>VZSE01003600.1:0-95348 GCA_013398275.1 Promerops cafer | reverse complement strand
GAGAAAGCAATATACCAAAAGCATTAATTTCTACTTTCCTATACGCAGCAGTATCCCAGTCTGTTTTTCAGGGGCTGGTGCTTACGAGGAATTCTTGTAAATGTAGTTCTCCCTACTTTCCTGTCAATGTCTTCTTCAATGTCCTTGAAGAGTTCAGCAAAACAAGGTGCAGAATGAAGATGGCCCAAGAGCCTCAGAGCCATTGTTCTGGACTCGAGTACCTCCTACCCAAAATTATTTTCTCCTGTGGGTACAATCCATGTAGCAGGAACAGTTGTTAGCAAAGTTTGACGTTGTGGGCCAAGCAAATGTGATACCTTTGTGTGGGAATTTAGGGCTAGGGCAGAATAATACTTAGACCTTTGTTGAATGAGCCATCAAATACTCTGACAATAAGCAGGGTTACAGGCAGCTTAATTTCTTTGGAGACTGCTCTCTATATTCCTTTTTTCTGGCTGCATAGACAAATTCAACTCTTTGGTGTTGATACCAGCTTTATTTGATGTTTTGAGCTAAGCTGCCCAGATGTGACTTTTTGATTGTACTAATAAAGAAACTGCTTTTGACAGCTTAGCTCAGTTGTACTTCACTGCCAGCCAGCACCAAGTGGACATGTGGCAGGCTGGGTATGGGGGCTTCTCAATTCGTGCCACTCTGTGGCCTTCATAATTTGCCTTGGACTGAGTGTTGTTAAACCCGTGAACAATTCTTTGGTTTGTTGTCCCTTGAGGCACTGCCAGATCTGAATCACTGCCAAACAAAATTATTCCACCTGCTCCTTGGCTCTAAGCATCTACTCACCCAAGCCCAGCAGAGTTTTGTTTAGAGAACAGAAATAATTGCGGTGCTGCACTGGTTCCCAGCAGAGTTGGCCGTGTCCATGTCACCTGGTGAACTGGGAAATGAAGGAGTAGCTGCATGCCTTGTTCAGCTTGTTTCTCATGGGAGTATTTCTAGGACTTTCATAGGACTCTCCTGGGTCTGCCCCAGCCTTTTTGGTCAAAATTAGTGCCCCTGAGTTTATGGTGGAAGGGAGCAGCTGGAGAGTATTAGGCTCTGCTCCAAGTATGATTTTGAGCAGGCCAGTGCCTCACAGCTGAAGCTCAATATTTTAACCAATTATTTGCTGACTCATCACTTCTGGTTTCTTTCCCACAGCATTTTTAATGCCACACCCCTCTTCCTGGAGATAATGCATTACTTGTGCATCTCAGTAGTTCATTCTTGGATAATTCTTCTAGCTAGTTCTGTTTCACACTCATTTCTTCTCTCAGTTTTGCCCAGCACCCCAGAGGTACCCAGAAACTGGACTTTTGATGATCCAGATGTGTCCCTTCCAACTAGTATGTTCTATGATTCTATAGTGGATAGATTTCTGACCGTGATTGAAATACAAAATCTTTTAAAAGAACTAATGTTATCCATCCAAAGTTTTTCTTCCCTGACCTGCTTGCCAGCCAAAATTCCTTAAACAAACTCTTCAGGAAAAATGCAGGTCCTTAAGTTCTTAAGCCCTTCTTACCTTCTGCTGGTGGTCCTGAATTAAGGCTGTGTACCTGCACACACTAAGAAGCATAGTGCTGCTTTAGGGTCTATCACAGCTGACTTGGAGGAATTTTGCTTACTACTATTTGCATGATATCTTAGCCTGGAAGTCATTTTGACTTAGAAACACAGAGTTCTGCTTCTGCTAATAAGGAACTGTCTCCAAGAGGCTCGTTAGTGGGGCTGCTGGCAGGCGCTGCCCTGGGTACACAGAGGCCAAGGATGTGGTGCAGAGTAGAAGTGCAGGGATTTCTGGGCAGCCAGAGACCTCTGAGCTCTGTTCAGATGCTCTCTGTACCATCTTGAGTTTCCCTGGCTCGTAAAAGCATTGCAAAGGGAGAATACACATAAGATACTGTAATCCTGGTGCAGTAAGGGAGCGCACAGTCTCGAAGCGAACTTTTCTTTCGTATATTTTGTATTTAATTTCAACGCCATACTGGTGCATCCTATTTACATTCAGGTCTGTTTTAGACATCCGGCATAATTCAAGAACACTGTAGCTCTGAACATGCAATAAAAATATTTTCATACTCTTTTCTACAAAATAATCCTTGGGTCTGTAGTTTGCCAGTTTGTGGTAGCTTCGAGGCTTTTCCTAGAATACAGAATTTTTTGAAAAAGGAAAAATGGCTGGGAGCTGTATTTATGTTCTATGAGTCCTAACCATAGAAGAGCACTAATTTCTTTTAAACCTCTCCAAGCAATTTCCCAAAAAACTTCCCTGTCTACAATAGTTTGTTGAAGCTTGTGTGAATGTATCTATGCTCTTTAACAACACACTGAAGAAATATTTTGGTGCTAGGACAAGCCAGGACCACAAATTAAATTAGATGAATAAAACTAGGTTGATATGTTTCATGACATAAATGAAAGATGCTTTGGGAAAAACAGAGAGGCAGTATTCCTTCTGGATAAGGTCTCAGCATGAAAACATGAACAGCAAATGAGTTTATTATTGAAGACATGTACATCAAAGCCAACTTGACTGAGAAACTTTTTGGCCTAACCTACAGTTGTTGTCTTTGCTATTATTAAATGTCATGTGTTGGTAAGCAGCTAAGAGACCAAGATATTTTTCCCATCTAGAGTTTTTTTAAATCTGATGTGTAGACGGTCTTGGTTTCAAAATCCCCTTGATCTTTGCTTTAAGCCTGTATGACTTACATGAACCCCAGGCCTCAGGGTGGCCTCTGTCTGCAGTGACTTTCACTCTTACAGGGTGATGGTGTGGAGCCACAGAAAGTGGGGAGGCACCAGCCGGAGGAGAAAATGACCTCAGGGTCTTTGGATTGTAGGTTAGAGAAAAAGAAATAGAGCATTTCTCTAAGACAAATATTTTCTTTTGACTATGCCAGTTGATGACATTTGTAGGGGGAAAATGCTTTCTTCAGACAGAGCGGAGACCAAGCGTTTGTCTCTCTTGGCTTCTTACTTGCATCAGACAGTGGAAGTCTTTGAGACAAGTTTATTTTCTGCAATTAAAAATAATTAAATGAAATTAGGAACTGATCTTGATTTCTGAGACCTTTTTTTTTCTCAAAAACTGTTCAACTTGAATTTCTATGTCTTTGGGAGGTGGAGTGAGGAAGCGAGCCTGCTCAGTTTCACGCACATTCATTGATTACAACACTGTAGTGCTCAGCTCTTCCCAGACGTCTAAAATCATTGTAAGTAATTGGGTTAAAGTCAGAATTTATCATACTTACTTAGCCCAGATCTAATAGTTCTTTCCAGAATTGTTTGCTGAATCGCTTGGCATGTCTAACCTTATCGGCCCCGTCAACTTCTTATCCCCATTTGACAAATCTAATCTCTGTCTTTACTTCTGCAAGGAGAGAGACAGGAATCCTTAGAGACTTCTGTGACTTGCTGTGCAGCCTGCCAGCAGGCATCCCAGCTTGCAGCTGCTGGAGAAGATTTGGAAGGGTTAAAGGCTTAATGGGCATGGAAAGTAGGATTTCTTGTCAAGATGGTTTACTCATTTACTCATTTTTATCTGTTTTTAAAACAGAAAGTCTGCTAAAGGTGACTGATGTCAGCAATCAGAGATTGCTACATTGAGCCTAGGGCGAAGGGTATAGATGGTGTTTTGTGCCTTTCACAACCCACACCATTGTATCTTGCTTGAGACACTTTCCTCTAAGCTTATAAAACCACTCTTGGCTCTAGATATTTTCTGAGAGTATGACTGAACCACTTTACAGGAAAACACTTAGAGTGTTGTGCCTGAGTTGCACACTGGGGACCTGAGATTTCCCTGCCTCACAAAGCAGAAGTGACACCACCAAAGCAAACAGAGCCATGGGGTTGTGAAACTGAAGTCAGCAAGCAGAAATCCGGCCTATATTCTGTAGTGTATGCTCATTGCTGGCTATTTTTGCTATGAGAAATTTTTGTGAAAGGGAGGACAGGGAGGAGATTGGAATATGCAAGGCCAGAAAGATGTTCTTTGAGGATTTTAAGGAGTTTGCAAGCACATGCTGAAGAGCTAATGTCTGCCACAACTGGGAGAAGTTGAATGTCCTCCTCCCTTGTGTGTTTGTGTGCATAATTTTACATAATTCATGTTCTGATGCATAATGCTGTCATTTGCTACCCTGGCTTCTGGTGTGCTTGGCTCAGCTCAGTGAGCTGGAGGATGTTGTTGCCCTCAGATGGAAAGGAGGCTCGTCTTCTGCACACACTCAGTTCAAGGCACCTTTGGAGGGTAGCTGTCCTTGCATTGGGCGTGATGATCAATAAGTGCTTGATTTGCTACTCTGCCAGTTGGGACTCTAACTTTCTGTGTGCTGCAGCCTGCTCAGAAAGGCGAGGGCTTAATAATTGGTTTGGATTTTCAAAAGGGATGTTTGCCCGGATGCGAGCATTTCCCCCGAGATCACTCATTTACAATGGAGCTCTGCGTCAGAGCCTGGCCAGCAGCGCTCGGCCCTTCCCTCCGCTGCCTCCCTGCATGGCTTGGCATCCAGGGGCTCTGTGCTTGCTGTCCAGAGTGCGTGGGCCCAAACGTGAACCTGAAATGGCAATTTGAATGTAGCCGTAAATTCAGCTCTGTCCTGGTGCCTCTGCTGATGGCTGTGCTCTCTCAGGTGGCTGTGGCTGGGCTCAGGCAGCACCCACGGGTATTTCCTCTGCAGAGATATGGGTGGGACAGAGGTCCGGAAGTCTCTTCTTTTGCTGCCTGGAGGGGGGTAGAAATAGGGAATGCAGTGTGTACCTGCTCGACTGCTGCCTATCTCCCCTTTGACTGCACCTATGGGGCGTGCCAGGGCTGGGCAATGTCTCTCTTTAACTTTTAAATTGACAATTTCACACTGGTGCGATGTCACGTTGATGTGGCTGCCCACACGCTCCAAAGGGCATACTCCCCTTCCAGAAGATGCTGATGGGGATAACAGCCACTCTCCCCCTCCTCTCTAAAGTGCCTGGCAGCACCCAGGAGAGTGCAAGGAGAGCAGGCATCAAACTCAAATCAGTTCTGCCTAAGCTGGCTAGGGTAAAGTGGCATAAAGCTACAGGAGGGGCTGGGCAGACTTTCAAATTCAGAGGCAACATATGGGATGGAATAGAGGAGAGAAAGAAGGAATTGCCCATGGAGTAAATCCACTGTCTTGTGAAAGAGTAAAAACTTCAGGCTTTCCAGTGAACTTCATCCAGACCTGCATCTCTCTGTTTTCTTTGATCTGGGCTTTCCTTTACCCTTCGTATTTGAACAAAAACCAAAGGGGGATAGAAGTCTCTTTGCATTGCAGGATACTTTCTTTTTAGTTACCCTGCTATCCCTTTCTGCTCTCCATGGAATAAAGTCATTAGATGTTTTGCCTCAGAAACGAAGGAATTTAAATATGTGGAGTTTACAGCCATGTTGATTCACCATAGCTGTTAGTTACACCTGGATGATTCCCACAGGATGGGAAAAATTGCTGGAGAAAAGAGACTTTGTGTTCTGGGCCAACAGGAGGTTGTTTGCATTCTGACATCACCATACTGATGGGTGTTTGTGGCTGTGGTCTGGGCATCCAAAAATTATATCCATAAAGGATAGATCTGATTGTTAGAACCAAGGAAGCTTTGGAGAAAATTGTAGCAATGTAGTCAGCTGCTGTGGCTGCATACATGGATGGATCTCTGCTTCCTCCAGCTCCCTTAAGTGGGAATTGAGGCAGGTTTCCTTTCAGTAATGTTTAAAGCACTTCCCCAGGGGTAGATTTCCCCTTGCATTCATTCTTGTGTACATATTATCACAGATTTAACATCTTTGAGAAAAAACCCAGGTCTGTTTATTCCTGTCTACCCTATCAGATGAAGGCTTTAGCTCCTCCTCATCTGAAGAAGCGTAAAGTTTGCTTTTGCAGCATGGCTTGGCACTGGTGTGGCCCCCAAAGTGGAGCAAGTCACTGCAATTGCTGGCTGCCATGGGGGACTGATGTGGCACATGGGTGTCACTCAGGTGTGAGGCTGCAGTTCAGCACGACCCAGTCTTGGCACATCAAGGTCACTACCTTGGCTAAGTCAGCACAAAGTTTCTTTCCATTTACCTAATCCTGTCCACATAAATTAGGATACATTTGCAACTAAATCTACCAAGTTTGGGGTGCCTCATGGCAGCCCTGCAGAGGGTTTCCTGTCTCTGCTTTTGTAGCAATCACATTAAAACCAGCACCCCCTTACCAAGTGAGAATCAGAACGCTTCGAGCTCTGCTGGCTCCTCATAAGCTGTGCCCTGTTAGTTCCAAATATTCTTTGAACACTATCTTCTTCAAAACTGCTTTTCAGGTAGTGTGAGTTGAAAGCCAGAAGAGATTACCACGGGGTGTTTTTTTCCTCGCTCATTTTGAGAGGAAGTTTGAATTCAAAATGTTTTGACCAGCTTTGTTTTCATGAAAGAGTCACCAAATGTAGCTGTGTTATCTTTAGTATAAGAAAGGAGAAAAGGATGCAGTGCTTTGACAGTTATCTAGCTGCTGATTGCCACGGTGTACCAAGTGTCAGGATGAGATTGATGGCCTTAGAAAATAAATCCACTGAGGCAGGAAGAGTACCTGCCTTTGCTTTTTTACAATGCTAAGTGTGTGCATTGTCTGTGCTGAGCCAGTGCTGAATAATAATGAGTGACTATAGTTAGTGTCTAAGCTAAGGGAAGCCAGGCCTCTAGCCAGCCTGGGGTTAGGAGCTCTGCTGATTGTTCAGTTTAGTTTGAGTCAGCAATACATATTTTGCCTAAATGCCTGAGTCTTTTCTTCCCAATTATTTTGAGGTCTAGGAGGATACACTCTTTTCTGAGAATTTCTATGAAGTCAAAATGTTAAAATCTAAAACCCGTAAGATTAGGGTTTGAATGTTTTGAGCATGTTTGTTTCTTTGTTTATTTCTTTTAATCTGAGAAGAACTTTTGGCTAGAAAATATCCGTTAGGCTTGTGATTGTAAAAAAAGGGCAATCACTAAAAGAAACCAATAACCTCTCTTCCTTCCAGCTTGCTTTGTTTTGAAGGGTGTAGAGTGTGACAGGATTTTGAGTCTGTTCAACAACTGAAAATCAGAAAGTGAAGGTTTCTTGCAAAGCCTTCTTTCCTGTCTACCCAAGCCTCTGTTTTTCTAGACCACACAAGTCCTGCTGTTGTGCCTGTGTCAGACTACAGTACTCATCTGGTCCATCTCCAGGGTGCCAGTGAATTTGCATCCTGTCATCTAAGGAGGTGACTAGAGTAAGGAAGTTCTAATTCCACCTCTCAGATCTCATTTTAGACATCCTTGAGAATGGATCTCTGGCAGTCCAGGATCTTACCTGAGCAGACAGAGGAAAAAGATCAGGGGTTCTGCCTAATCCAGCTCAAAGCTCCTGACAGCACCCAGAAAAATGATACCCTGGCTGCTTTTGTAGTCTATTCCCTACTCAAAGCAAGGATTTGTCCTTGGCGGCCACTGTCATGTAGAGAGCTGGAAGTCTGACTCTGTATCCCTGAATGGCCCTGTGTTTCATGGCTATTTGGGGTTTTATTATCAGTGTTTCATTTTGGAAACAGGATTGACTCCGTGAAATACAAGGCTCTCATTTCCTTTGGGGAGGAGTGATTGGTAGCTCTACATGTGGTGGCAGGTGTGTTTTGGCAGCATGTTTTCCATTCAGATGTTTATGATTTTGAGCAGGTTTGTAGCTGCTATTTGTAAAATCCTCTTCTCAATTAGATTAAAGCACTTCAGAGTTTCAGGACCTGCTGCCTTCTTCTCTTATCCCTTATTTCTTTTCCTCCACAACCACCTCCTGGTGTGTCTGCACTGTGCTGGACGAGCCCCGTTGCTCTTGCCTGCACCTGGATGTTGCACATGTTATCAGCACAAAAGCCTCTCGACAGAACGGCCCGAGGAGAAGAAGCTGGAGCAAAGATGTGATGGGAATGTTTTGCTAGACAACCCAGCTGGGTTGCTTGGCTTACCCTTGCTTGGGGGAGTGAGGTGGCTGCTTCCATTCCTTACCTTCTTGATACCTAATGAGAATTTTTGCTGCTTTGGTTCAAAGGGGAGGCCACTGCTCTGAGGGTTTCCTGACTTGGGCAGAACAAGCCGTGCTTGCACATCTGCTGGGTGCTGTTTCAGGATGGAGAAACGGGAGAGAGAAAACCACCTACCTTTTGTTAAGAATGCAAAGTAATATTTAGAGTTTCCTTTTCCATCTTATATTGAGGATTTTATTAGCTTATAGGAGTTCTGGTGCCTGTTGAAGTTTGGCAATGGGGTATAATATTCTGAAAATATGGTATTTTGCTCTAAAGTCAGTGTGGATAAAACACAGGACTTAGAAATAAATTTTTGAGAGCTGAATTTCTAGTGGGAAAGGAATTATTTTTGCTTGCTTACTAACTGTTTCTGCTGGACTAGGAAGACAAATTAAGGTGAGACTAGACCAGGAGAGCTGCAGTGTGAGGAAATGAGAAGACCCTCTTTGATCCCAAATGCTCAATCAAGAAGCATTTGCCAGCAATGTCAAATGAGATTTGTCAAGTCCTAGGCAGAGGCCAGCAGGGCCTAGAACTGAACAAAAGGAGGAGGTGTCATACTATAAATTTGGTTTCAACATATTCAGAGTTAATCTTCCTTTACCTACATAATATGAAGGTTATTAACCTGACTGCAAATGGACCTACTGGGGAGTTAAGTGTCACGTGGACAGGATTACTACATTTTGAAAAGAATTTGTGCTGGCGACTGTAACATAATAAATGTAATAAGTGCATCTTTAGGTCTTCTGTAAGTGGTAAAGAATCTTTGATCACCCTGTGGGATGGGGGTTGGGGAGCTTGTTTTTGATGTTTTAGTACCGAGTCAGAAATGAGAGCTCAGAGTTGTTGATGAAAAGAGCACATAAATTTGTTATTATTATCATTATTATTATTCATTTTTCTCTCTTAAAGAGACCGAGAGGGAGTTGGTGCCGAGGGGTGAGAAATAAATCATTAGCATCTTCACATTTGCACTGCAGATTAATCTGGGGAAATTAGCCTGGTAGTTTTTAATCCTCTTGCATATTTTCCAGGTGAACAATTTAACTTGATCTCTCCTTTTACTTTTTTCCTAACCAGTGCGTTTTCCACATACAGATTTAAAAGGTCAGAAGGGTACGCAGAAGTCAGAAGCAGATTTATTGCATAAGTACACTTAGCAGGCATTTTGGCCAGTGATGTACTTTTTAAGTTTTAAATTATGCTGTTTTTTTTCCTTCCACTGAAAGAGGTGATTGTTTTTTTTATATTCCTGCTCCACTTGCCTTGTGCTCGCTTTGCTGAACCTTACAAGGTTCTCAGTGCAGGAATGATTTTCTGATTGTTTCCAAGTAAATGTCCAGCTCGGAGGGCTGGTAGTGGCAATTCTGACATTATATTCTGCTGCCCTCAGTATTCACACTTGATTTCTCCTGCTGGTCAGTATGTAACAGGTAAATCTTGGAGCTGCTAGGAGCGGATGGCAGCTCTGAGCGAGGCTGTGCTGTGCGAGGAGAGTGATGGCTGTAGCAGCACAACACAGGGTGAAAGCTCTGGCTGAGGGAGCTGTGTTCGGTATTTAGAAATGCGTCTTTAGTGGAGACACGAAACAGAGATCCTGACTGCTCCTGAGCACTAGAGATCCCCTAACACGTATTTCAACAGCAAGTGTCTTCGCCAGAGTATTGGAGGTAATTAGTCAGTCTGCCTGCATTCCTTCTGTGGCCTCAATTAATTATGAGGCTCTCGCTAACTTCTGGATAAAATCGTTCCGTAGTGGTGTTAGGGGATGTTAACCAGCTGCCACCTTCAGTTTCCATCAATACTTTATAAATACTGTACAAAGGACTTGAAAGCAAGGCCTCTTGCTTGTGAGTGCAAGCTTGGCTCCTGCTGCTCTCTTCCTCCCTGAGCACTTGGCCTAAGAGGAGGAAGACACAACCATACCTGTACTGGTAGCAAATACAAATGCTACAGCAAGAAAATGCTTTGGTATGCTTCAAGGGGGAAGCTGTTGCTTTTAGTGTTTCATCCTTTATTGACTGGAAAATGAACACAGGCCGGCAGAGACATGTAAGCAGATTCAGTGGGAAGAGCAACTTCCCACTTGTGTACTGCAACACAACTATCAGTGTCAGTTTCTTGGATAAGGTTGACTGGGAAATTAGGTTGGATCTTTTTAGGTCTATTGATACTGTTGGGGGAGGTGGTCTTTTAAACATGTAAATGTGGTTTCTCATATCTGAAATAGAAGCATCAGCCTTTGAAACTAAATAAATACATGTTGAGAACACATTCCCCAAGTTTAGCAAAATTATGTTAATCACTTAGACCATCTGCTGGAGAAAATGTAGTTGTGAAGCCGGGATAGGTTAGGGGCACATTAGTGAGAGAAGAGATAATAAAATTGTTTGTTTCTCTAGGACAGAGTAAAGTTTTTGAGAATTACTTGCTTTTCCTGGTGGTGTTACTGTTCCTTTTTAGAATTAAGAAAGATATTTTATTTGTTTTTAAAAGATACATTTTCTGTGGTGTTTTGGCTTGAGGTTCTCATGACGGCAAAGTTCCTCAGTTTAGCAGGAGTATGATGTTAGGATCTTCCTTGCCTGTAGCCCTGCCTGGGCTGGGAGAGCTCCAAGGGTCCCTGGGCAAACTCTGCCCAGCCTCTGCTACTTTATCCTGGGAGGTAGGAGGGCAAAAACTGTACAGAAAAGTTAAAGTTGGTCACCCCAAGAAGTGTGGCTGGTTCCTAATGGCCTGCTGCCTGAGCTTTTCAGCCTGACAGCATCTCTCCTTAAACACATTGTGAAACATTGAAAAATTATTTGGATGTCTTTATGACAGTGGCATTTGTTCAGGAGGAGCTGTCTGTTTAAATACAGCCCCAAAGGAAGTGCTTGTTTTCCTAGGATCTCCTCTAACTGCTGACCCAAACAGGAGAAGAGAGTGTGCAGGGAAGGGACATCACAGAAGCCTGGCTGAGTGCTGGCAGAAGTGTGATTAATCTTGACTAGACAACCGTGCCAGAGCTACTTCCAAAATGCTGGACTCCAAAGCAAACACACAGTATACTTGTGACAACTCTCTTGTCCTTTTCAATTACTTTGTCTCGCTCTCAATTACAAATACATCAGTCTTGTTTGAAGGCTTCCTTATACCCCACTGATGAGCTAGTGCAAGTTGTAATCTGTCCTTGTTACAACATTTACTGCTAGTAAAGCTTATGTGGACGAGGAGAGGCACAATTGCAGGGAAAAGCATTATTTAGCAAAAAGTAACCATTTACTTAGATTGCCCTCCTGCTTTTTGGGAGATATCAAGACACACCTGAGAGCAAGTTCTTCATCTGGTCTAGTACCTGACTTGAAGGGAGCAGTACAAGTGTTTGAGACCACTTGTAAAATATACAGGAAATGGAACAAGTCTCATGGTTGTTAACATTTCCCCAAATGTGTAATTCATGGAAGGCTGTGGAGATATGTCGCACTGCTGAGGTGTAACAAGTAGGGATCTAAACTTTTTAGGAGGGGCAGGTGGTAGAACACCAAATGAATGAAGATACGTGACACAATGTAGAATCCCAAAACCCTCAAACTGTGTAGGAGGGAGGTTGCTTCCGCCCTTCTGCTGCTCTGGTTTCTGTGATTCAGCAAACTGGGTTATTTAGTCGACGTGATTCATTCCTCTCGGACCATCCACTGCAGTGCTCCTAATTTCAGGCCAAGAGGAAGGAAGCAAAGGCTTCTGTGTGAAACAAAGGATGTCACGTACTCCATTGTTACAGCAGTGGAGGAACTGGTGTAATAGCCAAATGAAGATCAAATGAAACGCAAAATTGATAAGAGAAGTAGAATGATAAAACAATTTTAAAATGTTGCAAAATCTCTGCAGCAACGTTGGCTCCTGCCATTTTATTACTGAGGTTAAGGAAACCTAGTGTTTTTACAAGATCTGTGGCTCCAGGAATTTTCTTTCAGAATAAGACCCTTCTAAAAATGCATTTCCTTTTGCTCCTGGAGTAGATCTCATTAAGCTGAGCAAGGCCAGCTTTCCTTGTATTCCATAACCTGCTGTTTTCCTCATGAACTGGGAGGCTTATGAATTTTCCATCCAGAACTGCTGCCATGAACCTGGGGGACTGAGGCTTGTTGGTGACTGCTTGCTGCCTCTCTGTGCAGTATTGTGGTAAATTCAACAAATAATTGATTTAGCAGTACAGGAAGGTCACCAATCTTCTTTTTATAGCTGTCATATACAGCTTGAGACCCCTGTCCTGCAGCTCTTAACTCTTGGAAAATACATTGCTGGGAGGGCTTGAGGTCTTTTATTTTTCCCAACTGCACAATGGTGGCAAATCAAGTGCTTTACACTTTTAAAGGATTAAAGAGGGCTGTGGTGTGTATTGAATCACAGGTCACTGCTCTTCTCCAAATCAAGACAATGAAATTGTTATCTGGTATGGTCACCTGCAGGAATGAGATTGAATAATGACATTAGTACATTCAAGTACAGATTCATTGACGTCAGATTTTGCTCAAATTTGGAGAGAGCGAATCAGATTACTCAGCCATCAAGTTTCATCATCGTGCCTCCATCACACACTAATGGCTTATGCCTTGGGGATCAGCAGAATTATAACTAAAGGTATTATTCTAATGCACCTGATTGGTTACAGAATATAATACAAGAAAGAAAATGCCTTTTCAACCCCTGGTATAATTACTTATCTCTTTTCATGATGAATCATAAATGCTCTTTTGATATCTACACGATAATTTGTAGAAATTTTAAAATGCATTTTTATGTGAGTTCTTCTATTGACAAATTGTCTACAAATAACTTACTGACTTTTCAACTGCACAAGTTATTTGAAATTATTCATAGATTGCTTCTTGGTTTGCTGATTGTTTACAGGCAATTCCTTTTTAGTATTCAGTGGCTGATATTCAAGTGTTCAGCTTCCAGCTGCACGATTCAGTTCATATTTTGACATATAGGTCACACAATAGTATTTCTGCTCCCTCACTAAATGCGTATAATTCATAGGATCTAGCTTCTTGCACGAATATTTGCATTGAATTACAAAATTCTTATTCTGCAGCCATTCTTTAGCACTTGATTATCAGCAGAAACTGAAACAATCCTTTTTAATCTTATTTACGGAGTATTTATGGAAATGCTAATGCACAGTGGACATTACCATAAATGAACAAATTTGCTGTAAAGCTTCAGCTATGCACGCAGCTGCATTTTTATTAGTTTCACTGTGTTTGCCCATCTTCTATGATCTCAAAATATTAATCATTTAAATATTGATTTTTTGGCATATGTGAAATTAAGCAATTTTATGAAAAGTTTATACATATATATTGTTGAGTTACAATCATTTCCTGTGGAAACTGCCTGTAGTGACCTCCACCCTCAGTGATGGTTGCAGAGTGCCTTATATGTGTCCTTCCATCTGATTTTGTAAGACTTTTCCTGGTATATGTTGCTAGAACTCCACAGTTCTGTTTAAAACCATAGTACCATGAATATAAAATCAAGAGACAAATAAAATCCAACACTAACTGGACAAGTCAGAGCCACTGAATGAGCAATAGCCAGCTGCTCTTATGAGTCCCAGTCTTTGGTTTGTGGTCTCACAGGTCCCTTTTTCCCCTGCTGTCCCCAGCTGCCCCTTGCTCCATAGAGATAAAGTGATTACAAATGTGGATACATTTCAGTCCAAGGATTGCACTGGAAAGCAGAGAGCGTGTTTGAAATTCTTGTACACATTTCTAAAATAACAGTGAGAACCATGTTCTCTTGCTGTTCAGAGATAAGGGAAAATGGTCCTTGAAGAACTAGGGTGTCCAAAATAAAAAATATCATTGCTGTTTCTTAGTACATGGACCATTTTGAAAACACTTCTATTATTTCTCTTCACATATTCAAATAACCACAGTGCGAGGCATCTGGCCTCTCTGAATTCTGTTTGCTGTGTTTCCCTACACCTCTCACTGGTCCCTGGGGCTCAGGAGGGTGTTTATTACAAATCAGTGTTTAATGTCTGCCTTGAAAAGCTTCTTGTCTGGCTTGGAATTTCTGGTTGCAGTGCTCTGGAAAGCCCTGCATGTGGAGAAGGGCCCTGTGGAGCATTATCTGGGCCCTGAGAGTAGTTCCTGCATCTTGTGATTGCTTTTAGTGAGGGCTTTCTTGTCTTACTGGTTGGCAGCTCAATTGGCAGAGCTGACATTGATTATTTCATTTGACCTTCTTCGTTTCCAGTTAACCCCTGGTGCAGGAGTCCACTGCATTGAGAGTGAGCTGTGGAGACAGGACAGTCAAAGGAGATCCCTGCCTCAGCTGGCCCTGGGCTCCAGCAGGACACTGTGGCAGCTGTTCAGAGGAGATGCTGAGAAAGCAAAGCCCAAAGCGATCCAAATGCTTCCTCCACCTGTCTTGCTCCTGAGGTGAGGCCCAAGAAGGAAAGAAGCCTTTAGTTGTAGACACTTGTGCCATAGCATTGCTCTGACTGCTTTTACCTGGGATGGCAGCTGGTGCTTGAACCTTGGTTTTCCTTCCCACCTGCCTTTAATTTAAATGCAGCTGGTTTCTGCTGTAGCTAGGAGATGGAGTGTTCTGAATGCTTTAGCAGCATGTAAAAACTCTGGCAAGCTCACTCTGAGGTGAGGGATATGCACACTACATCTCTTGTTACTGTCTTGAGACTGATGTGCTTATGCCTTGGAAGAGTTGTCTGATAATTTGCCCGGATGGGCCGGAGCTGTGCAAGTGTTGAGAAACCTTTCAAAGGCTGTAAATCTTGATTGCACCATTGGTGTGAAAGAGCAAGGTTTCACAGCCTCCCGAGGCTTTGTCCTTTCTCCCAGTTGCTGCACTCACTTTCCATGCTCCAAAAAGCATTTTTCTGATAGAAAGCTCCTCTATGGTCCTAGCTTGAGCTCTGTGCAGACTGCTGCATCTTGCCAGCTGGTAGCCAGACATTAGAGCTGACTTAAGTAATCATCAATTATAAGCAACAGCTTTCCCCAGGTGAGTCAAAGGGAAGAAAAGTTTCCCCTTGCAGCCCTCTTTGACATCTTGCAGCTAAGAGCTGCTTTCTGAGGGCCTTTAAACACCTAACTCCACCCAAAATGAAATACAGCTGTCCATCCAGAGCAGCTGTCTTAGGAACTATGCCCCAGCTCATCTGGAAGCCTTTCTGTGTGCTTGTGTGGCCCAAGAGACCAAGACAAATGATGCGGCAGAGGGCTTTTGTGCAGTTGTTTCCTTGTCATGTTTTCCTGATGGCAATTCCTACCTAATTAGTTGGGATGTTGCCTCCTCTAGATTCCTGTGGAATGCTGCAGTTAAAAGCTAAGTACTAGGAAAAGCTCTTGTTGCCAATTGTAAGGCCATTAGGCTTATATTAGTTCACAGTGCCTTTGCCAAGCTGTTTTACAAGTAGTGATGGTCTTTTCTTTTTCCCTGTCTCTCAGTTTCACTGTTTTTAGGCTGGTACAAAACACTGAATTGCAGATGTGCCCTTTATTAAAATGTTGAAAAACAACTGAAGCTGAAATCATAGAAAAAAGCAAAAGATAAGGCCATGGTTATTTTCAAGACATACCTTTGCAAGCAGCTCTGTAATAGAAAAATAATGTAGGGTCTTGGTTGGAAGGAATGGCCTTGGGTCCTACTTGTCAGGAGGAAACCTGAGAGTCAGAACCCCTATTTGTTGTTCAGGCTGGTAAAAAGTTGCATTTTAGCTTCTACAGACTATTGCATGACCAGGCTTGGAAAGAGGCATATCAGCACGTGCAGCATTTTGGGAATACTTCTAAAATTATGGGCTAATGAGCAAGGTAGAAGTCCCAACATTTATGTCAGTGACATCTAAAGCTCTGAGAGTGGGACAGATTCTTTTGGTTTCATTTGAAACATTTCCAGAGGGCCAGGTTTTTCAGAAACAGCTAAGTATTTTTTGCCTCAGGAGGCTTGAACACCCAGACTGAGACGTTTGTACTGATGCATGCCCAAACCACTGACCACTTCTAAAACTTTGTGAAGCTGGCCTCTATACATCTGTTTGGGATATGTTTATGGTCCTTTTGCAGACAGAGTTTTGCCCTCCTTTTCAATGGCATTGTAGTTTCCCTTGGCATCGCTCCTTCTCTTGTATTCAAGGCTCAGAATTGCTCCTTCTCTAATTGCCTGAGTGCTCCAAAAGGATGTTCTCTGCCAATACACTGTTTTTACAACAGAAAACATTGTCTCACATTTTAATAACTGTATTAATAACTCAGAAAGCTAGGGAGAGATATTTCTTTGCTGACACACTGTGACAGTGAGCCAAAGAACTTGATTTCTGCAGCTTTCAGAGAGTTGGCATCCCACTTCTCCAGTTCTGGGACATCCTTTGGGATTCATCCAGCCTTGTTGCAGAATCTCCAGAGTGTTGTGCCATATAATAACAACAATTGTCCTTGATCTAAACTGCTCGAGCAGCTCCATTCTTGCAACTTCCATTATGCTACACTGGTTTTGATTACCAGCTCTTTAAACAGCTGAATGAGCAGACGGAAGAGAAGAACAGTGGGATGGGTTGGGGGGGAAAGCTGCTGATGAAAAACATTTGCAAATAGAGAAGATGTCCTAGTAATGAAAGCTGGTATGAGTCCTTAAAAGTACCATCACCAGAAAATACCAGCAAGAAATTAATACCTTCATTCTCCCCAGTCAGTCCATTCTGTTGTGCTATAATTCTGCCGAATGCCACGCAACACAAAATGGCTCTAAGGTGCTCATAAAATTGAGCCTTAGCTAGAGAAACTATTACCTCATCCCTATGTTTCTAGCATGTGCTGGAGTTGCTAATACATTTACTGATAGTCATGTTTCTTTTGGGCCATTGAAAAGTTTTGAAGTTTTGACCATTTTTAACACTGAATTCCAAGAAAAAATTCTGTCAGGTGTGTTCTTTCCTGAAACATTGGTGGTCAGTTTTTGTGTTTGTTTGGGTTTTTGGTTTTTTTTTCTGGGTTTTTTTGGGTTTTTTTTTAACGTACAGAAAGTAAAAGGGAAAAAGAAAAACACAGCTCTTATGACAATTTTTTATTTTTGTTTTCTGGGAGAATAGCATAGATGGATGTCTTTGCCTGGTGTTAACTTAGAGTTCTTCTTCATCTTGCGCTGCTCTTTGTTTGGCTGGTTCTGTTCTTAATTCCTTCCAGTTACAGACTTTCTGTCATTAATAGGTGCCTGTCTGTTGTGCAGACAAAGCAAACCCTTTTGAGGCCTTTAAGATTTAAGTTGTTAATAGTATTTACATTTTGGCATCTAATTCTTGGTAGTTGAAAGTCTAGTAGCTATTTCTGTAGAGGTCAGCTCTGCCTTTACTCAGTGTTCTGCCAGGGACAGCCCCATTGCTCAAGGACAGCATGATTTCCATCCAAGCCAGTTAAACTGTACTTGCATGTGTGGTGTGTGACTTTGCTGGCTTGCATGTTCCAAGGAAGTTTACTCACTGGTAATTTTTAAAGTTGCTCTAATTTGACTTAGACAGGTGGTGTACTTGCACAGTACTCTTCCATGATAGCCTTTATTCAGAAGTTAAGTTCAGTAATTTGCAAAAATCAAAACTTTATTGTGGCTTACTTGTGCCTGTGCACAGCCAGAGCTACCTCAGACTCTAGGAAGAAGCAGTTAAGAACAGCACAAGGTTGGACACTGAGGTGATGCAGAAATGATGTAACATGTGGGCAAGGAGACCTGACCTGCTCAGTAGGGAATATAGAGAAGGATTTGAGGGGAGAGGGTGGTTTCCTCCATGTCTTGGAAAATCAGCTTTCTTTTCTCTTCGCTCTTAGCAATTTGATTTCATGTGCTCATCACAAGTTTCATTACTTTGAAGGACCAAAACCTTTGAACCATGTACTAGATGTTCGGAACATGATGAAAATGTCAAGACGTGTGCTATATAATGGCTTTGTTGCTGTGCTCAGGAGGATTTAGGTGGAGTAGCAGGCACTGGAATGGAATTTTGCAAGATTTAACTCTTCATTTCAAGAGGATAACGGAACAACATTGCATGTCCTTTTCCATAACTGACTGTGGCTTTCTCTTCGGCCTTTATCACTTGGTTATTTGGTTTTGTGTGCATTTTCCCTCTTGAAATACTCCTGCTAAGCCCTTTAAAATTATGGTGTGTTTCAAGAAAAACAATCAGGACTTAAGAGGCATTTTTTTGGGAGTGGGGGAATCTGGAGTTTGTTTAAAGAAAGGGGATCTGAAGAAGATAAAACAGAGATATCAGTTATGCAGAACTAATGACGCATTCCAAAGGAGAGTTGAAGAGCTATACAGCTCCATGAAGTGCTCCATTCTGTATTAGATTTTTCACTGGGAAATCTTTTGAAGGACCAGAATCACACACACATGTATTATACATAAAACTCTGCAATATGTGAAAGTATATTTGGATCTAACACTGCATGAGGAAGCCCATGGCATTCTCATGGAGCAAGCAAACGACACTAAATTCCCTAGGCAGGAATCAAAGCCTTTCCAAACTAACCTCATTACCAGCAGATGTTTGAATTGCTACAATAGACATACACCCTTGCTGTGCATACAGTGTCTCCTGCCTTGAATGTCTAGGTTTTTTCTCCCCTTAGATGCTCCTGTAATTCCGGGAACATCCTGCCCAAAATTGTCAACGTGTCTTCTCAGGTGGATCTGAGGAAAAAGCTACAAGAGATAGATGAGAGCCTTTAAAAAGTAGGATAGAAAACTGCCAGATTGTCAGAGCTAATAGAGTGACAGCTTGAGTGTGAAAACCCAAGTGCTGTGCTGCAGTATCCCAGGGATCAGCCAGCCCTTTATTCAAGGAAAGAGGAGAGAGAAACAATAGCAAACCAAAATTAACAATTCAGGCTGACAGAAAGCATCATTTCTGAGTCAAACAAGAAAAAATAACTTGAAAACCAGTTAGATTGACTGTTGTTTATGCACTACAGATATTTCAAACTGAAGAAAAACTGAGGAAGTAGTGATGGTTGTTAAATGATGATTTAAAATTATTTGAAGTAGCTATTAATATTGCAAATGCTTCTGTTAGGCAACCTGCTTCCTTGGGGCAGGTAATTTAATCCTATTGCTCAGAAGTGCAGTTGGTTTCTTCTTCCAATATGTTTAGGGCACAGAGGGCATTTGAATTAATGAGAGGCAGACATAGTGGGGAAATACTCCATTATCCTTAGCCTATGGTAAGTCTGGCTAATTAGTGAAACATTTGAAAGAGATATCTTTCATTTCCATGCAATTTCAAAATAATTTTTTTCATCTGGGGTTGTCATGTGTATTGACTGATAACACATGGTTAATATATGAAACATCTACCTTGGAAGTAGCTGCACTTGAGTGGTTCTGAGTTGGTGAGTTGAAGGCCCCATGATCAGGTATATTAAAAAACTTCACAAAACAGCACCTGCCACACTTTTTCATTTAAAGGAGGGGCATTTGGCCTCTTTGGGGCAATATTTGGGTGCCAGCTATGAATTCCTTGTGCTTATTTACATCAGAATCCCTAAATCTCCCCCCCCATTTAAATGAGAACCATCAATAGCCCGTCAACTTTGCTTTTAAGGATGAACTTTACAAGCTGTAAAAGGAACAAATTTGAGGGAAAAACAGAAGAACAAGAAAGGAATAAACAGTGATCTCCACACTGAATGAATAAGCTTCAAGACTGAAGATATTTTCTTCCCAGTTCATTCACTGGCTTCTTGCCTGATCTTTACCGTCAATGTCTCTCTGGATTTCTGCTTCCCATCTGTAACAAGGGAAATATTATTTTTTTCCCCCTGCTTTTTAATTTGTTTAGTCAGCTAGCTTTTTGGGCAGGGAGTTCTTTTATGCTGCACACAGTAAGAAGCTTGGTTCTGTGGAACTTCAAGGGACTCCTGTGATATGAACAGTAACAAAGGGGCAGGAAGATGTGCAAAGGCATGTTTGGGAAAGATGACCAGTAGTTCACTTTTTTTGTTTTTTTCCCCCTTTCTTTATTGGGGGGGAGGGGACAAATTCCTTTGCCTTAGTTTCCAAGGAAGTTAAAGTATTTTTGAAATGTAGCTTTGAATAGTTTGTCACAGTTCAGCATGGTGCTCAGTAGGCCACGTGGCTTCTTTGTGGTAGGATCCCCTATTGCAGTGGTTACCATGAATATGATTGCCATTCTTGTCATTGGTCCTAGAATCAGGTAGCTTTTCCATTTCAGGGTATGGCAAAAAAAACTATATTATTTTGTTAGCATTAAATAGTAATTGTGAGTGTTAACTGCTGGCAGTTGAGCAGTGTTGGTGGGAAGCTCCTGGAGGACAACACAGTCACTGGTCACAGCCAGCACGGCTTCATGAGGGGAAAGTGGTGCTTGTCAAACCTCATTTCCTTTTGCAGTACAGTAACCAACCCAGCTGATCTAGGAAAGCCAGTAGAGCTTTTTGGACTTCAGCAAAGCTTTTGGTACTCTCACATTATCCTTCTGGACAAAACATCCAGCACACAGCTGGATAAACACATCATGTGTTGGGTGAGTAACTGGCACTCGCAGGTCAGGCACAAAGACTTAGAGGGAATAGGGTGACATCAGAGTGGCATTTGGTCACTGGTGGGGTTCCACAGGGCTCCATCCCTGGCCCAGTTCTCCTGAACATCTTCATTAACAACTTGAACTCAGGACTTGAAGGAATACTAAGTAAGTCTACCAACAACATTAAACGGGGAGGAACTGTCGACTCCCTTGGACAGAGAGGCTCTGCAGAGAGACCCAGCAGATCAGAGGGCTGGGTATTCACCAACCATATGAAGTTTAACCAGGGCAGGTGCCAGATTCTTCACCTGGGATGGGGCAGCCCTGGATGTGTGGACAGACTGGGGAACAAGAGGCTGGAGGGCAGTGCCACAGGAAAGGGACATGGGGGTTCTGGTTGACAGCAAGTGGATTACAGTCAGCAGTGCCCTGGCAGCCAGGAAGGCCAAGCGTGTCCTGGGGTGCATCAGGCCCAGCATCACCAGCCCAGCAAGGGAGGAGATTGTCCTGCTCTGCTCTGCACTGGGGCAGCCTCGCCTCAAGTGCTGGGGGCAGTTTTGGGTGCCACAATATAAGAAAGACATCGTTGGAGAGTGTCCAAAGGAGGGCCATGAGGGTGGTGAAGGGTCTGGAGGGGAAGCTGTATGAGGAGCAGCTGAGGTCACCTGGTCTGTTCAGCCTGGAGAAGAAACTGAGGAGAAACCACATTCCTCGCAAGGGGAAGTGGAGGGGCAGGCACTGATCTCTTTTCTCTTGTGGCCAGGGACAGGACCCGAGGACACAGCATGAAGATGAATCAGGGGAGGTTTAGGTTGGATATTTGGAAAGGGTTCTTCACCCAGAGGGTGGCTGGGCACTGGTACAGGCTCCTCAGGGAAATGGTGTCAGCACAAACCTGACAAGAGTTTGAGAAGCATTTGGGCAACACTCTCAGGCACACTATTTGACTCCTGAGATGTCCTGCATGGGGCCAGGACTTGAACTCTGTGATCCTGATGGGTCCCTGCCAACTCAGCATATTCTATGATGCTATGAATTCAGTAGGGTAGAGGTGGTGGGTTTGGCCAGTGTCTGATCATGTAATTTCATGTGCACCCAGATGGGTGCTGGCTGTTCCCCACAGCATGTTGAAGAATTCTCACACACACTTATATACCTAAACTCAGGTTTCAGAGGTGAGTCAGATCAACCTGAGGCATTGGATGTTGTGACCTACATTCTCACTGGGCGTAATTTCTGTGGGAAAAAATTTATTGTGTAGATAGCTATGTACCTTTAATTTTCAGACATTGTGACAAGACTGTTTTCAGTAGGGCAAAATGCATTTTGCCCATAGTCTGGTCTGTAACTGGAATTGCATCTGGTGCTCCTGGGAATGCCAAATCTCACATCTGATCTGAAATGCCAATGAGCCCATATGAAGCTGTTAATGTTTGTGTGAGGTTTTTTAGTCCCCATTACCAACCTGATAGAAAGATAATTCCTCAGCTGCTGTTCCAACCTGTGGGATTTTACCCACTTAATTAATTTTCTTTCTTGTTAAAGAAGATCTCTTTTTATGCAACAAGGAGCTGTGCTTGACTCGCTTTTCAGAGACTCTTCTCATGTCTGTGTCAAAGGCACAGAGGCCCCAGAAACTGGAGGGTAAGCCCTAGGGGCAACATGCTTGTGGAGGCTGAGCTTGGAAACGCTGCCTTGTGTGCTAAGGGCAAGCTCCTGGAGGGGAGTTAAGTCTGCACAGTCCAGGGGATCCTGGTTCCTTCCCTGCTCCCCTCTTTTGCTACCACTCAGCAATAAAATGGAAGCTAGTGACATGACCAAAGGATAACAAACCACTTGATGAATGCCTGCTGAGAGTCTAAAATGCCAGCCTACACCACCCTCCCCAACCTTTCAGCATGTCGACAAGCTGTCTATGTAAATAAATACACATATCAAACAATATGCAGGCGCCTTTTTAACATGCACTGTTTCAGGCTGAGATACTCAGTTCTGGTGCAGCTCATCTCAACATCTGTCAAGCTA
The DNA here is from genome assembly GCA_013398275.1 of Promerops cafer. NCBI lineage: Eukaryota > Metazoa > Chordata > Aves > Passeriformes > Nectariniidae > Promerops > Promerops cafer. Next base: position 72,724 of record VZSE01003600.1, on the reverse strand, counting down.
ATGCCAACTCCACAACTTCCTTTCACTTGTATTTAATGCACAAAGATTTATGTTGTGTTAAGTAATGAGGAATTGGCTTGCTTTACATCTGTTTTTGTGTTATTTCTGATGCATAAAATGTTAACTGGGAATGCTTTGTGTTCCTTCTGATGTCTGTGTCAGTATATAGTGCAAACTCTTTTTGCTTATGCTTGATTAAGTGGCTTTATACAACTGCGTGTGGTTGTACAAATATACAAAGAAGAAAAAAATGTCATTTGCAAAATATACCACCACTGGGGCCCCAAAGCATAGAAACATTGAGGTGGGGAGAAAGCTGTGACGAGGGTTGGATTTAAAAGAAAAAATTTTAGGCACTAAATTCCAGTAGAGTCAGTTGTGCCCCTTAAATCAAACTCAGGAGCCACAGAGTCTAAAGCCCCAAGGGTGTGGGGCTCAGTGCAGTGTTGTGGGAGCAGCACCCGTGAGCTGCTAGTCTGGGTCAGGTCATGTCTAATCCAGGGTCTTGTCTCTGACAGCAGCCAGCACTGATTAGAGAGAATGCAAGACCAGGGCAACAACCAGGAGAAATTCCACATTAAGCTTTTGTTTATTTTTGTTTTCATATTAAAAATGTATTGAGCCCAGATGATCCATAGTACACTGGGCCTACTCCTCTATTGAAGATTCACCTGCAGGCTAGAGGAGTGTTGGATCCTCTAGTGCTGCTGTCCATCTCTGTCCTTCTGCATCAGCCTCGGAGAAGAAGCCTGCTTTTTATTTTCTTTATTCACGTTTCTCACATGCTACTGCTTTTGCTCTGGTGAGATACTGAGGAATCACATTTAAAAAAAAAAACAAACCAGACTCTTTATGCATGCAACAAGACAGCTCTTTAAGACATGCATGCTTTAAGACAGCTCTCCATCAGACCTTTTTGGAGTCTGTTGAGAGAAAGGAGACTATTCCTGCTGCCTGAGACACTTTCAATTGGATTACATATAAACAAAGCAGGGGGGAGAGGAAAGGCATGATCCTCCACTGGAGAGGAGGATTTATATGACCTGATATATCTTGTGTTTCTTAATGTTCCTTGAATAGAGATGATTGAAATCTCTCATCTGAGCAAGCACACACAGAAGACAAAATACATTATTAGTGACCCTAAATATTTTAGAGCCCTCTGCTTCTGATCACAGTGGTGCATCAGCTGGAATAGTAATAGGGGATGAATGGGGCTTGCCTACATGGACAGGACTGTTCTTCCATAATGGAAAGGGAAAATTGCTACTAAAGATGCCATTGCATCAAAATTTTGATTACTCTCAGTATGCCTGACTGTGCCACTTTCCATGTTTTGGTTTCAGATCACTTCAAAAACTTGAATAAACTTTTTTTTCCCCTCACTCTCTTCAAAGGCTGAGAATTAATATTCAATACCTTATGTCTGAAAGGACTAGGACTGTGTTCAATAGGATATGTTTTTGTTAGGAAGCAGGCACTTGGTCCGGTGCAGAAGTGTATGGATGTGCATTTTCTACATGCAAATATTTGCCCTTCCCCTTCAAAGAAACCAGGATGCGGCTGGTATGTGTATATTTGAAATGCCAGGTTGTACAGAGCGGAGAAGAGTCTTGTAAACAAGCACCCATGGGAGGATGAACCACAGCTGAAAGTGCTGAAAGAGTCCAGTGGAGACACAGGCATGGAGAACATCTGCCCAAGTACCATTTGGTGAGCCCTTGCTCTGCTCACTAGACCATGCTGCCCCTCTATTGCGTGTAAGATGAATGTCCAGGGTGCAGAGCACTCCTCACCAATGCCCCTGTGTTCCCACTAAACCCTCTTTCTCATCCTGGGGAAGTGTGAAAAATCACCTCTGCGCTGGGGAGCAGGGAGCTGCTGACAGAGGGCTGATGCCCTGTGCGTGGGAGGAGTCTCCTTTCATGTGGTCTGGTGTGACATTGGCACTTTCCAGCTGGCTTGTAGGTGGCTTTGTAATCCCTGGATTGACAAATGGCAGTTCAGCTCAGTATGGCTGTCATCTTCAGACAGCATGAGAGAGAAGGGGAGTTTGACATGTCCTGCTGCAGCCCTGTCTCAGTGTCTTATGGGGCTGCTGGGTGGAGTTGCTGTGACAAGACCTTCTCTCCCAGCTTTTCATCTTGATCCTGAAGGAGGTGCTAAGCATTGTGTGATACAGAGGGGTCAGAGATGCTACTGATGTTTGATATGGACATGGTATTGGCCCTGAGATCTGGAGTGGCTGGGCAGGGCAGAGGATTTGGGCTTCAAAAGAAAGCAAAGCAACAAGGTAGACTAGAGAGGAGAGAATTAATATTGTGAAATGGATTTACATGGCGCCATCTTCATATCTGAACTGGAGCTGTCAGGGAGAATGAGATGCAGGCTCGCTGCTGTTCTCCAGAGAGGAGCTGTTATGGAACGATTGCTCAGTTAAAGTGGTGGCTCCACCTCTGTGCCCCGTGTCTGGCTGATTTCTGCAAGTAGAAAACAGATGCAATCTGGCATGATCCCTTCTCCTCTCCCACTGGCCTTTTGTGCCTTTCTGCGGGCCCTGATTTACCTTCTTTTTCTTCCCTTACTGCTTTCACCCCTTGAGCACCTGTTGGTGTCTTGCTCCCACCCTTACCTGTGTCTTATCCCCATCACTTTGCCTTCCATTTCATCCTCAATCGTTTCTGGCTCCCTCCATTCAGAATAAGTGGTACTTTAACTTCTGTGTGGTAGGTGAACAGATGTGTGCACGTTTGTTGCCTACAATACAGAAAGGGGGTGTGTGCGTTAAACACTTAACTACCTTTGTTTTATCACACACTACTCCATCCTCTCTTCTGGAACTTGCCTTCTGGGGACTCACAGCACCTCTTCCTGGGCATGACTCTCCTCTGCTGTGCAGAGGAGCAGGAGGGGAAGATGCAGAGCAACTCTGTTGCTTCTTTCTTATTCTGCTGGAAATAGTCCTCTCCTCCTCCTGCCTTCCGGTCAAAGCCCTTTTCTGGTCAGCCTAATGAACTGGAAAGTAAGGAAGAAGGTTTTGCCTTTAGTCCTGACATTGACAGAAGCTTCCCCTCATTTCCTTCAGGTGTACAAGAAACAGCTGGTCTTTACCCAAGCAGGAGGAAGTAAAACAAGGTGGCAGTCTTCTCCTCAGGTCCAGTATGTGTCTTACGTATTTTCCTTTCTGTTTCTGACAGATTGACCAGCCTCCATCACAGTGTTAGAGACCTGAAGCAAGGATCCTGACAGATGCATATTCAGTACAGCCTGACTTGAGGAGAACAAGTATTTCCCTGAAAGTGTGTCCCCTCAAAGCAGCACACAGGTAAGGCAGACAGTGCTTCTGATGCTCAGGCTCACCTGCACTGGACTGAGCAAATTACTTTTTCCGTTCATTTGGCTCAAGAGGGGCTTTGTCACCACTGCCATGTCTGCAGGAATGAAACCTTACAATGTATTTACAGCATGGGGAACATTTCTCAGCAAAAATGTACTTTCAGAGGATCAAGACTGCCCATATGGTTGAGATAAATATAGGTTAAAAGCATGGGAGGAGTATGCTGAAAAAAGAAATTGCTACATACGAGGTATTAATAAAGCAATACTTAAATCTTGTGTTCTAAAATAATTTTGTGTTGGAAACACCTTAATTTAAACAGAAAACTTTTTAAGAAAAAGAAATAAAGGAATGTATGTTGTGGAGAAGGGCTTAGTAAGAAATTAATTTAATAATATTGTTTTCAACTTGGAAAGATGTATCAGGTCATCTGTAAGTGAAAAAAAAACAAACACAAAAGCCTTCCAGTTCTAATTGCTATGACTCATGGAAACCAGATCTAGAAAAAATGAGGCCCTTTAGTCCAAACTCTTAATCCCCTACTAGTATGTAACATCGTTCCCAGCAGCGTCTACCAGTCCTGATATAAATGATGGGATTTTCCCTTGTCCCCTTGGGATACTGTTGCACAGACTAATAGAATTAATCTGCTTACTTCTCTTTCAACCCCTGACCGCTGCAGATGCAATTAGTAGTAGGTGATGGGAGGATTCTGTTTCCTAGGCTGTATTATGAAGGCTTAGGGCTGCATTGTGTTAAACCAGACATCAGTTGCAAGCGTGTTTGCATGAGTGTGGCTTATCTGTCAGTACTCATTACAGCCCCATAAACGTCTCTGAACTACATTTCTCAGACTTAGGGGCTTTTCTACAATCATAATTCAGGATCTGATAAGGTACAGACTAATGTATTTGAATGCCTGTGAGAAAGATAGTATGATTGGGAACTAAAGTGAAATGCAAAGTCATATGCTGCCAGTGCTACAGACTCGAAGAGACAATTTACTTCTGTGCTTCTGGAGCATTCTCTGGTCTCTTTGGCTTTTCTCCCAGACAATTTGGTAGGATGAAATACCTTTTTGCTGTGTGTAGTGCTGCTGGAGGTACCACTGCACCTTTCCATCTGTGAATTTCAGGCTTGTCTTAGATGAATGGTGTGGGCTTCTTCTAATGTTTACTGAAAGGCTCTAGTTAAATAATCAGTTAAAGTCAAATAAATTTGAGCTGGAAAACCATAGCTGGTTGTATTTAGTTAATACAAAGTAGAGTATCTTTCTGTGACATTTCACCTGTTTTTTTTTCTCAAATTTGGAAAAGTTTTATTAGGGAGAACAGTTAGTTTCTAAAGCAGATGAATGCCAGAATGCAGATGACTGGGTTACAACTGGAGGGTACAGCAACAGTGAGCGGTACAAATTCCTTTTGTGGACATATGGATTCATCCACTTCCAAAGTGAATTAGAAACAACACCCTAATACAGAAAGCAACTGCAATATAATTGCCATTGGATGTTTGAATGAGGCTTCAATGTGAAAGGGAGCCTGGGGGTCCTGAAAAACTGGGCATGAGCCAGCCTTCTACATGGGCTCTGTCCTTTGGCACTAAAGGAGGAGGTTACAATCCTGTTCCTCCTCCCTCTCAATAAATCCTGGCTCTAATAAGCCATAGCTTTTCTGGAGTATTTCTTTAAACAGAAAGCCTAAATATAACCTTAGCCACTGGTCCTGTCTTTCATTATCAAGATAAGTTAATTAAGCTTATGAAAATTTGGCTAAGTTGCCTGTGTTTGTCAGATACAAAATTCTTAAACACTGAAGATTGCAAAGCTTTGATGTGCTCAGCGAGTCCTGTGCTAATTTTACCATTGTTTTTAATCACTTGAAACCCTTTTCCAGTTTAGTGCTTGGCTGCTTCATGTGGTTTTGTGATGTACTTTAAAGGATGGGGAGGTGGAGACTAAAGCCAGGGGTAATGATCCGTAGCACTCTGGATCATCTGCAGCTTATGTTCCCTGTCCCTGCTTTGCCAGTCAAGCTTTATTCCAGTGAAAGTGTCAGTAAGCCCAAGGCAGACAGGCACTGTTTCTCCTCTCCCCTTCATTTTTTCTTTACCCTGAAAGTTTATCTTGCTGCTTGCTTTTTAAAAGCTTTGCATTAGCTGGGGGGCCATGAAGTAAAAGGCATGCTTTAAATACAGATGCTGGTGATAGTCCTTTCAAAAGCTGCCTTTCTCAAGCTGGGAGCTATTGACCCCTTTCAGTGCAGTCACAAAGAAATCCAAGAGGAAATGGAGGGTGAGGGCCAGCAGGGAATATATATATATATAATTTTTTTCCCCCAAGTCATCTTCTTACTCCACCCCCTGCCAAGCTGGCTATTGTTTGTGCCTCCACATGGGATACCAGTGGCCATATAAGGAAAATGGCATAATGTTACATTCTTTCTAAAAATTGATTTCTTACAGTTGCTTTTTCTTCCCCCCTTGCTGAAAGTTGTTCTATTTTGATATAGGCTCTAGGCAAAAGGAAAGTGGTAGCCCATGGTACACATGGTATAGCATCTTGGGCTGTGTAAAAGATGTACTTTGTCTCTGTTATCTCAGTTCAGGTGATGAGGCAACGCAGCAAAATAGCAAATGATGAGGTCCAACTACTATGACAGGAGGAGAGGATGTTGCATTTTCCTGCATCTTGAACTCAGTAATAATGGTGTTTGTTTTCTCGCCTTTTTTTTCTTGCTTAAGAGGATGCTCAGACCATGGGACAGAGGCAGGGACCACCCCTCTGTGTCCCTTTTCCTTCACAATCCACCTTTTATTCGTATATGGTTGCAGCTGAAGTGCTGAGTGAGTGGCATACCCCAGTTTGGGCCGGCAGCTTCCTCTCTGTTGGATGACCAAGCCCACTGCTGGGGCTGACCAGAGCCCAGTTACGCCAGCAGGCAGATGAAATGTGTGAGCCTGCAGGAAGCGAGGCCGAGAGCAGCAGTATTTCAGGGGCTGAAGTTCTGCGGGTAGCAGGGGTCAGCCTAAACATGGACCAGCTCAGGAAAAGGACTCCTGAAGTTTGGGATTTTTTCCTGGTGCCACTGTCACTTGTTGATGAACAGAAACTGCCCCCTTTTTTGAAATCAGTCTGAACTTCAAACACATCCACTTAGCAACCTCTACAAAGGAACAGCTGGAGCAACGTGAGCACAAAAAAGGCTGAATCCCCTGACTCCAGAAAGCAGAGACAGAGCCTGGAGTGGGAAAAGCAGAGGTTTGGGAGCTGGGAAAAAGATAACTCTTGGAAAGGAATGAGTGTGTGCTTTTGCATGTGAGCATGTAAGATTTGGGCACTCTTCCTTTTGTATCCTCTTGTAGCCTCTTGAATTGGGATGCAGTTTCTATTTGTACTTTCTACGGTTGCCATCACTTCTGATTCCTTGTGACACTCTGCTGATTGTCCCCATAAAAATCTGTTCAACAACTGATAATGTTGCAAACTTGTTAAAAATTAAAGTAGAAAAAACCCAATTCCTTCTTAGAAAGAAGAAGCAACAAATTTTGAGGTCCATTTACCACAATCATGTCACAATACTCAATCCTGTGTTATGTTGAGGTGTGATTACAGAAGTGGAAAAAGGAAAAGTACTTTCTACAAGCACATTTTTGGGCAGAATATTAATAGTTCAATATTATGATGATGATTATCTGTGTGTGCATTGACAATATACACTTTTTTTCTTATTAAAATGTTGAACAATTTGACAACTTTTAAAGAAACTGCAATTTTGTGAGAATGGAGTAAGGGCTTTTTAAGGGTTTGGTGTTTTTTTATATAAGCCTGTAAACTGAGGCTGCATTGACCAAAAGAATCAGATATCATACTGCGAAAGTTCTAATTTTCTTTAATTTTTCTTCTGACTGTGAATTAAATTGTTTGGAGAAGCTCTGCTACTCTCAAATATCTACAAAATTAGTCTCCAAGAGAATCTTCCTCTATTATAAATTGTACTTATACTAGAAATAAAACTGGGGAAGCCTTCTGGGCTTTATTTTACTCTGGGCTTTAGCTGGCACCAGTATGGCAGGGGAATGAGCTCACATAGCTTTTTTTTCCACGAAAGGTAATTTGGTGCCTCCTAAATGCTGTCCACTGTGGTATCAAGAGGAGATACCACAGCGAGTGGTGCGGAACGACGCGATGCCCCATGTGCTCGGTTCTCAAATTACCAGTGAAGCGGCAAATGACTTTTGACACGTACATGGCTGCCATGGGACATCTGAGTTAGCACTGCACAGATAAATGGGACGCTCCTGGCCCGGCAGCCGTTGTTCCAGGCTCCCTGCAAACTCCCAGGCCGCGCGTTTTGGTCACAGCCTGCTCGCGTTATTACTGTCCCGGGAGCTGCAGTGGCCGACGCTCGCTGTGCGCGCGCTGACGAGGGACAGAGGAGCGTCAAGGGTGAGTGCCAGGTCAGCCGTGCATCCTGAGCACCTTCTCTGAGGAGCAGAGCTTGTGATCTCAGCTGGGATAGCGGGAGGTTTCTGCTCTCCTGCTGCAGGAGGTGCTCATCAGGCTGTAAGTGGCTGTTGACAGTGTGGCACGTGTTTGCCACTTCTGTCTCTAATGGCTCTAGAGGACTCAAAGGTGGCTAGAGCTGATCCTGCCAGCAGTGGATTGACCTTTTCAAAGGTATTGCCCCAGAGACTTGGAGCTGATCCTTCTGATGCTAACCGTGGTGCATGTGGGGACTCGTTTGGGCTGTGCCTGTTTCCCTTTGAAGTTGGGAGCTTGTGTAACATGGAAACAGTCATGATGGAGGAGGAAAGAAATTGTCATTAGAAATATATCTTTAACAGCTCCTGTCACTTAGATCTAATGCTGCAGAGCAACTTAAAGCTTTTTTGTCTAACTCTATCGTGGGTAAAGTGCTTTGTCAAAGTAAAATGAGGTTTACCCAATGTGACAGGACAGGAAAGCAGAGCTGCCTTTCATTGCTTTGCCATGTCCTGGGTGGAGTGGCTGAGATAGGGTGTCCCTGAGAATGGCAGTGAAGGCTTTGCATTGCCTACTTTGAGACCTACAAAAGTACATTTGCTTTTGATTTGTGCATTTTAAAAATTATTGAGTGAAGCTGGGGACTTAGTTTAAAAGCTGCTAGAACTATTCTCTCACTGTAGAGATTTCTCAGGGAACAGATACATAAGAAGGGTATATGTGCATGTATTTGAAGCTTTTATTCTTGGGCTTATGAGTAAGAGCTGGGATCAGTGAAAGGTGATAACTACTAAAATCAGTAATAAGGCTAGTATTACCCTCTAAGTAGTGAAGTGGGTTTGAGAAATTTTGCATTCAATTATTAGGTCTGTGCCTAGACTGCACACTGGCAGTGGGAAGTAGCTTGATTCCTCTCTGCCTTTCTCCTCATCTATATAAAGATGCTAAAACAGCTGATTTCCTTTTTCTTGTAGGAAATGTATTTTATTTTGTGTAGAAACTAGCTTTGTGGAACTTTGCATTCCTTTTCAGAGAAATCTGATGATGAAAAGGTTTTAATTCTGGAAGGTTTATCTTCATATTTTGCCCCATTGTTCCTCCTTTCTGTGACAAAACAGGAACAGCGAAGGGAAGAAAAAATTAAAGAAGTAATCCAGAAATTCCCTTTCCTTACTTGTAAAACTGCATATCAAAAAATTTCTATGTGTCTTACATTGAAAAGAAAATAAATTGAAAACTAGTTGATTTTTTAACTTGCAGAGCATGAAAAAGGTTATTATTACTTTTGAGTGCCCTGACCCGTTTTAAAGCTGAGGCTTCTTTCTCGCTTGCATTGATGCATCTATTTGGTCAAAATCCTGAGAGCTCTTTTGAGAGAGGAGCCTACACATAGGTCAGCTGCTGGCCAGGCTTGTGCACAGTAAAGATAATGATAATCTAATGTCTGGTTTGTCCTTTGTGAGATGACTCATGCTCTGGTTACCTTCTAATGGATGGGAATTGCGTCCTTGGCAGACATTACGTTTGTTGACAGTTGTTGGCAGATAAGAAAGTAGGAGCAGCCTTGGACATGCTTGTGCTGGGCGTTCAGGGCAGCTCTCCTCAGAAGCAAGGGTCAGGAGAGCTGAGGTGGAGAGGACATGCATGCATTTTGTGGCTGGATGAGATGGAGGGGGTTATAAAGGCAGTGCTCTGCCTGTATTTTAGCTTCCAGTGCCCAGCACGTGGAGGTTTTGAGCTGAACATGTGACTGTCTGCAGCTGTTCCTTTCCCAAAAACATGGAGTACAGCACGTGTGTGAGTGGACCAACAGCCCCAGCAGCATGTACAAATATATTTCAAAGAAGTATGTTTAAGCAACATAAAAATCCTTTTTTAATCATCTGTGAAGGATTTATTTTCAAGTGCCCAATCACTAACGAGGTGCTAATTTTCAGATGGATTTGTAGCACTGTCTTGACATTTTAAAGCAGCTAGGAGCATTAATGGGCTTAGTCCCTCCCTGCAGCATGGCAGAAGCCAGCCCCTGAGCCCAGGAGGGTAGGGGGAAGCTTCTCCTGTGAACTGGCTTTGTGTAATTGCCACCTTGAATTGTTTCTGGCACTTTTCCCTGGTGGCTGTTAACGACAGGATATTAGAGTTCGTGGCTATCCACCCCACTGGTTTCCCCAAGTTCTGCAGCAGGGTTATCAGGCTTGGGCATTCTTGCTGCTGTCTGAGTAGCCCTTGCTGGTGCTAGAGAAAGATGGACACCCTGTGCAATACAGAGGACATGTTTGGCAAGGCAGAATTTGTCACTGACTCCTTGAACTGACCTGGACCATTTATAACATTTCTGGCTGCAAAGTATATCCAAGAGTACATTCCAAGAAAGCTAAAAATAATATCCTCAACTTTAACTTATTTTCCCACAAGGATTCAGTTAACAAGAAGGAAAGAGTTGGTTCTTTTTTCCCCCCATGCTAAAGTGCTCAGCTCTCAGAATGGAGCTATAAGTTTATCGCAAGTTATTGGCCTGTGAGTTGGAGTCATGTATGGATCACGTTACTGGAAAGTGTAATTATTTGCCAGGACTGCCTTTGCTTTTCCATTTCCCTTTCCATCTCCCAGTTCTGTATGTTATCTGGTAGCAGCACTGAAGGCCAAGGTCTCTCTGAACTGATTGGAACCAGGAGCTGGAATTCTGCTATTCTGGGTCCTTCTGCCAAAAACCAATGTTCAAAGTAAAGACTGTAAGTACAGACTACTCACATGAGCACAATTTATGGTTGTTTAAAATACCTGAAGATCAGTACAGCAAAGCTCTGATTCTCCTGGAGACTTAATATGACCACACAGTGGATAAAGTTGTGTGTATTCCACAAGTCATCTCAGGAAACGGGGATAAGTGATGGTGAATTCTAAAAAGCAGTGATGAAATTATTTCTGTTTTTTTTTGTTTGTTTGTTTGTTGGATTGGTTTAGTTTGGTTTGGTTTGGTTTGGTCAAGATGTAGTTGGAAAGAACTCATTTGGAAAAGTCCAAACTAGCTAAATGTAAACTCAGATGTTTAGGACTAGCAATATAAATCCCCTGGGGTACTGAATAGTCCCGAATGTTTTAGGTGTACAAAGCTAATCCCAAAGTGCTGCCTGAACTCCTTGGGATCTTGGTCTTTAGCTATGTGTTTTTTCTATTCATCAGTAGTAATGACAATTGATGAAAAGTCTAGTGTTCTGGTGGCTCTTTTCCTGTGAATAGAAAATCAGCTGTGCATATCAAGTCTGAATCACATCTCTGTAGTAGACAATTTTTATGAAAGACAAAAATTATACAAACTTTTATATCCAAGAATCTTCACAGAGACTGTACATCTTCATAAAATCAAGTTAAAAGTAAGCAAATAGTTTCAATCAACAGTATGGCTACATATATATATATATATGTGTGTGTGTGTGCATATTTATATGTGCATATATATGTATATATATATTTGTAAACATTAAAATATTTACTTCTAGATTTTTAATGCTATATATTTTTGTTTAGAAATGCCAAAGCTGGTCTTTTTAACATGTAAAAATGAAACCTACATTTTCCTGTTAAAATTAGATCCAAATATTTTATAAAAATAAGTTTTTGTTGTTTTGTATGGTGTCCTGTTTGGGGTAGTCGGTGTTTTTTAGTTAGAAAATGTAAAAAAAATAAAATTTCATCTTAGATTAAACAATATTTTGGGGAATTAATGTGAAGAAATACCTTTGTATTTTTTTGTTTTAGAAGAAATCTCTACCAGTTCAAACTGAAGCAATTCTTCCCATCTGGTTTGGTTTTTCGGTTTTTTTCTTTTTGTCATCCGGACAACAGAATCTTTTAATCATCTTGCTATGTTCTTTCTGGGTATACTGATGCAGAGTAATTTTTGTTTGTTTGTTTTTTGTTAATATAACATTTCTTTTTGTGACCCATTTCTGAAAGATTTTGGGGCTTGTCTGGCAGGAAAATGACAATTAGGGCATTACTCTTCCTTCTGTTGCTTTTGCTACTCTTAGTGGCAGGGAGACTGCTCTAGGTTTTCCTGTTCCTATTTTCTCATCCACCTCAGAATTACTGAATACTCTCAGCTGCAGGTCAAGGGATAAAGCATGAATGCTCATCGTTATCATTAAATGTTGTCTTTGCTAATTCTCTTTTATTGTGTCCCAGTGACTTGCAGCTGAGGATTAAAATAACTGCCTTCAGCACCAGCAGTAGGCTCTGTTTGAAACCTCCAAAGGGCGTTGTTTATCTTCCCTGTATCCCTTGCACTGTGCCTGTCCAGGACGAGCAGCACTCTCCTCCTCATCCCAAGTGATTCTGTTACTGAGGAATGTTGGACAGATACCACTATACACACAGTAGAGGTGCTCCCAGACTTGGGCTTTGAGCTTGATTTAAAGGGGGGGAGAATGGAAGGGAAGGGAATGTTTGTTTTTTTCAGGAGAGACCCCGGCTTTAGTGCTTTGCAGAACTGCTTTAAATACTCAGGCAGGGAGGTCTGTGGGTGCAGGCGAGCTGTTCAAATGTTTCCATGCAGTGCTCAGGGCTTCTGTCCCAGGCACGTACTTCATTATTGCTTCAGGGAAAGGCATTCTGGGGGTAATCAATCAGCATCGCTCTGGGTTTCTTCTCAATCAGAGCTCCTCTGATGTGTCTTTCAGTGCTGCTCATTTTGTTTTTAATTTCTGAATGGGGGATCGATTTGCACAAAATATCACTGGGCAGAAGAGTCGGTTTGGCAGTGGGTGAAAGCATCTGGCCTATTTTCTCCAAAGCACTTAAATGGGTATTTTAAATTGTAAGTCCTGAAGAAGACAGTGGTGGTAGTGCTTTGCTGAAGTGTGCTCTGAAGATCTCAGTGGTTTCCTAATGCAAGATTAAGTTGTCCCCTTGGATCTTTGCTGCCACCTCTGATCTAGAGCACACCTTATCTCAGAAAGGACCCCTGTGCATCAGCTTTACAGTCCTGCCCCTTTATTTATCCTTCTTCTATCCTTCCACTTACCATACCTCAGATTCTTTGCTGCAACTCTTCTTGCTTTTTCTGAGGCAGTGTTGCAAAATGGACATGTTGGGAAGGGAAAAGCTGTAAAAAAGATTTATGTGATCCAAGACAGTCTTTATGTGTGTAAGAATTTTGGGGGAAAAGCTGGTCTGATGTAAAAGACAGAAAGCTTTGCCCTTCCTCTATCAGTGGGTGAATGCAGGTTGAAATACAAGACACCTGGTACACAGGTCCCACCTCACCCTTCTGACTTATCAAATTGTTGTAAAATTGGTGTAGCTGGCTGGGAAGACACACCCTGTACTGCAAAGGATGGGAATTGCATGCCCTGAGTTAATCTCCTTGAGGACATCTGTACAACATGCACTTAGGCCAGTCCTTTCTGATGTTCCATGTCGTTGCTCACAAAGGAGAAAAGAAGGACTGTACTTACTTTTCCCCAAAGTTCAACTGGAGTTGAAGGGAGGTAGTTCATTACCTCCCTTAATGAGTAACTTTATACTGTACTGTCTCCTACAACAACAGCTGTCAGTGCTAGAAGGAAAAATAAGCTATTTGCCAAGACAGTGAGGCTGTAAAAGCTGGTAAGAGAGAAGGAAAGGTATGGGCAGGGAGCTGAGATTGCAGCAAGAGTCATGAGAATTCTCAAGGTCTGAAGAGTGCTCCTGATTTTATCTTTTCATACAGCTCTGGGGGTAGTGTTTGTTTAACGTTTCTAGTCACAGTGAATGAAAGTAAAATTCCTGACTGGATAGTGTATTAGTACTGTGATGATGAGGAAGGTTAGGCTACCTGTTGTGTTTGCTGTGCAGTGTGGCTGTGTCACAAATTATGTTTATGGCTAAGAACCTTAAATGCTGACACAGTGTCAAGCAAGGTAGGAAAGGACCATTATGACCCCTTTTTCATCCTAGACACAAGGTTTCTTTGAATTAAGCCTGGTTTGGATCAAAGCTTCTTCATGTGGCTATTTGTCATACTTTTTTTTCTATTCATGACCATTCTTCCCTGTATATCTTGCAATTACATAATGTCCATATGGCAGCTTGAAGAATTGTTTGGAAGGCAGCTGAACACTACAGAAGCTCTATGAGCATATTTCCAATTCTTTGTCAAATAACTTCATCCTCTTCAGTTTGTGTTTTGAATATCACTGGCCTGTAGGTTATCTGAGAATTGAAGATGCTTGGGGACCAGGTTTGTGTCTATAACTTCCTTAGCTCGTGGTGTTCTTTGGTCTTTCCTCAAATATGAAATCTCCATCAGACTGTCCCCGTCTCTGTCAACATCAGCTGAAGCTGGAAACTGAGCAGAACAGTGCATCATGAGTAAACCTGCCCAAGGCACTGTGTATGAAATCTGAATGCCACTGGAGTCGGTGTGCTTACTCCCACATATCTCCCTGGCCCCAGCAGTTTTATCCCTTTACCGATGAAGAACTTCTTGTGAATACAAGGATTGATGAATCACCTGTTCTCAGCTGATCTTTTCCTCCCACAAACCATCTCTGAAGCCTGGCGATGTGGGTGCATGTCCATTAATCATGACACTGGTAGGTTTTGCCTGGCCAACACATGGCTCCAGGAAATGAGACTGCTGCCTATAGGTGGCTAGTAAATCTGGAAAATTCCTGCAGTAGGAAGAGGTATACCTAGGTGAGAACATACAGAGCACTGAGAAAGAAAAGGTCACAGTAAGTTTTGCACCTTCCCAGTGAGAAGTGCTGGGAAAGCAGGCAGCCCCAGGGGGAACAAGCAGCTCCAGGGGGACCTTGGAACATGCTTTCATTGACAGAAAGTAGTTTGGCACCTTGTTTTACTCTCTGCCTTTATTCTTTGAAACTGGAAAAGCTCCTTCTATCCCACACTCTGCTAAAGTCTGGGGAGGTACCTGTCCCAGCTTGTCTTCTTGTGCATTGCAGAGGTTTGCAGAGCCTCAGGGTTGCCTGTTGCCTGGATACAGGGTAGTCCTGCATCTCAGCCCCCCAGCCAGCCCTGCGAAAGCGGAGGTCGTGGGGGCGAGAGGTGGGCAAAGTAATCCCTGTGCACTTGGAAGTAGGAGCACAAAGTCCACCTGATGCAGTCTGTAAGCTCAGAGCTTCCTTTTACTTTGCTGCTGTTATTATTATTTATCATTATTATTGATAGGAGAAAAGTGCAACCCAGCTGCTCGGCGCAGAGATCTGAGGGCTCCCGCAGGGTGAAGCGCTTCGTGCCACTTAGCAAACCAGCCATTGTGCTGTCTCTGGCGCATGCACTCTATTTCACATGCTTGTTCCCAGCCTCCTGCTGCTGCTCGCGCTACAACTGCTGACAAGTAGCCTTCCTGGCAACACGGAATCACAGCCTGTGACTTGAGACCCTGTGAGTACCATATGAAGAAGACACTGACTGCTGAATATTTAAAAATAAACTATTTCATCTTAAACATGAAAATGCTCTTTGCAGTTCATACACATCACTGCTTGGTGACAGTGACTGGCCAAGTGATGCATTATTCTTGTGTTCAGAGGGGACTATGCCAGCTAGGGCAAAAACCTTCTCTCTCCTTTGCTGAGCATGTGAAAGCTCATCGTTAGGAGGATGCCCTCTTGTACAGCACATATCTAAATGTCTATAAATTTCACTAACTGAGAGTAGTCAAAAATAATTTTTAAGCTCAGCTAGTTTAAATCTGGGCTATTTCATATTGCAATGCTATGGGTTTTGCTGTATACATCTGTAGAGTATTGTGCTGTTTCAAACAGCACTTAGGAACTGTGTCAGTAGTGGTAATTAACCTTTAGACTGGGAGAGCATGAAAGATCTCAAATAATGGATCAGGGTCCTCTTGCTCAAAGCACAGTAAATTTTCATGACAGAAATACTACCTGATCTACGAATATGTACATTCAACTTTAATATGTGAAAATAAATTAGTATAATGAAGTGTGTGTGGCAGGGAGATGAACACCTGAGCAAAGTCACACTGAAGTTTGGCTCGTCTTCATTGCTGAAGGAGGACAGCACCAAACTTTGAACTAATACTAGAAACAAAACTGTTAGAAGTCTGAAAACCTGAAGGTTTTCAAGACAAACACTAGAAGGTGAGGAAATGTAGAGCAATTTTTCCTAGGTCTTTGGAAAATATTATTTATGAAGGTATTTTCATCTCTGCAAAACGAGTGCAAGTGATTGACGACACAAGCACATTGCTCTGATGTTGCCATCCACACTTTGTGTTTTTATTTACACATCTATGAAGAGTGTCAGAGGATGAGAGATGGGGCTCACTGAGATTCCTTGTGAGGCGACTGCTGAAAAGCTGGGCTGAAGGTGAATCTGCTTTGTCTTGTCTCTGTGTGTGTGTGTGTGTGTATATATATATATATATATATATATGTCTGTATGAAAATATGCACACAAAGCCACTGATTGTCAGTAAATAACTATTCACAGAAGTCTAGTATCTACTTGTAAGGAGAAATGAGAAACCCTTTTCTCTCTACTGAAGGTGAAGTTATACATTAAATTGCTATACTTTGGTACAGGGATTATGTCATATAAATTGTTTATTGCTCTCTTCCTCCTGTCTTCATAAATAAATCTCTTAGGTGTTTTACCAGATTATTTACTTAGGTAAACCAAGTATATGCTAACCAGGGGTGTCAATAAAATTCCATCTCCTAATAAAATTTTAGTATTAATAGCCCAACAACCCGTTAGATTAAGCACTTTACACCGTATAAATTTTTCTGTTTAAGATGGAAACCACACCCCTTTCTCTTCCCTGATTTCTTTTATTACTAGTAGAGAAAATATGTGAAAGGCCTGTGCAATTTCTGGAAAACTGAAATGGAAGGAGTGAATGTTCGCTCTGGTTCCTGCTGAAATGGAGAGTGGAGTAACATTTTTGGGAACCATATTAGTATCATTGAACTTGAAAAGACAGTGACCAGAATTGAGACTGAAATTCTTACCTCTGTACACAGATTTCTGTGAATGACAAGGCTGAACACCAGTTTTGTTGAGAGTGTAGGGAATTATCACTACTCAACTACCCCTATTGGGAAAAAAACCGCCATAGCTCACAACGTATAGGAAGACAAATAGTTACAGAACTGCAAGAAATTCTGATTGAAAAATTGTTTGAAAGTTCTAAACCAGACTTAGCTATGCCACACCACCTCTCCTTCCAGCCAAGTGACAGTAGTAACTGTAATAGAAATTAAATGGAACATGTGCAGTATTGAAATACTAGATTTAAAAAAACCCCAAAACCAAAACAAAACATAAATAAAAAAACCCAAACCTGATTTCAAATTTTGTTTTAAATAAATGCTGGGAGTTTTTTTCCCACAGCACAGGCAGGCAGGTCCAAAATCTATAAAAACTTGTAGTCTAGTCTCAGATTTTTGTTTAGTGAATCCACAGGTACAGTCTCCACTAAAGCTCCATTGCATTGAGCTTTAAATCCTTTGGGCAACTAAAAATATGAAATTTTTAAAGACAGCACCAAAAGAAGCATAATTACTTTTCTAAGGTTAAACAATTAACCCCTCCTTCTAAATTTAGCACCATCCAAAACTGAAAATTTAAACTAATGAAATGGAAATAGTGCAGGATTAGAAAACTGCTGTCTTTCCCTCCAGCTGTGGGACATCAAAGATGTATAAACCTTCATGTTCTGTTCCTTTATTGAAAATTCTCTCATATCCTTCTGAGTGCTGTGGAAGGGATGGGATGTTACAGCTGTGTTTTGACAGAGCCTCAGTGCATTTTGCTGGTCTTTCATGACATTGTAGAAGTTTCTTTTGTCCCTTATTGATTTTTATTGTCTTTTGAGACAATTTGCCTGAAAACAAAAGGTCTTGGTTGCCTTCAGTGTGACTTATGTGATGATGATGAGTTTGCAGCAGAGATAGCATGCGCATACATTTGGAGTTGGCTTAACTGAATTAATTTTTTTTAACGAGTATGACAATGTATCAGCCTATCAGAGCCAAAGTCACCCTCAAACCACTGATTAGAGGAAAATAATTAGGATTGAATGATAAATTTAGATTCAACTGCAATTCACAGGAGTGTTTGTTTAAAGAAGAGCCAACAAAAAGAATCTTGGCTCTGAGGATCACCAGGAAAAAGCCTCTTTATATATGAGGCCATGTAGCAACCAACTCCAGAGATGAATTGCTGGAAGTGACATGTCTGATTTATTGCCCACTGCAGCTTTGAGAGTGTTTGCAAACTGAAGTGTTATGGTTAGGATGATTATAATTGGGGTTTATTTTATTTTAGAGAGAGGAAGAAAATAAATATATTTTTGTGGCTCCTGGATGTAGATGACTTCAGTGGTTGCTTTTGAGTCTTAAGTCAGCCTGGGCTGCTGGCTGTCATGTGCCTTTTCCCTGCAAAGGGAGCTGAGGCTGGCCAGTGGGAGGAGAGCCCCAGCACTCACCCCATTGCAGCGGGACAGCAAAGGGGCTGCACAGACATGGGGCTTTGCCAGAGACAGGTAGATCTGGTAGGGCAAAAAATTACACTGTTACCCTGGTGTGGAGTTCTGAGGGGATAGTCGGGCTCCATGCCCCTGGAGAAATTTTCTGCTTTTTCTGGTATATCAGTAGGTCTGCAGTTGGGTTTGTTTCTGCCTCTAATAGCATGGATTTGTCACTGCATTGGAGTTGGAGAATAACTCTGAGTGTCTGGTCAGAGTGGTCTGTAGAAGATGCTAAGATCTAACTAGTTAGCTCTTTTATGTGCTATTCACCGTATTACTATTGTTCATCCTAAATCCCCCAAATGCTTCCCAACCTGTACAGAATGGAATTCCAAGTGGCCTTTTGGGCTTTTGAGCAAGGACAATGCCAGACTCGAAAGATGAGGAACTTTAATCTGAGTAGTACATTGCAACATCTGTAAGTTAGGGTTGTGCAGAAAAGGTGTGTTCTGTTTCATCTAATTTTAGCTCAATAGCTGGCTAGTAGGTTGCTTGTGTTCCCTGGTGAGAACTGGGAAGACCAGGAATGTCAGCCTGAATCTTCTGTGTCCCACATTAATGCCCCATGGACCACACCTCTGGCTAGTTCAAACAGTCTCTTGTTTTGATTAAAAGTTCCATCCTAGATTCACAAAAATATCACAAAATTCCTGGGTTTGAGTTTTAAAACAAATTCAAGCAGTAAATGTCTCTTCCCAAACTGAAAGAAATTCTCAGCTCAGACTTAGGCTTCATCTGGAAGATGCAACATGCTCTCAGGAAGTCCATGATATTCCATCATGCAGAATGATAGGTGAAAGTGAGTTGGCATGAGAGTGCAAAACGACAAAGATTTCAAGTTAGAAAATACATCTCAGAACTCATGTTTTCAGCTTCTGGCTAAGCTGTCTTACAGAAAATATTAAGTTCAAACCTTTTTCTATTGTTTCTATTTGTGCTGAGAAAAAAGAAAAAATAAAGTGAGAGCAAATTCCTTCAGACATGATTCATCTCTGTGCTACCTGTATTGCCAATGTGGGTTTGTGCTTTGTGGAGACCTGGATAAAATTAACTGGATATCCAACACAATCAGAGAACATTCTCACTAAGTTAAGTAATAATGAAGAGGAGATGAACTATCCTCTCACTGTTCTTGGCTGATCCCTTCCTACTTCCTATTTTAATATCCTTCTCATCCTACTGGCAAGATGCTGAAGCAGCACCAGCCATCCAGTTAAAACACAGAGTAGTCAGATGTTTCAATCAACTCAGATTTCCTTGAACACTTACTCAACATTCATTGCAACTCTTATAAAAATGTCTAGACAAGTCATTGCTTAGGATTTCAGCTCATTTTGTAGCTGCTGCTTTACAACACTCTGATTTTAAAATACAATTTTACAAGTGTTACTTTTACTGACTACATTTTCTTTTTCACTGTGCATTTCTACATGCCAAGAGTATGAGCAGGCTGGAAATAGGACCAGTGTTGTAACAGGTAATACAGAGCTCTGGCCATTCTTGGTTTTGCTACTGTTAAATAGATTTCCTCTGCTTTGGGTGATTACCAGAAAGAGCATACCATGAATATTCAAAATATATTGAAAGAAACTCATTATTTGGGAAGAAACATCCTGTGTTTGGTCAGATTGCCTATAGCTAAAATATTTGCTGTCCTGTAGCTCTGGAAAAGAATACTCTTATGTTCCTTTTCTGAGAAAAGTTGTGTGAATACAGCAAAGTACCACTGGTAAATCAGACCTGGCCACAAAAATGGGAATGTTTTCACCCTACAGACACTCTCCTCTTTCACAAAGTTTCTTAGTCTGAGGATCCAGCAGTGAAGTGGGTGCTTCAATGCAAATCATAGACATATTGTCAGAGGAGGCTGGGTGAAATGTGGAACCAAAAGAGGAGGAATGTGGTACAGGAACTGAGTGCCAGAGAAAGAGCAATGCGAGGGTGCCCAGAGTGGGACCCATCCTGGGGATTGTGTGAGATCCTCCCCTTGTTAGAAGGGCTGAGAAAGGAAAGGGGGATGCATCAGAAGGGTAGCTGGCCCTGACCCCATTGCAGAGAGCCAGCATGCCTCAGATAGTGCCTTCTGTGCTTCATATCCCTTTCTGTCCTGAACAGTAACTTCCCCATGCTCCCCCCACAAACTTATGAAGAAAAATGGAGAGGCAAACTTATTTGTTTAAAGTCTAGCACTGAGTGAACTGCATTAATAAACCTGCATGCCTAGTAGAAGAAAACTCTCCTTAAACATGATGAAAAATAAATCCCCCTGAGTCCTCAGTATCCTGCTTGAGTCACTAATTCTCTAGGGCAGAAAACAAAGCAGGCAAAAAAAAAAAAGTTTGTTTTCACACAGCAAAGCCAAAACATCTCCAGTTCTGACTTAAAATGAGTCGTGGGAGCCGTCTCCTCTTTAATGTAACATGGGGCCAGTATAGGTGAGCTGATAAACATACAAATTGATTTTTGTTCCTCACCCTAGAGAGGGCACCTTTTCCTTTCTGTGGGACTCCTGTCTGCATGTGTCCTGTTCCTGGAACTGCCCCAAAGTGCACGAGGACCAGTGACTGCCAGCACTGGGGCGCAGGGTGGGTTCTGATGCCTGAGTCACATTTTCCACAAGCTCAGCTCCTTGTCTGGCTCCAACAGCCAGCTCCACTGGGACATTCTCCTGGTCCTTCCTCCCTTCCTGGCTGCCTGCACAGGCTGTCCCATCACTCCTGTTCTGATGCTTTTTGCCTCTTTGAGACGTCCCTGGCAAAGGCTTCAATGTCCTAAGGCTTCTACAAATAGTATCTGCAGCTCCTGAGGGAAACAGCAGAGTACTCCCCTGGTTCCCTGAGGCTTTATAAATACATTCCCAACTAAAGGCAGTTTATAAATCTTCTCAGCCACAGAATTGCACATGTTTGATGAATATTCTCCACTTATGGTGGGATAGGAGAGCAGAGTGAGACTTTGTGCTAGCAAATGACCCCTGGCTGGAAGCAGTCTGCTAATACTTTTTCTATGAGCTACTGCTCAGAGCTTGACCCAAAAGCACAATAGAAGGTGCATTATTATAACTGTTCTGATTTTGGCTGGTAATTGTTCTGTTCTCATTTACAAATGTAATGGTTTGTAAATAATATCTGATTTGGGAATATAGTATAGTCTATCAACTAAAGGTGGCAAAATGGCATTAATAAGGGTAATTGAGGTGTTTCTATGATCTGTTTGCTCTTTGGTTTGTTAATTAAAAATGACTTAATATATGATACAAATAATATTGCTTCCCTGTGAAGCCTGGGCATCTTGAAGGAAAAAGGGATGTGTCAGTCTGTGCTGTCAGTACATTGTTGGAATATCTGTGCAGCGGTGAGCATGCGGACATGAACCAGCCTAATATGTGTCAGGTACTGTGTGTCTGTGTTTATATTTTGTATAACTAACAGCATGTGCTGTTACTTATGTCTGCACCTGTCTCTTGTTGCAAGACTGGGTGTGTAAGGCTGCTGGGATCCGTGCAATTGATTAAAGAGCTGTTACAGGAGGACATGGAAATGAGAGACAGACAGGCTGCTGAGTATTTAACCCTGGAGAAGAACCTTGGCATTTCATCTTCTATCAACGTTTGCCTGTAACTACTATTAGCATTAATTATGGAGATGCTTAGTGAACACCCTGTTAGCCCTAATTAGAGCTAATGGAAGATATGTGCGGATGTTAACAGGACAAGAGACAACCAAGCTTCCATTTCTAAGGTTAAATATTCAGTAGCTCCCTCTTAGACATAACCAACATCCTATAATCAGGCAGTCAGACTCATCCAAAAGCAGAACAGTTTCTCCTGTCTTTTTTTTTCTCTCTCTCTCCAATTATGGCCACCTTACACTATTTTTGCTTAAATTAAAGAGCGAACAACAGTGTGTCAGTGACCTCAGTTACCTTTACTAATGTAATTATGCTACCTCTCCTCTATTCATGGTGCACCTCAGAATCAGTCTTTATTAGCAAACCATTTGCTGTCCCTTTTACTGTCCTTTTAATGAACGCTAGTAGAGTCACTAAAGTGGAGCTGAAAGGACTTGGCTTTGTTCTGAACAGAGACCCTGTGACAAAGAGCTCAGGGCCTGAGTGCTTGAGTAGGTCATGTAATATCCAAGGCCTGTAAAGCTCCTATCACTGTGTTATTGTTTGAAGCTGTAAACGCAAAAAAGACCTTCTCCTTGCACCCGGTATCTTTGGTATTTTGAAAACCAGTGTTGCTGAAGAATTCAGGCAATAGGGGTTGTCTTATTACCCTGCTGTTGAGAATGATGGCACTTCCCTGCCGCTAACCTCTGCCCAGCAGGTCAGTGTCCTCATGGAAACTGTCTTTTCATGACTGACTCAGAATCCTGTAACCCCCCTGAGAGCCCTGAGCCTGCCTTGGGTGGTGTCACACTCTTTAGGGTAGGGTGTGCTCCTCTGCGGTCCATTTCCTTTGCCATGGACAAATGTGGTGATCTCAGGTAGTGTTCTGGGCAAAAAGGGCATTTTTTTTTTCCAGCCAATCAATCATGTAGTTCCAGGGTTGCCAGGGCAGTGCCCCTTTGAATACTGCATAGTTGCAATCTTATTACCTACAGCCTGTAGGTCCCAGGTGCTTGTTGGCTGGAGCCATCTAGGAAGAGGTTCCTATCACTAGATTGAATATCAATATCTAGCTATCAACTGATTTGGAAAACGACATTAGAGCTTTGAGAAGAGAAAGGATAAATTGTGGTGTGTCCTTGACAAAAAAAACTCCATCCTTCCTTGGTGTATTACATAATTCTAAAAATAAACACAAAAGTATGAACATAACTCTCTCCTTCTGAACTACAGACACTACATTTCTCAGTTAACCAGTAAAAGTGCCAGTGGCTGCCTTCCTGCAGGACGGTGCCCTGTAAAATTACATTGGATAGATACCAGTGTAAGGCATCCTGAACATGCTTTGGAAGTTTCTTTGTTCACCCTTTACAACATCACTTGGGTTTCAGTAGAGCTTCAAGTTCTAAGGAAACATGTCATGGGTGTTAATGGGTGCAGAGTGTTCTTAAGAGAAAAGTCAAAAAGCAGCATTACCCCAGCTTTCCAGCTTGGTGGCTTTCTCATTTTCCTGAAGCAGTTCCAAGCATAAGCTCATCTGTGCTTGGCCCAGGTGTCACATTTGCCCTTTTGCAGAAAATGCCCCTTGTGAGTGCTGGCTGAGGATCCTACCACTCACACCTGGAGCTCATCTGGGGGTGGGAAAAGGCACCTGACTTCTGGGGCTGAGTAGGAAATTGGTCTCCACTCATGTTTACCTGGAGGAGGAGCTGGGGAAAGGTTGGTAGACTTTGATTTTAGCTATTGTTTGGTGTATTTTCCAAATGTTTCTATTTATTTTTCCAATTGTGTAGTTACAAGAGCCTGTTTCATTTTGTGGTGGTCACAGAATCTGTTCGGCTTTGTAATTAATACTGCTTTCTTTAATATGTAATGTAATGCATTCACAGGTCAGACCTACATTGACCTTTTTTTAGTGGCCATGTAAAGCCTAATGTGCCTGTATTTAAAACAGTGGAGCAAAAAGGCTTTGGTAAAAGACTGATGGTATTTTTCTTCGGGGTTTGGAGTAAGCTTATTGCTCTAGGAGTTCTTGTACATTATATCAAGTGGATAAGAAACCTTGTCCTATGTTATGCAGGGTTGCTAATTGAGCTCTTAGCTGCACAGTTAAAGTAGCAATATCCTCTACTACAGAATGGCTTACTCCAGTTTTTGGGAAGGAATAATTTTTTTCTGATATACCTCCATTTAGATCTTTTAACAAAAAGGATAGGTACATCATCTTTAAAAAGGAGAAAAACACCTACATTATAAAGTCTCTATTAAATTGCTCACTAAGCCTTCAGGTACAGTAGGAAAGAAACTGATGCTCTAAAGGGAACAGAGTCATGACATATCATTTTATTTCAGCTAGAAAAATGTGTCCTTGCTTGGAGCAGAAGCTGCTTCCCTGATTGAGGCCATGGTCTGCTTGTGTGGTTGAGAAAATGGAACACAGTCTGACTGGAGATACTGTCAAATCCATTGGGGTTAAGCACCCTTTGGCCCAGGGGAATGCCCTTGTTTATATGAGTCACTGCAGCTAGGCTGTAAAATGCAGGTCTCCAAGCAAAGCTGGGGTAATAACCACAGGTGGTAAGTTTAAGCTGCCTTCATGAACTAAATCCTGCATTTTCAGCCCTTAAAAAATGAACTTGCCTATGACTCATATAAATGTATCATACTTCTTGAAGCAGATATTTAAAGTCTTCAGCCAAAACCTTCCCACATCTGTGTCTTAATTAAAATCAGTTTATTTTGTAGGTTAATAGCTTATACCATACCCATCAGCGTGATCAATTTTTTTTATTAAATGGCTGAATGAGATCTGACATTACAGGAATATCCCATCCTAGAATGAATGTTTTAAAAAAACCTCTGGACCAAGTAATGGTCCAGTTGAAAGGACTAATTTCAGATTCACTGAGCCAATAGCAAAGTTTAAGTAGTGAGAAAATCATTATTCTGTGTGTTTGGTATAGATTTAGCAGTATTTCATTTATTTACAGAAATTAATTCCCTGGGTTGGTACTGATAGACTGTAGTTATCTGGTCACCTCTGACTATGATTTTTTATCAGAAGAATATCCTGGATTTTACTCCAAAATGCTTTGGAGTCACCTAATTTATTTGTAATCTTCCCAGGATAGCAGGGAAAGCAGCAGATAAGTATTAGCTGAGATACCTGAGCAGTATGACCCTGGGATAATGGAAAGATAGCATATTATATGAGATGTCATCTCACCAAAAAATGAATTTTAGGAGCTGGTATTTCATACAGGATATGTAAAGTGCTTAAATGGAAGCTTACTTGGTACTGGCTTTTGTTCTCTTATTCTTTTTGACTCACAGATTTGTTTGGATGCTTCTGAGCAAAATCAGATTTTCTAAATGACAACTCCTATGCAAAGATCAGATGACAAAAAAGATTAATGTGGTATGAGATATATGGCACAGCTAACAGTGTCAACACCGTGCAGAAGAGAGGGAAACGTAGGAAATAAAAGGTAAAATAGAACCTCTCAAAATTTGAAGCAGTGGAAGGGATGAGGAGGAGAAATACAGACAAGCCCCTACTCGGAGGGAAGGGGGACGGTTCAGTCAGTCAGGGCAAGGTGAGCCCATGCTTGTTTCAGCAGCTGCAAAACTTTGGGGAAAGGTTGCACATCTCTGTGTGCTCACTCTTTGGGGGTTCAAGGGGCTGAAAGGGGAGAACTTGGCTCTGCTGGTGAGGTGTGCTCAGCTCCAACGAGTTGCAGCTTTTAAACAGCAAAACTGGTGAAGGACAAACCGAGTCAAAGCTATTCTGCAGAGTTTTCCACAGTGGGCCAGCATCATCACCTGCTTTCCCCTTGCCCACAGGGAGTGTACAGGCTCAGAAAAGGAGCTCAGCCTATCGAAACGATAGATCCCCAAGCACATCTCCTGCCTCTCATAATTCTCTGTGCATCTCTGGTACTCCATCTTCCATCTCATCAGAGTCACGCTGCATTCACCTCTAGAGCACCTGGGTGCATAGCTTGAAAGGATGGAGGTTAAGTATGGGCTCTGAGCTGGAGGAGGCTGGTGCAAATAAACAGAAATACTGGAAGGCCAATTTACATTCATGCATCCTGTGTCCAGATTAATGTGCTTCATCCAAAAGATATAAGAACAAACCTGTTTTTCCAAGCCATGCAAGTAGCTGATCCCTTACTGGGGGAAGTTTTGCACTGCAGCTTTTCTGCTATGAGTATGAAACTACTTACAGTGCCTACTTCAAATTCCTGATTGACACTGTGCTGACTGGAACACTTTAGTTCCTGAGGTACTTCTGAGGGAGCTACATTTTCCAAAAATGTCCCCACATCCAGTCCCCATGCCTTATTAGCAACTAGGGCCTCCAGCATACTGATCCTTGATCCCAAATGCCCTGAAGACTCTCATGTCTCTGCTGGACCCCTGGAAAAGCTGGATCACACCACTATCAGTGGGGAGCAGCAGGGAGGGTGGTGTGTGGGCTATGGTGCTGAACATGGAGTTTCAAAGTGCACTGAGTTGGCAGTGGCCCTTTAGATTGTAACCAGGATGCTCTTCCCCTCCAATGCACAACCCCTGTGATCCAGCCTCTCACTGTCTGGGGGCCCTGGTGGTGCTGGTTGATGTGGGACCTCAGCTGTGTTGTGGACAGTGTCCATTTTAAGATTACAAAGCTTGCTGTGTCTTCATCATTGACTTGGGATTCTCCTAGTGAGAAATTTCCTGGTGTCACCTGTAGAGGAAACTTAAACAGTCTGTCTGCTTGAGGGCTGCAGGAGAGCATTTTTGGAGACATCAGCTCTAAATGGATTTTTCTACAGTTTTGAGCACATTGTTGAGAGGAACGTGGAGTATAAACCATCTGACATTTTTTGGCCCATGTGAAGGACCCCACCTGGGACTTTTGCACTTGAACAGTTTTAAAAAATACTGACAGTCACTCAAAATACTTGTGTTCATCTAAAAATGACAATATTTTGAATACTGTCTTCTGGGTACATTTTTTCCTTTTTTCAGTACAGGCAGCCTGGCACTCTCGTAGGATACCGAACTAAATCTCTGAAACCCCATGGGTGACAGATAAGTGTTGCTGTTAATTATATTAAATACAGGGGGTGCGGGACGACGATGAACTTGAAATGACTTGCTGATGTCTGTTTCTGTGAGAGATGTTAGCAGAACTGGAACTATAAAAGTGGTTTGAGCAGTAGACAGGAGACCACAGAAGCTGCCCAGGACACTTGCTGGGTATCCTGGAGCAAAGCCACATCAGCTTTATAAAGGACACAGCTTCATAAGGGGCTTTCAGACTAATGTGGAAAGCAATCTAAGGCTTAAATGGTATTAATGTTCTGATGCAAGGTGGTTTGTGCAGCAGACAGGAGGAATGGTAACCACAAATCTTGTAATGAAACTTGTCATAAAATTTATTGTCAAATGTATTTTCATGGCAAGACTCCAGAATGTTTTCAGAAAGATTCTTCTCCCCATGCTGACAGCAGGGATGGGAGAAGAATCTGTTAAATGCTATGTTTCTTGAGACAACTTTTCTTGTCCTTAATACAGAGCAACTCTGCAGCCTAACTGGGAAATATCTCCAAAGGGTTGTCTCTCTATGCTCAAGATAGCTTGAACATCCTGTTGTTTCCTATGTTTTCTCAGTCTTAATCTGGGCTGCTTTGTCTCTTTGCTCTGCAAACTTCATTTTGATACTTCTAAAATATGGGGCTTTTAGCTGAAATGCAGCATTTCTTTCAAATTGCATGCTGATCAAGAAAAGTGACATAGCAAAATGTGGGTATAGTGAGCTCCAGCCACTGAAAACTGGTCTGATTTTGCATTCAGAATTCAGCCCAGTCCTGATGATGTGAAAGTTAGCCTGTGAAGTCCTGTTCCTCGTAAGAGATCTGGTTTTGTTGTCTTCCCTAAGAAGGTTGCCTAGACTTTCAACATCAGAATTGCCAGGCTGGATCAGACCGTGTTAGTGCTTCTCGTGGGTGGGAACAGGAAGGTGCTCATCAGTCCATCTACAAATTGTTTTTGTACTGATTTAAGGCCATGGGATCAGCTTGTGCTTTCATCATTCACTGATGCATTTGTAATTATTCCAGCCCTTCTGATCTGAATTAGAAAAAGTTTCATGTCTTTAGTTTCTAAGTCCTGACTTCCAGTGGGTAAAATAGAAGTGAAGGCTGAGTAAAGCAACCAGAGTATTTCCATAGGTACATTTGCTGCTTCAGTTTTGAGGGAGTCCTTACGATGCCCTGTGACTGCATTCCATTTTTTATGTGTATGTATGACTGATGGTGCTCCAGGGTTTGCCCCAGGCTATACCCAGGCCTCTTGCAAGCAATGCTGGCAGTAAAGTTTCCAGTGCTGCTCTAATGTGTTATTTAGATTACAATAGAGCTAAAAACCTACTTCACAACCAGAGACACAGTCCTTTCCCCCAAAAGCTCACAAACCTTAAAACAAAGACTGCCTGGGGAGACTCTCTGGCACTGTATTAAATATCCTTGACAAGAAAAGGTTTCTTACAATTGTGGCCTTCCTAATAGGCACTGTGGGTAGTATCAACACAAAGATATCTGTATTACATGGTTTGACCTGCTTTAACCTCAGCCAGTCTCCTGGAGATTTAGAAAATATCTGTTCCATACAAAGGTCTTGGCTTTCAGGCAAAGTAGAAGCAGTTTGTTTAGAGTCCCAGCTTTGTGAGAGGAGATACTATACTTTTTGTGGGTGAAAGTCACCCCATTGAGGTTGTCTGAAAGCCTCTGGATCCATGTCATCAGCACGTAAGCTGCTGATTTTGTTTGCAAATATAAATTACTCCCCAAATCCCTCCACTTAAGACTTCTACAGATGCACTGTACTCAGGGAATAGGGATATTTGGGGAAAGAGGGTATATTGTTCATAGTGTTTCCTTTAGGGGGAAAATAGGTATGGTCTTTCAGCTGTTGCGGAATGCTCGATCAAATCTTAATGAAAACTAGAACCCCCATTTTGCAGGTTTTTACATCCTTTAATTCTCTCTCCCCTGCCTCCCTTGGAGAGGTTTAAGTCTGTCAGCAATATAAGTGGGATTTAGATCAACCTCTGAGCAGTTAAGTGGTAAGGAGATTTCCATAAGGGTTATTTGGTTCCCCTCCCACATGTGGGAGGATGAGGTTATGGAGGGGGAAGTGTTATAGGTGGCGATGGAAGCGAGTTCCCCCATATTGGCTCTTCAGCAAGGTGAAGCTCCTGCCTCCTCAGGCCTCCCCAGCATATGTTCCCCTTGATGCCCAGTTCTCCTGCAGTGTGAAACCTCCAGACCCCGGAGTGGGGTGTGCAGCCATGTCTCAGGGGCTGTGTGACCCCCACCGTGCTCGTGGCAGGGCCGTGGTGGCTGCAGCAGGACGGCTGCTCCGGGAGAGCTGCACACAGGGCTGTCCGTGCTGCACAGGTGGGGCGTCAGAGGAGGAAGTTTAATTAGACACCTTTTATTTCTTAATTTCTGCAAGAGCTGAAGCCGCTTGCCTGGGCTGAAGGGCTGCCAGGCTCCCTGTGTCTGATGCTGGGAGAGGTGGCTGTGTTGCTATGGCACTGGAGGTGTCTCCAAACCCCACTGCTCTGGCAGCTGAGCCAGCTCCCAGCAGCATGTCCTAATTGCGGCTGTGCAGCAACAAAACAAATATTCGGAGATTTCCATAAAGGCTGTAATCAAAGGAGCATCCCTTGCTTTTTAATATGTGCTGAATGGGTTCATTTGTAAGCTTATTACGACTTCAGAGAGAGAAGCTATTAGGACGATCATTAGCTGCCTGTGCAAATAACAAGGAAAACCGTGGCATGTTCCAGAATAACCCCCTTGTAAAGGTCTGCACTTTCAAATGCATTAACAATAACCAGCCATGCTGTCTTTCATGTTTCCCATGCCATGAGTAAGGACAAAAGAGAAAGGAGAAGGGGACAGTGAACTGCATGCTTTCAAAATAAGTTCAGATGGAGAGAAAAATGAGGTGTTAAGAGAGCAGCAAGCTCACTACCATGACATTGTGTGTATTGATGCAGTATCTGTTATCCATTGGGAAAGCAAAAGCAGCTGGGAGCCAGCCGTGGAGTCTTGGCTCATATCTCACTCAGTCCCTCTATTCCTGTCATCTGTGTATGAATTGTGCTTGGGGTCTTTTGTCTGCCTGGAACCTGGTGGTTGCTGGAGCACTTAGATTATATGTCTTATGGAGGAAGAGAGAACATTTAGAAACACGTATGCCAAGATTATGGGATTTATTAACTCTCATTTATTTTCCTGCAGAACATCTGAAGTCCTCTTGTGGGCTGTGTCCATGGCCCTCTCTCTTAATCTGAAATCAAAAATAAGTGTAGCAAAAGATGTTGAATGGTTGGGTGCTCATACCTTAATTGGGACAGGTGTGGTTTAGATCAGTCACATTTACCTTTCAAACCACATTAGCTGCAATTTTATGTGTTAGAGTAAGTTAAAGGTGCTGATTACAGTGAAACTCAGTTTAGATTTGCACATGAAATATTTATGAGATATGTATCAGTTTGACTAGAAGCAGGGTAACTTAGACTTCAGGTCTGCCTCCCTTCCCTAGGCCATTTCTCATGTCTTTTGCTGTGTTCAAGTTTTCCTGCACATAGCACACCTATAGCTTATGAAATGTATGTGTTTCCTATAATATCCTATTGTGTTTAGAATCCATAACACTTTAAGATGCATTATTATTCTTCTCATTAAAAACATTTAACAGATGACCAGAAGCAGATAAATAATGTCACTTCTCAGATTTCCAGAAATATTATTTTCTGGGATATTTAGTATTACTGAAATCCCTCATTTTAGATCTGCTTTGCTTACAGTCTCTTTTTCCTAACCTTTGCTTCTCTAGACTGACTAAACCTGACTAAACTGACTGTTTTGTTTTTATATCTGTGTAGGCTGTTACCTTCAGCAGAGAATTTGCTCGTTTTCTGAGGTTTGGGGGGGTTCTGTCTGATTTTGGATTGGTGGCAGGGTTTGTTTGGGTCTTGTTGCTGTTGTTGTGGTTTGGTTTTTCNTTTTTTTTTTTTTTTTGTACTATAGTTAATGCATTCAAAGTCCTGTTTAGGATTTCTTTTTAAAAAGGAATTAAAGTTGTTACTTCACCAATTAAAAGATCATAAATAGTGGGTTAGTTTTTCCACACCTCTGCCTTACGAAAAACACTGAGAATAAACACAACGAAAAGAAGTCAACCTATTGATCTGCAACTCCATTCTGCGTTAAAATAGATGATACAAGCAGAGATTTCAAATTCCCTTGCCCATGGCCCCTTGCCTCTGCCTCTGTTCAGACAGTCACAGCTTCTTTTTCTTGCTAAGGACATCAACATCATCTTTTTGATAGGATAAAAGAAGCCCTATGGCTTATAGTAATCCCTTTTGGTAACATCCTTACTTTAAAATAATTTTTCTCCTCTGCCTTGTTTCCCTGAAGCCCCCAAAGTATCAGGAAAAATCTTAAAATATTGAAAATCGTGGTCTGAGGAGGACAAGGTTGCCACAGCAACTGTCCAGTGTTCCTGAGATTTATTCCTGCATCTCTCAAAACCATCACGAATGCCACAAACTGCCGAGGCACTTGCTGCAAACAAAGCAGGGCTATAGGAAAAGAGGACAGAAAAGAGCACCGAGGAGCCAGTTGTTGTAAAGGTGAGGTGTGTCAGGCTCAGGGAAAATGTGGCAGGCATTCAGACTTCGTGTTAAATCCCCTCAGCGTCTGGAATGCCGTGCAAGCGTATGGAGAGTTTCAACACGCGGCAGTATCTGACATGACGGTGGATAATGCCACTTGGCTTGTGTTGCAGCTCCATGATCCACTCAGGAGGGTGACATTTATTCCATCCAGAAGGGAAATAGTTTCAGAAATAGGAGGCCAAAGTTAGCTGCCTCCCTTTTGGTTTGCAAAATAACAGCTTTCTGGGACAGAAGGTGCCTGACAGAGTGCTACTTGTCAGCCAGAAGTGATCAGCTTTTTCATGGGTTTGGGACTGGTCTCCGTACAGTCTAGTGAGCACAGAGCTATATTGGGGGTCAGGAGGTTTAGCACATCCATTCCCCTTTTAGCCCTGGTTTTCTCATCTAATAAACAAAATTAATGTTGTTATATTATCAGTGCATATAATCTCTGGGTCATCTGTTTAGAAAGGCAGACAATCAGAACCATATGGTTCCATTGTACTGCAGTTAATACAAGGGAAAATACACCTGTGAGCTATCTGAGGGCTTTTTTTTAAAGGAACAGAACTTAAAAGAACTGCAAACTATCAGATGTTTTGGTTCTGTATGCAGGATCTTCTTTTCTGAGACGGCTGGTGCGTGGGTGTGAGAAGCTGTACAAAAGCCAGATGTGATTACCTATGGAACTTTCCTTGGGAAGGGGCCAAAGTGAGCAAGCAGTTCATGTTTCGAACGGTGCAGTGTGCACACTTGCACCAGCTGAAACGGAGTGGTCTGTGGCCTGAAGCCATGCTGGCACTTCAAACACGTAATCTAGCACTTTTCAAAACGTTACAGCATTTAGGATTGGTTCTGCTCTGGGACTTCTGAATTTCCATTCTGAATGTCTGTGCACGTGTGGGAGATTTTACCTCCATATGGTCTCATGTATTCTCTGCACACATTGCGCAAAGTTGCAAATATAAAACAGAGGGTAAGAGTTGCATTAGTATTTTTGTTGCAAAGCTGGTGTTATTTATTTGAAAATTTAGGGGGTTCAGTCCAGCCCTCTTTTTCCTCCTGTGTGAGACTGATGTGCTCTTAGGCACACAGACTTTTGGTGGCAGAAATGTGTTCTTGTTAAAAGCAATCAGCATGAGATGGGACCCAGTTGCTCTGCTTGTGTAGGAAACTTAGGGTAGTTTTGGAGGCAGCTCCGATTAATTTAAACACTGCCACAAGCCTCATATGCTTTTAGTGTTATAAAAGCCAATCAGCTCACTGTTTGAAGGTATAAGATGCCCCTAAGGGCTTTGCTCACTCAACTGTACTGAGGAATTAAATGTTCTGAGGCAGTGCAACAGCCTCATTCACTCCAGTGTTGCAAGGCAGTCATCGCTGGTAAATGGGCCCATGTTACAGTGGCATTAGCATCTTAATGCAACTGAAGAGGAGGAAGATTGACTGTAATTTAGTATCCAGTTGCATGGCCTCATGCAGGTCCCCTCGCCGCTCCACAGGGGCCGATTACAGTTACACATTGCACTTTGGGATCTAATTGGATTTACATGCAGTAATGTAGTTGTGTCATAGCAACGATTCTGCTGCACAAGTGCTATGAAATTCCAGAACAATTAGTTATTTATGTAGGAGCAATAGTTACAGGATAACACATGGGGCTGACAGCTTGTGCCAAGGTCCAGTTCTAAATCAAAGTGTTTCACCTCTTTTCTGAAGCTGCTGCAAGGGAGTGGAATTATTCTGATCCGCCTTTCACAGAGATGTTTCTCCTCACCCTTCACTGTGAAAGCATGGACCTGACATAGAGATCCAGCAGGACATGACTTCTGTCTTCAGCTTCTCCTTTGTTGGACATATGGGCTGGCATGTGTTTAAGTGTCCCTTGACCCTGCAAGTGTGGTGAGTTCAGGGGACTGGCAGTAGCTAGAAGCCCTTGTGAAACACGACAGTTTTAAGGGTTCATCTGGTGGCCCTTCCTGTTCTAGTCTACAGGCTGGATTTCTCACAAAGACAGGCCTTGCTTCTCCACCCTGCACACTCCATTAATTTCTTGTTTCACTTGCTGCCGGTTGTCTGTTTCAACCCCTCTCTGTCCCATCCCTCTTTGCTCTGGAGCTCCAACCGTCTTTCTTGCAGTGTGAATACCAGCAGGAGGCACATGTTAAGCTGCTTTTCCTTCATCAAAGCCAGCTCCTCAACGGGCTGCAATGTGAATGTGAAGAGGAGCCAATGCTCAGCAAGGAGAGTTGATGTGGTGGCTGTGGACAATGTGCCAGCCACAGCTGGCCAGCCCAAGGATGAGGCTTAGCATCAGCTGTCGCTCCAGCTCCCACTGTGTTTCCCCAGAGACTGTAATTAAAGTCATCAGCTTGCTGGAGTCACAATTAGGCAGGGTGGGTTTGCACTTCGTGCAATTCTCCCTAATGACAAAATCGTAGCTATTAACCAAAGAGAATCTGTTTGGCAGGGACTTCCTTCCCTTTAAGGCAACAGAGTCAGGTGGAACATTGCTGCTGTTTGGCACTAAATGCAGTCTTTCATCCCTTCTGACACAGTACCTGCTGGTACCTACTGAAGCATTTAAATTCTTCTTCTCTGGGGTGCTGTAATTTCTTTAAAATATTGTGACTTATGATGGATAAAAAAATAAAATTCGTCTCCCACGCAGACCTCTAAGGGCTTGTAGGAATGTAATTATATGCACACACAGTAGGAGCAGGAATCCTATCATTCTGGTTATTTTCTTAATGATAGGTTTATATAGCACAATGTCATCTCTGCTTTAAAGTTAGAACCATCTTCTCTTGGCAGCATCTATCCCAAGACAATGGCATCACAGGACAGGACAACCGAAGAAATTGTCTCTCAATCACACTTGCAAAACACAGCATGAAGCATCCCTACACAGAAATAGATCTAAAGGTCAGTGTTGGCACTGGGCTCTGCCAAACAGGGGCTCTCTGCTGAGAGCCACTGCCCCTTGTCCTAGATGTACTCTCTCTTCAGACCTGCTGAACCTGCTGCTGCATCTCCCAGGCAGTTCCACAGCACTCTCTGAACTTTGACACTGGTGGAAAAGCTGTGCTGATCCAGAGCAGCCCTTGTACCCAGCATTGTAAAGTAGGGCAGTTCAGCCACTGCTCTGCTCATGCCTTCAGCACTTCACAGCAGAGACAGGTGGATTGGCAAGAGATGTTTGTACCCTCCAGATTTCAAAGGGGAAGCCATCCCTGTTTTTCATCTAGAGATGTAGGTTTACAGTGACAGAGGAAGGACATTACATGTGAGGGATTAATGCAAAACAAAAGGTCTATGAATATTCATTGTATGTTTTATATTGTAATAGTTGCAGCCACCTTGAAACTCCTTGTTCGCTTCCTGCCAACAACAAACGATAGACTTTTACTCACAGAAGTCTTAATGGCAGGCAATTTTCAAAGGCACATTTACAAATGTTTGTGGGAAACAGACATTAAATGCCCCCACTCCCAGAAATCATAATGAAATGCTGGCACTGAGAAAGCAGAGAGAGACCCAGGTGACTTATCTGGTGCCTCACAGGGAAGCAGTGGCTCCAGCAAAGCTGCGAGTATTGCCAAAACCATTTTTGAAGGATGAGTTACAGTGCTGAGCCTTTGTGAATATTGAGCTCTTATGGCATGGGGTGCTCTTTGAAGGATTAAAGACTGCCCCTTCCCCACAGGCCCTGCAATATGGGATTGGGGCTGTGTCAGATACATGGAAAAATCAATCTAGGAGCGGGTGCCCTGAGAAAGCAAGAGGCAAACATGCGTGCCTTGCAAATTAGTCTGTAGCCTCACCTCACCTTTGCCTAGCCAAAGGCTGTCATTACCATTGTGTGGGCAGAAATTAAAACTTACTGAGAAAATTGTGATTGGTACCTTGAGGACAGTGGCAGTCTACACCGGAATGCCTCTGCCTGCACCCACATATCTAGTGCTTTTGGGTGGACAGGGCTGTGGCTCTGCTGTCCCTCTCTGTTGCTTCCCAGGCAGTGACAATGAGGCAGAGGAAGAGGAAATAGTTTGCTCAACTTGGCGTGACAGCTGGCTGGAAGAACGAGGGATAGCACCCAACATTTACGCTGCTGCTCCTAACGGCTGGGCTTCCCAAAGATGCATTCCATCTTCCTTCCTGCCTTTCCCATTTCCCCAGTAAATGGGCTGTAAAGTCACAGCAGATTAAAGTTTGTCTAAACCTCCTATAAAATATTGAAGGTGCAGCTGGTATTAATCTAGTCCTCCTGTGGCATGTGTAATGGGACTATAGATTTACATGTGGTCTGTGGGCATTTAAAACACCCCAAAGATTGTTAAAGAGATTCTGAGGAATTGAATACCTCACTGGGTATTAAAAGCTCTTTATTAGTGCTAATGTACACCAAATTAAGGTGGCAATTAAAGCATGTTCATCAGGATGGTGTGTTTTAATAAACTGTGTATTTAGCATGATTGCATTTTATTGACTTCTTCAGTAATTGCCTATTTTTCTCTTACAGGACAAGCTGGGATAGAAGGAGATACATGGGACACACAGGCAATTAAACACTGGAAGAGACACTGTGCTTCAAGTCCCAAGATTAGTAAAGGTGAGTGCTGTTAATGGCTTGCCCTTTCTGTATGCCAGGTACTTTCTCTGTATCTCTGTTGGGGCAGTTTAAGGGTAGCTATGGTGTATTGGAAGCAGTAAGAAATACACAGCTCATCTGCCACTGTATCACCAGTAAGGGACTGCAGAAAGTCATCCTTCCTTATGAAACTCCTTATGAAACTGCCCCTACTCTCTGTTGTATCTAGAGGAGCAGACTGTGAGAAAATAACACTCTGAGAGGATTTTCTGGAAGGCCCTTCCTGTTAATATGTTCTCTTAAGAGATCCCACCACTTTGGTGTACAGTTGAATACTGCTTGCAGATAGTCAACACAGAAATCCTCTAATGGGAGGCGTACTTGGGAAGGAAGGCAAGCGTGCTAAGCCAAGTCTCCTTGTCTGCAAGCCAAAGGGTGGCCTGCCACACTGCTGGGGAGAGGACACCATGGAGCAATGCCAGGTAGTGGTGATCCTTTGCCACCGGTGCAGCTTAGAGCTTCAGGGATGTTTCCTGAAACATGTTTCCTGTGACATGTTATCTGGGACAACCTCTAGAAATCAATACATTTACTCGAAAGATAATCTAGTCCATATATTCTAATACCTTTAAAGGCTACCTGGCACTGGTTCTGGAGAACTTCAAACACATCTTCTGCTTTTACTTTGTACATTGTGTATGGCTATGAAAGTAGGTGTGAGTTGCCATCATTTCCTGCTCAAGCCACAGGCTAATATTTTGTAGGAAGTACTGCAGAACTGGTTCTTACATTTTAGAGGAAGCAACAGTT
This sequence comes from Promerops cafer, assembly GCA_013398275.1. NCBI lineage: Eukaryota > Metazoa > Chordata > Aves > Passeriformes > Nectariniidae > Promerops > Promerops cafer. The sequence goes on along the minus strand of VZSE01003600.1, from coordinate 35,666 downwards.
CAGCATCAGTTCAGTGGACAAGTTCTTCACGCATGTTGACAGCAAAGAAATATTTATGTTGAAAGAAGATATACACGGGTCATGTGATAGAAGAGCAGTGACTGAAAAAGTGATTTACATGAGGGAAAGAGGACCTGTAGACACCTCTCTCAATCTCAGTTACTCTGTGTTTTCTATCAAGTATTTGAGATGGGGACACTGTGATGAGCAATCGGTCAATCTGTCTGAATTTCTATACTGAAACATGAATTGTCTGCAGTGGCATCTTAGGGACAGGTAAGAAAAATGTTTCACACGCTTGTTTTCAGTAGAGGGTAGGAGTGATAAAATACAGAAGATGTGAGGATTGAGATTGGTGAAGAGAAGGTGCTCCTGACAGTTCTGATAGACTGGCACATCCATAAGATGCTCTTGTTCCATTTGCCATCACGTAACTCATACACACCTTGAGCAGCTGTTTTGAAAAGTCTTTCTACCAAGGAGAGTCATCAAACACTGTAAGAGGTGTCCAGGGAGACTGGGGAATCTCAGTCCCTGGAGATATTCAAAACTTAACTAATGTGACCCTAAGCAGCATGCTCTAACTTTGAAGTTGGATCAGATTTGGAATTGGCCCCAGTTGGAGGCAGTGGGTGCTTGTACTCAGTGACATCCAGACGTCCTGTCCAGCCTAAGTTTTTCAGTGATTCCTTCTTCAAAGCAAAGGTAAAGAAGCAATCTAAGTGAATCCATCAGTTTCAATCCAGTGTTAAAGGGATATGGGGGTTGAGGGAAATGTCAGTGGCAGCAAAGAGAAAATTGGAGGCCTTTTGGATGGGTGTGGCTGGGCAGCTGCCTTTAGAAATGTGAAGTTCAAGGCAGCTGCAAGGCATGCAAAGCAAGTGGAAGTGGCTGGAGAACAAAAAAAATGCATTGTCTTAAAAATGAGACTTTTTTCCTAACTGATTACAGCAGCTGGGCTGTTTCCGGGCTACACTGCTAGGGACTTTTAGCCTCCCCATCCCTTTGCAAGATAAAATTCATGGGGGATACAGGGGAGAGAGAAATGTAGAATAATGTGCCTAAGAAAAAGCTGAACATTTATAGCTACATTTCAGACAAAAAAAAGGCATCTCATATGTCTCATAGGTCTGAGATGGGACAAGCTAGGGAGAGCATCTGTCAGCTGCTGTCTTCTGCAGTTCTGACTGTTAATGTTTGCTTAGCATTAAATGTCTCCTGCAGAGAAGAACGTAATCTCTCACAGATTTGGGGCCTGGAGGAGGGGAGTGAAGGTATTTTAAAAAGGTAGATTAAGATATATACATTCAGTTCTTATCACACTTGTATCAGTGTGTAGTAGGGGCAACTCAGATAATTTGTTCTTTGTGTGTATGGCTTAAAAAGAAAAGTAGAAGGAAAGCCCATCTCTGTGGGTCAGGACTGTCCTTTAATGTCAGTTATTTTAGCCATGAAGCCTGTCATCAGGAACTCCAGGTACCTTCAGCTAATTAGCGAGGCAGTAGTTGGCACAAATGCATTCATGATTACATTATTTGTAAGTTAAATTATTTGCCTTTTGCTTGCATTGTTTGTAAACATCATTACTTACATACTCTTCAAAGTCTGGAGCACCACTGCAAATATGAACTAGATGGTATTATATGCTAGAGTGCCCAAGCTCTGACACTAAACAGTTCTAAGTGCCTCATAAGAGGTCAGATCATGCTTGTGGTTGATTTGCCCTGTTTGAATCAGCCTAATCACAGGATCCAAATGGTGGCCTTGCATGAGCTGTTTGGAAATCTGGGTACCCAGCAGAAACTGGAAAGTGTGTGTTGTGCTGATATGTGTGGGTCTCTCCAAATTCTAAGTTCCACCAGTGCAACATTTGCTCAGAGCTCCTGTTTCTCAGATCGGGTCAGTGGGTTGGCATTTTATGGAAGCTTGCATTGAGTTCTTCTAATGTGGAAACTTTGATATGGTTTGTTCTTGGCTTTACTAGCCCAGACCTCACATTATTGCCCCTGAGTTCCATTTGCACATCCTGAGTGGAAGAAATTTGGAATCTGAAAGCCCCAGTGGGTGTGGTCTTGATCTGAAGCACAGCACTATGAGTAAGGTTGCACTTAGTTATTGCTTTGCTGTGAGAAGTGTACTGGGTTTAGGACTTACAAATCTGAGCCCAGTACCACCGCTGGGGACAATTTCTTGCCCAAGCAAAGAAGAAGGGAGCCCTTGTTTGTCAAAGCTCAGGGAGCATTTGTTTGTGCTACTCCCAGGTTATTGTGACTGACTGGTTCTTCAGGACCATGAAGTTTTCAGTATCTGATTGCTCAATGGATTTACAATCTCCCTTCCCTACTTATGCCTGGAAAACATTTTAACATACTGAGTGGATGGGCAGGCAGGAGAGATGCAAAGAATCGTGGCCTATGTTTGTCTTTGAAAATAAAAGTAGACCTGTGTTCAGCTCATGTAAATCGGAGCAGTCCCAAGGGAGCTTCCTCACCTTACAGAGGAAGCAGTCCCAGACGTGGAAAGGAAAGTAAGGCAGGAGGAACGTGATTTATCAACACTACAAAGCAGCAAGACAGTGCTAGGCTTAGGAGCTGCTGCTTCTTGGACCACAGGCATTGTTTTTCACGTGGGTGACTGTAGTGGGGTGTGTGAATTATGTACAGTATCACAAGACTAAACCGTTTTGGGTTTTGTTCTCTTCTTTTTTTTTTACAAAGTCTACTATAATAATGGATCACACAGGTGGGTNTTTTTTTTTTTTTTTTACACAGTCTACTAAAATAATGGATCGCACAGGTGGGTGCTCAAGGCAGCAGGACTTTGAAATTTCTGAGATAACTTTAAGACTTTGGCTAATATACCAAGGTTTAACCATCCTTTATTTCATTGGAGCATGAATTTTTAGTGTGGTGATGGGAACATGTAGGTGACAGTAACTGTGGGACCCTTGAAATCACAGTACCCTATTGATTTGTCTGTATTTTCATATCCCTCTCTAGTGTCCAACTCACGTGTTAGTGCAGCTGACGGCTCCCCTTTCCCATGAAACTGAAGAATTCCCTGCCCAGCTCCTTAGCCTTCTGGACTTTAAGATCCTTTTTCTCTGTCAGATTTGCAGACATGGCTTTTAACAGTGTCAGGAAGCTGTGGGCATTTCCTGCAGGCCCACATCAGAGCTCTGTGCCCTACCCCATCTCCTGCAGTCACCGTCTTGGCTTTGAACTTCTCTGGGCAGAACAATTATGTATCAGGGGTATAAGAAAATAAACTTTGTAAAGAAAAAACATTGCCCTCATTCTCAGGTTTGGATTCAGGTTTGTGTTTCTCCAGAAGCAAGGTGGATATTCTCAGGATTCCTCTAGCAAAGAGGGTTCCCTGGGCAGTACCCAGCCAGCAGAGGCACACTGCTGTCCTGCCCCAGGTACAGGCAGCTGCAGAGGGAAAGCAGTTGATTGTCCACATGAGCTTCTGTGAAACATCATTTGTGTCTCAGCCTGTTTTGTCACAAAGAAGGAATTGATTTTAAATCAAGTGACAGCAGTATACTGAACACACTGTGTAACAAAAATCTGGCTCTTACCTCAGGCAGCCCCGTGCTGGGAGCTCTGCCTGCCATGGGTTGTCTCAGATCTTTGGCTAAAGCAGAGCAGTTCCTATGGTCACAGAGGAAAGCACCTCGTGAGGCTCTAGAGCACTCACAGATTTTGTAGTTTAACAAAAACAATGGAGTGAAAGGCAGTTTTATTTCTGGCCTGGTGGAAATCTTGGATAATTTCAGTTTTTTCTTTTAAATGAATTAAATGGACTTTTCTAACATAGCATATCATTAGATACACATCTGTTAGGGAATGGCATTTGCAGTGGAGAAAGGGAAATAGATGCATTAAGAAGCATGTGGGCTTTGGGAAGGCTCCTCTGGGGAGCCAAGCAAACCTGTGCCTCTGTGTTTGCAGATGTATGGCTCCATCTGTGCACAGTGCCATGACTGCATTGTTTCAGTGGAAGTTTTACTATTTCATGTATTTATTTGTCTGTCCCTATAGGGTACTTGGTGATATACCGGCATATTTGGACGCATAGTCACTTCATTAAACAGCAAGCAGGAACTTTCCTCCAGTGTAGCCTCACCTGCTCAGGATTTATTGCTGCTCTTCCAATAGAAGCACTGGCCAAGCAGTTTGTTTTCTAAATCAGACGCTGAGTTTCAGAAACGGTTAAAATTCCTTAGCATTTTTTCCTGGCCTCAAAAGCTTTCCAACATTGATCCATGGGCTCTTCTTGCAGAAGACCTGAGCAGGGTGGGGCATAGAGCAGCAGGATTTCACTGGTGTAGGTGTTGTGCCCCGGGCTGAGTCACCATGTGAGGACATCCTCCTTGGGCCCTGCCATGTCCATGCACTGCTGTCATTCCAGGCCCAAATGTCTACACGTTTCCCTGAAGCTGTTGTCCATGTTTGTGTGGCATTCATTCTGTAGAGGAAGACTGTATGAAGATAGCTGCCCCAAATGCTCTTTGTGTGTCTTCTAACTGGGCATAGCTTGTTCTGGCTCCTGTTTCAATATGACCTTTTCTCAGCATGAAATAGACAGGTACATTCAGTGATTCTTAGACTTGACAAGCTTTAAGGAGTGGAGAAAAAATTCCTTATGTGCAGAGGGGTATATTTTCCCTAGTATCTCACTCTGCAAGTAAAACTAGACCTTTCCCCTCCTGCAACCTTCCCCTTCACTTCTGCATTCACCTTCAGACCTTAAAGAACACAGAGACCAAGCAGCAATCATTATCTCTTACTAGCCTGTGCTATGTTCCCTGTTCAGGTAAGAAAAGAGCTCTTCTGTATAATGAACTCCACAGGGTCTTGGGGGAAATACAAATAGATTGGAGATAGGATTGTGTTATTCCAGTAAAAATGAGTGTGCTAAGTGCTGTTGTTTTGCAGGAGGAATTGGACAAAAGACCCTGAAGACCATGGAGGGAGACTGTCTGAGCTGCATGAAATATCTGATGTTTCTTTTCAATTTCTTTATATTTGTAAGTATTTGGAATTCATTTTCTTTTCTGGATCCCGCTGTTTCCAGCAGCCTGCTGTTGCCCAGCAGGATAGGCAATAGTGTGGTAAAGTTGCCACAATACAGAATATACCCTCTGCTGTGTGCTAGCAATCACAGAGTTTTGCAGCATCCAAAGATGCCCAGGCATTGATCAAGGCAGCACAGTGGTCACTGTTGTCTGAGTTATTCCTGTCCTTGACAGGGGAAACCACGGGGAAAGCTCTAACTAATGCTGCACATGGTTCATCCTTGAATGGCAGAAGAAATAGTTTTCCAGTCCTGGGTGCCCTGCTCAGGTTTTCAGCAGCAGTCATTTTCCTACCACATGTGGAGTCATTCTCAGCTGTTTTTGTTTTTGAAAGGAAGGGTGGGATTGTCCAACCACCCTGGCCTCTGTGGCAGGTATGGTTCATGGGAGCCTCTTCACTGGGATGTCCTCTACAGATGTGGCAGCAGATTAAGACTGTCTTTCAGCAGTACGGAGGGAGTAGCGAGTTGGTAGAGTGACGTGTCAAGAAAGAAAGGTGCTTTTGCTGCAAATGATCCATTTATTGAGCAAGATATACTAAGAGCAACATGTCAGAAGTCACCTGCACAGCAGAGAATACATTGCAGAAACACAAATTCTCCAAATTAATGTCTTTGACCAAAAGATAGCAATGAATCCAGTTTTTCTGCAGCAGTTGTTTTATGCTGACCTGTCTCCCTCTGTCTCCTGTCCTTGTGCTGTGACAGCTGGGAGGAGCATGCCTGCTGGGACTCGGAATCTGGGTCGTTGTGGATCCCACAGGTTTTCGAGAGATAGTGGCTGCCAACCCCCTGCTCTTCACGGGGGCGTACATCATGCTGGCCATGGGAGCAATGCTCTTCCTGCTGGGCTTCCTCGGCTGCTGCGGTGCCATCCGTGAGAACAAATGCCTCCTGCTGTTCGTAAGTGCCCTTGCAATTTCTGGTGGCCTCTTGGTGCTTCCTGTAGGGGGGACTGCTTAGATGATGCTGGGATTAGCACGGGAATGGGTGTCTGTTGCTGTAGCCATTATTCCTTTAGATGATAAGTAGGCTTAGGATACTTAAACACACTGCTAGAAATACAGATAATTTGCTTTTTCATGATATAGATTTGAGCCCAGTCTGGGAGGGTATTTTGACCTTTTTAAGCTTTCATTCTAATTGACTCCATTTTGTTTGGTCTTTTTCTGCACTCATAAAGTGACCAAAAATGGTCCTTTCTTGGCTACTTAAAACCCACTGTTCCACTTGTAGATTCATTCCTTGGGGCTTCTCAACAAAGGAGGGAGCACTGGGGCGCAGCCCTTGTGCAAGGGAGCCCCCCCATGCCAGCAGAAATGCCCAGTCCAGAACTGCATCACAGCAGTCATGGCTGTCATTGCTGCTCTCAACAGCTGGTCACTCCCTGGTACAGCCTACTCTGCTCCTAGAAGGAACCAGATTTGTTACCTTTGGACAAGTTTTCCCCTGAATGACAAGATTAAATTTCAGCCCATGGTGGTCATCAGTAATTACAAAGAGCTAAAATAAGTCACTTTTGCCCTTGTCCCCCACTCCTGCCAAGTTCTGATACTGAAGGGTTTCCAGCCATTATCTCTGGAAGCCATTGCCAGTTATGTATTGAAAGACAAAGACCATTAGTTTTTGGTGGTTTTGGTTTTTTTTTTTTTTTTTTTTTTTTTGGGGGGGGGGGGGGGGGGTGTTGGGGTTTTTTTTTGGTTTTGTTTTTGTGAAATGTGATCTTTTGTTTCTCCCAATGGGTCTGGCGGCACTTTGGGTTTGTTGTGTGTTTTGATTTGGGTTTTTTCTTTTTTTTAAACTCTCAATCTTATTGTATTTTGTTAGGATTGTGTCTTGCACAGCTGCTTCATGGTTCAAAAAAGGCTTGTCTCTAACTTTAAACAGGACAGGAAATTCCTCTTTCTTGAATGCAAACCCATCTTTTCCTAGAGATGAGCATGGCTTCACTGAGATAAGTCCTCTCCGGCCCTTGGCTCCCATATGCCTTGAGTTCATAGCCTACAAATGAGAGCCCTTTTGGGGAAGACACTCTGGGTTTGATTTCTAGTGATTCATCTCAGAAGTAAATCAGAAAAACAAATGTATCACCTGTGAAATCTGTGGAGATCTGCCCAGAGGAACCTAATAAAATGGAAAGGATGAGGCCCAATGAGCCTGAAGTTACTTCAAAGCCTGTCCTTGTCAGATTAAGAAACTAAAAGTGAAGTTTGATGAGAAATGTTGTAAGTGAAGGGCAGAGTAATATTTTCAGTCTGCTGCATACAGACTGGTGACCTGGCTGGAAAAAGAGAGCTCTGGGCCATGTTCTTTCCTGATTTAACATCACACAGGTTTGAATGTTTCTCCATGTGTTTTAGTTATACTCTAGTACACTCAATTTTATGGTTATTACTTTTCTTACTCCTAGAGATAGTTCTGAGCCCTGCTGTTTTATTTATTTACCTGTATATTATTATTTTATTTTGAACAAAATGTGAGAAAAATATGAGCTGGAAGTAATGCCCTAGACTAGGAGAAACTCTAAAAGTAATTACTGGATAAGGAATTATTGTTCCATTTTGATCAGTCAGATCTTTGAGGGCCTTTTTTATCAACAGCAACTCAGCTAAACAGCCAGCCATCCCATGTTCAGCAGTGTGAAGCACTTGGATGAGGGCCTGTGCTGATACCAAGGGAGAAGAAATATGCTTCTAACTTCTTTTTTGGGGCCACACCAGCTGATGTTAAAATCAGCTGATCTTAAAACATCTGTGAAACCTGAGGTCTGATAGTAGTAAGTTTTAGACATTGAATAGGCAAAAGATTCATGACTGTATGCCAGAGAGACTGGGAACACTTGCAAAATAGAGAGTGTAAGTCTTTGTGGGGGTGGTACCTGGGGAGAAGTTGCTAGATCAAATCAAGTCCCCTTACAAAGTTGTTAAAGAATTGATGAGCCAGAGAGCTGCTTGAGTGAGATTTCAGTGATGCATAATGCATGCCTGAAGCTTTTAGTCCAAATGTAAACAGAAGATAGAAGGGACAAGACAGATGCATGTTCTCTAGGCTCTGGTTTCAGTGTTTGCAAGGACTTTTATTTTTCGTTAAGCTGCTTGTCTTTTGGTAAAAAATAACCCCATCACTATGGAACCTAACATGTTGCATTAAGCACTAGGCTGTGAAGCATTTCTAGATTTCCTGGCATTTGGACCTGGCTCACAAAAAAGAAAAAGGAACAAACAGTGGCCTGCAAATCAGACACTGAATAACTTGTTCTGAAGGTCCTCTGACTGCAAAACAGCACTGTAAAAATCAGAATCCAAAGTACTACTGAATGTACTACATTGTTCCAAGGGACTGAATTCAGCTTTGTTAAAGGAAGAGCCCATGTTAGCTTCATTTGGCTTAGTTTCAAATGCAGACATCCTGTTTTGCACTCCTGTAAAATGGATGTAGTAGCCCCTCAAACTTCTCAGCATGAAAATGCAGGTCCTTTGAGTTAAAGATGGTTGACACTCTTTTTGGAACAGCAGTTCTGAAACTGGAACATTGGATGAGTTATGAGAAGTAAACATTAAGCATTAATTTGTGGAAACTTCTGATAGACCACTTCAGTGAAAACTTCTGTAACCATCACCTGGAGCTGAGGCAAGATTTTTGACCAGTATGAGAGATCCCATTTCTTAGGATGTCCACCTTGGATGTGGGGAGTAACTGTGTTCAAATGTCAAGTATCAAGCTTGAATTTGATTGTGAGGTTACTGTGTCCCATGCATTAACCAGCTGGCTCCTTTGTGCTCTTTCATATCAGTAATCAATTTAATTTTTGGACGGAAAACACGTTCAGCAGATTTTGACTCTCGGTCAAATGCAGAATGGGAGCAAGTTCTGAAATACTGATGATCCATCTTTTTCTCATCAATCCGAATGGCTGCTTGTGGGTTTTTTCCTACTGTAACTTACAAATCTGTAATGCAGAGTGCACAATATAAGTGTAAATCAGTTTGGGAATGATAATGAGGCTTATCACAGATAATCTGGGAATGACTGCTTCCACTTCTGCACAGACCTGTGCTGGAGCTTGGGTGAATGTGTGCCTCCCAGTAATCAGTAAATGAAATGCAATTAGCAGGGTGATGGGATTAATCACTTGATCACCACCTTAGACCTTAGTGACTATGCTGAGATCCCTTGATGGATGATGATGTGAATTTGCAAAGCGTCGTTCATTCTCATCACTTGTTCTTTGCCCTCCTGCGGTGAAATTAAAACAGTCTCTGAGCAGGGAAAAAAGAAGCCACACAGAAAACTCCAGCAGTAAGAATAAATTAGAGAGTTAACTAGTTCAGCAAGATCAAGCAACAGCATGCTGTTAAAAACCAAAATCCCTGCTCATCTGACTTTTCTTGTTTTGTCATTTGAGCCCAGGCTCCTTTTCTTTTGTTTCCACTGCAGGAGGAGGAAGACAAATGTGATAGGGTGGTGCATGTGCTTTTCCAGTGGGGAAAAATCACTCAAAGCTCTGATAATTGACAACAAAACAACATTTTGCCCATTCCAAGCAGATAGTTTGAATTCTCTCTCCATTATTGAAGTGCACAATGCACAGCCTTTCAGACACTGTTTCTGAATCACTGCTTGGGGATCATAATAGTACTTCTGGCCCTGTCTGCCTGTTTTCTCTTTCAGAAAGACCTTCTATAAACTTCTCTCTCTCTCTCACACACACACACACACAGATTCCAAACAAAATTCCAGACTTCTCTTGTGTTTATTTTCATTCGTTGCTTCATCTACCTTCATTGGTAACATGTACTAAGTTTATTACCCTCCACATGATGTGGTCTTACAGGATTCTCCATTCACTTTTGCCTTTCTCACACAATGCCAAAATTCTGAGTTAATGTCTTAACATTTACTCAGTGCTGTAAAATAATCTCAAAGTCTGTGAGCAAATTTTTGGGCTCTTTGAATTTTAGGCAGGCTGATTCAAATGGTAATTTCTCTTCATGGCAATAAGAATGTAGAAAAATTTCCACCTAGTTCTGACTTACAGTTACTCAAGTCCGTGATTTTGTCCACAAGAATGGAAATAGATGCCATTTTGGGAGAGAGAGAGAGTGTGAATCCAGCCACTTTCTGCTCTGTTCCTATAGCTATTCCTCAGGAGCAACATTCGTTGTTTTAAGGATGCTAAAGGGCACATCCCTGTCTGTTCTTTTTACTGTTTCATAATGACTGAAGCAGCATCAAATTAGCACGAGGCATCAGTGTCACTGAGAACTGGTCACAAGAACAGGCAGAATTTGAAGTGGAAGCCTGCAGGAGTCCCATCACTCATCCTGGGCTGGAAACACTCCCGAGTACCTGAGTGCTCTGGGAAGACAAGGTCCTAGGAACAGCACCCTCACAGCAGGATGTCAGTCTCTGGGCATGAGACCACTGAAGTGCATCTGATTTAATTCTGTGGTGTTGGGGGGTGAAGGCACAATGGATCACTCAGGCTTGGTGACCTCACTGAAACAAGGTGCCTTTGGAAAGACTGAAAACCAAACTTTTAGACTGAAGCAGCAGAAGGTTGCAAAAGCAACAGGATGAAATATAGTTCCAGCTTAGATTGAACAGCCGTGTGCCTCTCTGTTTTGCTTCCCCCCCACTTTTTGTAAAACTATGATGACATAAGTGTAAAGTTTTACTTCAACCTGGAGGCCTGTTTCCCTTTTACTATCACTTAATGTGCAGGCTGTGCTTTCTGTCAAGTCTGCAGTGTGCCCTTATCTTAAGGACGTGAATATGCACACTTTGGATATCATACAAGACAGGGATGATACTTGTATAACCAAACTAAATTATTATGGTGTGTTATCAACTTTCTGTATAGGTCCTGTGTGATTAGTACTTAACTCAGTGCCACCCCATTGTCTGGAGGGGATATTGGCCAAGGCTAATTTTGTCCTGAAATGAAAAAGTCCATTTTAGGTCATAGGTATAAATATTTGAGGGTATATCCCTCTTTCTCCTTCCGCACAAGATAAGCTGTGATTATATTACAATAAAATTGTGTTGTTTGTACTGTGATCAGAGATGTGTGTGCATTTACATGTGATACCTATACTTGTGTCTGGACAGTTCAACCTGTGAGCACATCCACAATTATATAACTTTTCCATCAAAGCAGGCTTTACTGTTTTGACCTGGTGCAGGTTTATCAGGGGATGCTACGGGTTCTGTAACCTTATAAACTTTTACTCATTAGAACCAGGCAAAAGTGTCACAAGCTCCCATGTCCTGTGATGAGGTCAGAAAGCGAATGTGTGTGTTTCAAGTGACTGTCTCATATGGTTTCTTCATTGTCAGGGGGGAAAAAAAAAGTTTCCTTAGTTATTTTTTCCATCTCTTTGATTAGCAATACCCTGTATTTCTACTACCTGTTGCACACATTTAATACTATGTTTGTGGTTTTTATCTTCTCTCTTTCAGTTCTTCATGTTTATTTTGTTAATCTTCCTGGCGGAGCTTTCAGCTGCAATCCTGGCTTTTATATTCAGAGAAAATGTAAGTATCTGATGGTGGGCAATCTCTGGACCACAGTGGGGTTATACACAGCTGGAGCAGGGTGTTAGATGGTCGCTGATTTGTCTGTACAGTGACTGTTTCAAATATCAGCAAACCTCGTTCGCTACTAGCCTGTCTGCAGAACTGCCAGCACGTCAGGGATGCTAACTAACCTGGCTAGTGCAGGATGGAGAGTTTATGGGGACACACTTATTCCTCAAGTTTTTAGAGTTTTTTAAAGTCTTCCTGACTGTCTTGCAGCCAAATGAGCTGCACATTCCATCAGAGAGAAGTTTTATTATAAAGTCACGCTATGATTAAAATCAACCATTTTCCTTTTTAAATATATGTTTAGTATTAATAGCTGAAAACTCCTGTTTTCCAAACAGAGCCAATGCTTGCTCTGCAGTGCAAAAAATCTCTTATGGATCTTCCAATCATATTTATTCCTGATCTTCCATGTTCTGCTGCTCACCAGACTCCTACCAATGCTGCTTGTAAGATATCCCCCGACATGCCCTAAGCAAATCTCACCCCACTTATTGCCCTGCTTAGTTTCATCCTTCTTTCCAAAGCTTCATATGATGTAGCCTTTCTCTATTCTTCTGCAATGAATATTATTATATGGCCATCATCCCTCCCCTCTGCTAGTGGTAAACTTTTACTACAGTAGTAGTAACTACAGTCTCATTTCTTTCTCTAAACAGCAAAGGTATGCGCATTTTTTTTCATGTTCACACATGTGCAAAGGAGAGCCTGACTGAAGTAGGTCCATCCTTCTTTGAGTGATGGCTGTGAAAAAACATTGGCTGGTAGAGGTGGTCACTAGTGACTGTTAGTTTTTATTTTGCTTATTTTGCCTCTGCCAGTAGCAAGAGAACATACAGCACATTTGCTGTACTGAACGTGAGAGAATGTGGCATGAGCAAAGAAGGGCCACGTACAATGACGATTTTCTTAAACCAGTATATACTTTTAATTTTATTCATTTTAAAAAGCTTTTGATAGAAAAGAATAAACACTTAGGAAGCTCACAGCAAGATAGTGTGCTGTTTGTATAGTAGGATGGACTTGCGGGGAGGTAGTGAGAAGACTTTCTTCTAATTATGAGCTGGTGGTCTTTTGTCTTTGCCTCAGATCTGAAGGCAGTGGTGAAGGGATGGTGCTCTGCACACACAATGGGTGCCCCATTCCAGTTTAGCCTTTGAGACCATGCCCTTATGCAAACACCTATAAACATACTGCAGTATGGGAGGGTCTGGAGTCTTCTGGTCATTACAGCTCTGCTGTTAGGAGTTTTTAGAGAATTCCTTTGGTTCAGCACACGGAGCACAGGTAGAAACTGGCCTGCAGACCCAGGTATGTGCTTTGTGACAGAGACAGAACACGGTCCATGGTAGAAGGTACAAGAAACTGCCCAGGCTTGCTGCAAGTCCTGGGTGCGAGGTGACTGCACTTCTGACATGTCCTCCTCGCTTACAGCTTGCTTCTGGGCAAAGCATCAGTACCTTCCACTCCCATGGGAGCCACAGGACATGTAAGGTCATGTTATCTCGCAAGATAAGGTCACAGTGGTTATTCTAGACTTCTGTGGCATCTGGCAGTGTTTTTTGAGACAAGACTTGAAGGGGAACAAACTTCTATCTTTCTTGAGCTTGTCTCCTTGTTTGTATCACCAGCTTCCCACTCTGTCAGAATGATTGACAGGAAGGGCTTAAATGGGAAGGAATGAAGAACGTCAGATCCCAGCATAGCTGGAGATGACTCTATACAGAAGTCAAACTTCATCTGCGACTTCTTGTGGTTTGTTCTCTCCTCAGGTTTCTTCTGGAAAAAATAGCCCTTGTTTTGGTGTTGCTGTAACTTGTGGTGGTAGCTCGTCTGACTTGGAAGCTACTTGTAGCCAATTTTGCTGTCACCTTTGGGTTAGGGTGAGCTACATGGATGGACAGAGGTGGTCTTTCATTGATCCCACAGTGGGAAGAATTCTTCACAATACCAATTTAAGGTCAAGATCAGATATGCTTTTCTCTTCCTTGTGAAATAAATTACTTTCAGGGCATGTGGTGGCAAATGCACACTTAGCCAATTTAAATTTCTTCAAAGCTTACCCAGCACAATTCTGCGATGGTCGCTGCACCAGTCCTTGTGGCTGTGGCTTCTCTGGGTGTGTACAATGAGACAAAAGATACACTTTATCTGTCTGCTTTACAGATAATGTTCAGTGCAGCTTTCTCTTGTATAGTTTTACATTCAAACCAGCTCCCAAACACTCAATGGGGTTAAATTATTAACAGCTAAGGGAGTGAGAGAAATCAAGAGACAAAAGGGAGAAAAGAGATGTTTTCTGCTGAGATTTGACGTGAGAGGAAGAGTCAGTGAAGCAGAGCAAGATGGTAAGTGAAGGTGGTGTTCACAAAGGTGAGCTACTGTGACCTGCAAGTCCAGCTGCACTTCCAAAGAGATATTTAAAAGCAGTCTCTGAAGAGGAAGGCTGCTGTTAATTAGCTATGGGAGTACCAGAGTTTCTCTTCCCTAGAAAAGGGGGTTTTAGGAGTGGAGAACCCTTTATCATCTAGAAGATTCCCCATAAAATAATGACTTCCATGAACACTGGAGAGAGACTGTGGAAGAGCAATAGGAATTGCTCTTTATATGCCCTTGAGAGGTCTGGATGGGAAAAACCATGGAGGGATATTTGATTCTTGGTGAACTGTCTTAGCAAGCAAGAAAGCAGGATGGTAGGGAACAGAAGAGTCCAGTGGCAGGGCTTTGGATGGAGTCTGGATGTTTGGATTTTTAGCCCCAGTTCTAACACTTAATAAGCAAGTGACCTTGGATGCTAGTGCTTCTGTTTCCTCAGACAAAGGCAGAAGCTAAAGAACATGAACCCTCCTCAGGTGAGCGGACAGAGGTGTCTCAGACGGAAGGCACTGCAGGAGTGGGACGTGCAGCACTGGTGACTGCACCTCCATGCCCTGTACTGTGCCAAACACATCAGAATGCTCCAGGCCAATGCAGATGGGTAGGAGTGTGTCTGTCCTGTTTCCCCAGCAGGCACCATGAAGGCAGCTTCTTGCACAGCATTCAGTATCCTTGAGCTCAGCAAAGCATGAGAAGGCTGTGACCTTCCTGGGCAGTGCCAGCATGTCTGTGTTGTGCAGAAATCCCCTCCTTTTTCTAAACCCCTTTTTATCTGGCTGCACTAATCCCAGCAAAGCTATTTTTTAAACCAGTGTGACAAAACAGTCTCACTTCATTCACTGCCATGTAAATGTATGCATGCATGTGCTGCACTGGAGGCGCCCCTCCCAAAACACAGCTGAACAGCTCCTCATTGTTCATGGCTGTGGCTGCCACAACTGTGTTGTCAAAGCGTGTGTGAAGCTCTAGTTTTATCAGTAGGTCCTTTGCTCCCTTCCGAATGGTTCTTGCCATAAAAATCCAATGTGCACCGATCTCATCAGAGCCAGTACTTGTTTCAGCTAGAGGAGGGCCATGGGCATGGCAATAGGACTGTCTTATTTCATCCTCCTTTGTCAGCAATTTTTTAAAAGAAGAAATTTTTTTTTTTTTGGCCCCATTCTTCTGAACTTGAGATGCTCAGGATAAGCAGTTTAAGACCAACAAAATGGAATCAGTTGTTTTCCTGGCAAATGTACTCTTCCAGCACTAGGCTTTGTTTTAGGCCAAGTGTTGTAAAAATCACACACAAACTCTGCACAATTTCCTCTGGGATTGCTGCTGTCAAAATAAAGGTTTCACTTTATATTTAAATTACTCTTTTGTTTTAGACCCCAACAAAGGCAGCCAGCTGGGATTATTACCAGTGGTAATATCAGTTTCAAAGTATGTGCTTCAGGAACAGACAAGCATCAAAAAAATGTGCTGCTGTCTGCAGGGTTGGATGCTGCGTGGATGAAGTACGCAGAGGAAGGGAAGGAAAGGAAAGGAGAACACTGAGGACATATTTCAGCATCTTCTAACCTCACCTTCCCTCAGTGCACCAAATTCCCAAAGGAAAAATGCCATGTCCTCTGGTATTTTAATATTCAAAAGCAGAAAAATGAGTTAATATCTGTGCCAAAATGTAATTTAGGAATTTAACAGCATAACTAATTAAAGGTAGTGAGATTGAGCTAATTGCATGATTCAAGTATTTGTGACAAAGTTTTACCCAGTACTGATGTAGTAATTACATTTGGCCTTTCTTTGTATTTGTAAAATAGAAGCCAATATTAGGTAGTATCCAGGGCCATTTTAAAAGTCACTACAGCCTTTTTTTTTTTTTGTCCTTAGATTTTGTGATACAAATGAAACAAACAGTTTTGTGCTTGTGCTTTTGTGCCCACCCATAGAGCTCATACATATGTATGTGTATGTGAGATATTTCACGTTGCATATCAAGAACCTGAAACCAGCTTGTAGCAGTCTCTGTTACTGAGTCAGCAGTGCTGTATGAACAACAGGGGGGAATAAAAAGGGTATTTTTCAGGCAGCTTAATTTCTGATCCTACAAATATGCAACATCACAGCAGTGCTGTAGCCAGCCAAGTCCAGCCCCCTTCACTGTGGCTTTTGCAGTGGCAGAAGATTTTGCCTGTGTGGATCACAAATCACAGGACATTTTGGAGAAGGGACCACACAAGTCCAGATCTACTGGTAACATGAAAGACGATTTCTTGAAGTTTTTGTCCTGAAGTGACAGAAAGGCAGCAAGATTGAACTGGGATGTTCAGTTAAACATGATTATTAAGATTGTATGTTTACTATTCCTCCAGAGAGTCATCCTCAGTAAATGTAATTTCAAGGTGTCTAACTTCTCAAGAAGACTCTGAAACAAATTGTGCATTTATTCTGTTTTAGTGTAAATATAAACAGGGGTAAATGAAATTCCAATAATTTATGTTGTTGACTTTCAGAAAAATGTTTACATTATCTAGGTACAAATATAAAGAGGATTTTTTTTTCTTCATGTATGCAGGTTCGTTTAGATAATCAAAAGCATTGTCAAGCAAATGGTAGTTTTTTCTGATTCATAAGATGACTTGACTAGTTCCTATTCATTAAATTTTTTTACTTCTTTTTAATTTCCAGGAAGTTTCATGTTAAAGTTTCATTCTGCTTTCTCACACATTGAAGTAAATTCAGAGCAGTTCCCCTGTTGTTAGTAGGAAGTTAACTGCTTTGACTGAAAAGTGGAGGGGAAAATCATTCTTTGCTTGCAGACCTCATGAAGCACAGCAAGTGAAAATACAGTTTGGGTGTGGATTTGACAATCTTTCTAAAACCTGGTTTAGGCCTGTTTCAATTTATTAAATACTTTCAAATAGTGCTGAAAATTAAAAAAAAAAAAAACAACCAAAAAACCCCAAAACAACAAAAACTAAAACCAACCAATGTTCACGTGTAGACATTATTTTAGAAGTACAGATATAGTTAACTCTCTGATATTAATGAGTGACAGTTGTATTTTACAGGTACCCTTCACCCTCTACATAGACAATGGCTTTTCACATGTTTCTCCTCTGAAGTTTGCAAAAAAAAAAAAAATGAACAAACCCAAAAAACCAAAAACCATCATTCACAGAAGAGAGCATTGGGAAATGTTTGGGAAAGGTGATGGCAATAGCCTTTACATTTCCACCTGTCTGCATTTCAGCTGACCAGAGAGTTTTTCACCAAGGACCTGAAGAAGCATTACCAGAGGAACAATGACACAGACGTCTTCTCTTCCACCTGGAACTCTGTTATGATCACAGTAAGTCAGACTGCGCCAGTCCCATTCTGGTGGCCTGTGGTCAGTGGCCACCAACACGTTGCTCTGCCCACACCCTCAGCTCTCCCAGGGTCAGCCTGCTTCAACCATCCTGTCGTGTCCAGCCTAGCACCAGGGTTTCTGGTTGAAGGGAGGTGAGACTTTGGCTGGCAGCCAGTCTTTCTCAAATGGACCTGCCACCAGTCCTGTGAGAGACATTCCTAGTGACTGCATCAAGGTCATCTGATTTGCCAAAGCCTGAGGCATTGGAGTATCCTCAGTTTTCAAATAGTGGGCACAGAGAGCAGTGGAGGTGTCTGCAGCTGGGTATCACTGCATTTGCTCTGGGCCTTTCACATTGCAGACTGCTTCAGAATTATTCCCAGCCAACAGCAGCCAAAAGCTGGCATTAACTAGTGTTTTGTTGTTAACAGCAGCTTAGGCAGGAGTGTGCCTAATGATATATTTTCACTACAGAAATATTAGCTATCAAAATTGACTTTGTTATTACCCCCATAATTGGGCAGGTTACAGGGCAACTGTCATTGCAACTGCAGTTGTTACTACCTTCCAGAAGAAGTTCAATCTGTGCGTGTGTGTGTGTGTACACACGTGTTAGTGCTCCGTACACCCCACGGTGTAACCCTTCAGGAGTGAAAAGCAGGACGTCAGCCTCTGCAGATGAAAAGTCAATTTTAATCTTAAAAGGAAAGGATGATTGCTGCCCTTCATGCTGATTCAGGACTTTAATAAAGACATTTCCTTTTGCTGACTGAAAGGAGACGGAGTCAGAGTATGACTTGAATCCTTAAAAAGCGTCTGACTGGAATCCTAAAGAGGGACCTTACTCAAATCACCTAGCAGTGCCTTTGAGCAGCAACAATCCTGGCCATTAGCTTCGGGGAGAAAGGGTGGTTGGGAGCCTGGATTGTACTGCTGGGTGATCTCAAGCAAGTCATTCTGGATGTGCCCCAAAGCCCTGTGTAGTTTGCAGCAATATTCCCAGTAGTACCTTAGAATCTACAGTATGACATAGAAACACTGGGACTTCATAAAGACTTCAATGAAACAGAAGGTCCAAGGTACAAGCACAACCCACTTCTTGGGAAACAATGGTTGTTTTGTCCCTGCTTTGACTAAAGCTTCGCTCCCTATGAGAAGAGGTCTTATTAGATTTCTCATGTCTGCTTTCAGGGAAAGGTGTCAATTCTGTCTTCCTTTCTTCTCTGTGCCTCTCCCCAGTTTGCCTGCTGTGGAGTGAACGGACCAGAAGATTTTGAAGATCTTCATCACCTTCCATACTCCTCTTTGGAAAAGGCAACACCGGAGGCTTGCTGCCAGCGAGAGCTCCAGAGCCGGGAAGGGATGTTTGTCAACAAGGAAGCTTGTCTAGAAGGCATTGAGAGGTTTCAGAACCGGCAGGTAAGGGAGGCTGAACGATGGGAAAAGGAGCTTCACGGTGGGCAGAGGGATGGCTGCACTGGTCATGAGTAGCTAGTGAATCCTGCAGGTCCTGACTGTACCTCACATCCTAATTACACTCCTGCTGACAGCTTTTGAAGTGATGGCATATGGCTGATTTTGAAAATCTCCTTTCATTGCATACACTGCTAAGTCCATGTTGTGCTGTATCATCTGAAATATGAAGATTTTCCTAAGGGATTGAGGTAAGGCGGAAATTTAGATCAAGTTCTGTTGTGTTTATGAAGGTTAGAACTACCTCTGGGAGTTAAATTAGCAAGCCAGCACAGGTCAGATAGGATGGGATGGAGCTGACTCTTAGTGGCTGCAGGAGTGGTTCCAGTTTAGTTCACAAAGACTCCTAATCAATATATACAATCAAAATATCAAGGGTTAAACAGCCACAGAAAAACAGGTCTGTTTTCTAAGGAAGAGAAGTATTGGGAAGCTGCATTTCTCTGCTTCTTTACTTTTACTGTAGAAAAAGGGCATTTCTTATAGCTGTCTTCCAGTACCTACAGGGAGCCTACAAGAAAGCTGGAGAGGGACTTTTTACAAGGACATGTAATGATAGGACAAGGAGGAATGGCCTTAAACTGAAAGAGTGTAGTTTTAGTCTAGATATTACAGAAGAAATTATTGACTGTGAGGGTGGTGAGATGCTGAAAAATGTTATCCAGAGAAGTTGTGGATGCCTCATCACTAGAAATGTTCATGGCCAGGTTGGATGGTGCTTTGAGCATCCTGGTCTAGTGGCAGGTGTTTGACTGTAGCAGAGGGGTTGGAACTAGGTGATCTTTAAGGTCCTGTCCAACCCAAACCATTCTATAGTTCTGTTCTATGATTCTTTTGCCAGAACTCTTGGCAATTTTTTTCAATACTGGACTATGACAAGACAGTTCATCCCATTGATGCTGGGTCAAGTTTCCATCTAATGTCACCAAGACGTGATGTTTAAGAAACTTTCCAGCAAAGTTCCTGACTGTGTTCACCTCAGCATTGGTTAAATCAAATGAGCTCAAATGACCTTATGTACAAGCCTACTCCTCCCTCCAGACTAGGCAGTGGTCCTCTTTTCAGCATTTAAGAGCAGATGGAGAAAGAGAAGAAAGGATTTTGGAAGCAGCATGTGAACTGTTCCCTGACTGGCAGCTGGAAATGGCTGGCAAAGGCACTCTGGGTGAGAGATCATAGCAGACAGCACCATGCTGCTTCTGCCAGGCCTGATTGCTGGGAATAGATGGGGAAGAGAGAAATGACAGACAGCAGGGAGGGAAAGAGAAATGCATTGTGAGAAAGAGGGTTGAAGTTTTCCCCAAGTGGTAATGCTGAAGCTTACCACTCCCATGGAAAGGGAAGGTTTCCTGCAAGCCCATGTCACCAGAGTGTTGGTGGAAGAGGCTGTATGCACAGCAAGTGTCATCAGGCACAGAGTGGTGCACTTCTGTAAAATAGGAGAGACAATCCCAAGGAACTGAGAGCTGAATTGAGGCATTGCTGGAGCAAAGTCAAGCTCTTGGGGGCCACCATGCTGGTAGGACAGTGCTGACCACACTTGTGCTCACTCCTGTCTGTAGCCAGCTGAGCAGAGCATGCTGAAGGCAGGGTTAAGGTTGGAGGTCTGGCAAGCACACAAATATTTGTTGCTGGGCTGGATGCTTTTCTCTGAAGATTTGGCTGAAACATGGCTGGAAGAGAGCTGATGCTGAGCGGTCTCATGTTGACAAGAGCATGGTTTTAACAGCTCAGTTACTGCCCCAGCAGCCTGGGTCCCCTGGGGTGGCCTCATGAGTGGATCTTCTCCATGCCCTCCCTCACTCCCCACAGGTTGTGCCTCACTCACAGTGAGCAGGGTCTGGCACAGGCACAGGTATATAACTATTGTGCTGTCTTTGCTGCTCTAACACTTTCACTATGGGTGGAAGGAAAAAAAACCCAGGTGATCAAAACATCCTAGCAGTATAGATAGGATTAAAATGTATGTATGAAGTATATTCTCAGTGGAGAGGAAGCTGCTGTTCATATTGGACAACCTCCAATCTACTTTTCTCTTTATGTGTCACCTGTTTGCAGAAGCTTCCCAGTGGGTTGAAATTTTACGCTGGGAAAACTGAGGCCAGGATAAGCTGGTGATTTCCAGAAATATCCTGAAACCTTTGCAGGGAGATCTACCTGCTGTTAATTGTATTAGTAACAATTAATTTATTTAAGGATGATGGTGGCTATGCTTCATAAGTGGAATAATTGCCATAGTGCATGGCCCTGAGTTCCTAATGAAATTCTTCTTCTATAGTGGGATCAGCAGGTGTTCAGCCAGCCTCTTTGGGGGGAAAGCACAGAGAAAAGGTCCTGGGCTGGTAAAGAGCTTCTGGCTGTGAGAGATGAATGAAGAATCTCCTGCCTTGGCTTTAAATAAATCATCCTTTTCTCTAGCCAGTCTGGGGTGTCTGTCACCTGCAATGAGTGTCCTTCCCTCTGTGTTTAGTCTCTGCCCTTTGCAGATGGAGTTCCTCTCTGTGCTGCTCCTCTCTGCCCTGCAGAAACTCACAGTTCCTCATGGTCAGTGAGGGGTGTGAACCACTCCCAGCTCACTACAGCAACACCTTCCCCTCCCCAGCACTGTCCCGTGGATCTCTGCCTCCTGTGTGTGGGTCTGGGTGAGGTGGTGAGAGTGAGCCATGCTTGTGGTGCCTGGGGCTGAGAGCACCTCGTGTCCTAGAGAGGGCTCTGCTGTGAGATCAACGCCATGTGCTGCTCGGGTGTATCTCACCATGCTTTGTCTTTCCTAGGGCTGCTACACCGTGATCCTCAACTCCTTTGAGACGTACGTGTACCTGGCAGGAGCTCTTGCCATCGGAGTGCTGGCTATTGAGGTACTTACTGTTGTCTGACTGGAACAAAGGCAGTGTCAGTAGCGTGCCAGCAGCAAGGCCAGCGGGCAGGTGCTCCCCCTCACCGGGAAAGGCGCTCTGGCAAAGCGCAAGCAGCCTATCAACTCGGGGGTTTAATTGCCTGGAAAGAGGCTCCTTGATCCTTTGACACAAAGGGCAGGGAAATAACCGATGCCACACGCCTGCAGTGCCACCTCGTGCTGGGCCTGCACAGAGCTCGTGCCCTGCCAGGCTGGCCACAGGGGCTTTGGGGACCCACCGCTCTCCACGGGGCCCTGCACAGTCACTGCTCCCCCTGCCACAGTGCCCCGGCCAGCTGACTAATCTGTCACTTGCTTAACGTGTCCAAACTCTGCTCGCGCTTTAAAACCTTCTGTTTAGAGACTGAAACTATGGGCTCCAGAGCACTTTCATTGTGCTGCATTAGTAGCCACTTCTTTGGTGATGTCTATGAGGAACAGACATCCACCAGATGTGCTTTTAGCCCAGAAATTATGTCCCTGTGGTGTTGCAGGGAAAGGCTGGGTACTTTAAAAGGCCCCCATCTTGTGCAAAGGAGAGAGATCTGGGCAGAGGCCCAGCAGCCTCCCACAAAGGCTGTGCTGTGCCCATGCCAGGCGGTACCAGTGACGTGCAGAGCAGGGACTGTGGATCCTGTGCCCCTGTGACACCAAGGCAGTTTGGCAATGAAGTCAGACTGCTGCTGTAGCCACTAACAGTTTGGGGGGGAGGGAGGGGCAGAGAAAGAGTTTTGCCACAGTCTCCTGTGGGTAGTAAAAATCCCCCTCTCTGCATCACTGACTGCTGGGCTGGAGGAAGCAATGGGTTGGTCCCAGGGCCAGGGAGGGCTTTGCTGATCTTCTGGAAGCAGCAGCTAACATTTATGGTTCTCTGTTTTGTTTTTGCCCTCTTCTTCCCCCCTCCTCTTCCCAGCTGTTTGCCATGATCTTTGCTATGTGTCTCTTTCGAGGGATCCAGTAAGAAGTGGCCCATGAACTACCACGTTCCCCACGTGCTCAGAAGAAAGAAGGAAAATCCGAAGAAACAAAACCTGGAAACACCCAAAAAACTTTATTTTTTTTAACAAAATGGGACAGGGAGAAAAAATAAAAAGAAAAAAAGAGGGTTGTAATATATGAATGACCAAAAGGATTGTACTTCAGGGGCTGGAACTTTGAGGTGATGTGCACTACACTGTACACCGGACCCTTGCCCAGAGCCACCCGCAGCAACCGTGGAGCAGGAGCCCAGCACAGCCGATTGCACTAGAGATGGATGGAGCTGGTGGGGGTGATGAGCACAGCTGCCTCTCACACCAGGCTGAGCCTACCATTCACCACTTTATCGTGCTTTAGACAACAAAGGACTCAAGAACAGACATGCAGGGGTTGGCCTTGACTGTCCAGGTGGGTTTAAAACAAGCAGTGGTGGCTTCTCTAAACAGGTGTAGTCAACGTTTGTGTGATTCTGGCTTTAATTTCCAACCACAGGATGAAAGCACTCATTCTTCAGAGGAAGCTTTGCCCCTGTCATGTGAAACTTGTCAGAGATGTCAAGCACTTCCGTGAGGCTGGCTTTTCTCTGGAACTCCAAACAGGGGCAGCGTGATCTAACTTAGCAATGGGACTCAGCTAAGGCTGCCTGAGTGTCAAGAGTTTGGTGCCTACTTTTCTGTTTTTACTAAGATTTATTGTTCATTGTTGTGAGAGACCAAATGGGTTCCCTGCGGTGTTCCCATCTCCTGGGAAAAATAATGGCTCTGGTCAAGCATCATTGATACTGCTGCCTTCCTGAGAAGGGGAGGATATGTTTAAATCTTGTCAGCCTTTGCCTTTCCTCTGATACTTGCAAAAAAATGGTTTGTGGTGCTCTGTTAGCATAAATATTTGCAGTGGTTCCTGCATGCTTTTCCAGCCTTAAGGGGAGGTCCAGACATGGTGCTGGATTGAAGAGGCTGAAGTTTGTCAACCACTCCCATGCTGTTTTCCTGGACCAGTCTGGTGGAATCATTTCTGGTCAGAGAATTTCCTCTGAGATTCTCCCGTGGGCTCACGATGAAAGTAATAATCAAGTCAGAATTGTTTTAGTTGATAGTGTTTCCTCCCTTGAGATAGTTTGGTATTTAACTAACATGTCATCTGCTCAATCATTTGGAAGTGAACTTGAGAAAGATGCCTGGGACTGGACCTTGGTCAGAGACTAAGCTGGAGCTACTGAGACCCCAGGCAGGATCCAAGAACACCCTGTGTGCACCCACACTGCTCCAGGCGCTGCTCCTATGGTTGTGGATATTGACTTGGACAGGTGACTGGTTTCTCTCATCTGGAATCATCAATCCTGTTGCCTTAATTGTTCATCTGGTCACTTATTCCCTGACTCCAAACTCATTTTACCTGGGGAATGACAGAAGGGGCTGTGGTTTCTTGTTTAGATTAGGTCTTTTAAAAGATTTTATAGGCTCAGATTATGAGAGCACTTTTGTATAGGCTCAAGCCAGCTCCTCTGAAAGCTGTAATCTCTGGCAAGGAAGGAGCAGAGCATTAGACTGTGTGCCCAGATTTTGCAGCAGCAGCCCGTTCATCCTCTGGCTGTTCCCTTAGACCCCTGGAGCTGTGTCCCTTGAGCTCCCCCAGTGGCACTGCACAGACTACAGGCAAGGAAGGAAAGCAGCAGAAAGCCTGGGCCACAACAGGCAAGGATGATGGCTAAGTATCGAGGTTGGGGAATCAGGATACTAGGGAACAGGAAGGAGGCATTAGGAGCTTTTCCAAGCTTCATTTGAGCACAACAATTTATTCAATGGCAGGAGAGGGCTGGGCAGGTAGAGCTGCAGCCCCCCCATGCTGCAGTCAGCATATTCCAGCAACAAAATATGCAGCCGGGGCTGCTGAGCAGCATCACATGTTACATTAAACCTTGTGGAAAGCTGTTCTGAACTATTTCCCTCCAGACCTCCTTGTAATGAGGCATTTTAGCATTAAGCTCTGGTCTGTTGTTTAATAAAGAAAAACAGTTTTGTTAGCCAAAACCCAGCAGTATTTGTACTGGACAGCAGGTGCTGCACTTAAGATAAGAAAAATCTGTTCCATCTACCAGCCTTGTAGGGAATGGGCTGAGCAGAAAGCGAGCTTATCTGTTCTCCTTCTGCCTCAGGAGCTGGTGTCAGTGACTGTTCTGGGAGAGCAATTCCCAGGGAAGGAACAAAACTGTCAGCAGAGTTGGTAATTTGGCTGGAGATGATCGAAAGAAGCAGAACTGCCTCCCCCAGTTTCCAGTTTCTTCCTTTCCCCTCAGAGTTCTCAGGTCAGAGCCTGGCTGGTGAATAGCCTCATTTGTGCATGGTGGGTGGCTGGAGGGGAAAAAAAAGCCTTAAAGCCTTTTTCTGCCACCAGTGGCATGGGGGAAAAAACCTGTTAGAGCTGGGGGAACTGGACCAAAGCAGCCAGAGCACAAAGTACTAAATATACATGCCTGAAGTATGATCACTGCTGGCTTGTTTCTCTTTGGCTTTCCTATTCTGTACTCATTGCTTTGTCTGTTTTTAGCTTTCTTGCTTTCCCTCTCTCCCTAATGGTAGGCCCTGGATCTTCAAAAGGATCTCTTCTTCACCTGTTATTCTGGGCTGTGCACAGCTGTTTCTCCTCCTCTACCTTTTCTGATCCCACACTGCTCTTTGCTGTGTGAAGATTTCAAATCCTCTCTGCAGGCTGGCCACTGGGAACATAGCTCAAAAGGCCAGGCAGCAATTCCAAACAAGAACTGGAGATAGCTGTAAAGGTATGTGCAAGTCTGAGAGGATCTGTAGCAGTTGGTAACATGCAGAAGGAATTTTCCTCGGGAGAATTTAATGAACAAGCAAGCCCGGAAAGCAGACTCCCAAAGCATGGAAAGTTGTTGGTTTTGTCCCTTGGTTTTGTGGCTGCCCCCTCTGTGGTACAGTAGTTTTCAGAACTCTAGGCAGGAGAAGCAATTGTATTTTTGTATTGTTTTTAACAGCTCTGGTGAGTATTTTGGGGTCAGGGGCTCAAGCTGAAGTCACTGCTGGCTGGAGAACTCTGGGCAGGCTGGAGAGCAGAAGGAGCTGCCGTCTCCTTCGCTGTAGCACTGTGACCACGGCCCAAGCACCTTGGAGGGAGTAGTAGAGACCAGCCTGGGCAAGACCCCAGCCCCTCTCAGCATCCCTGCCTCCTGGTTGCTATTTAATGCTCCAATGACTGTCACAAATGCCTGGGAAAAGGGCTGCGTGTGAAATAATGTTTGAAATCTATTTTAAAAAAATGTAAATGTTCTTTTTATTAGATAGTGGAGCTAATTTATCCTGTATTCCCTACTGTAATGCTTTTTTATATTGAAAGGAAATTTTTTTTGGTAATATAAACCAGAACACAAGCCTGAAGCACTCTCTGCACGGTTTTTGTGTGCATTTCTTAAAAAAAACCCCCAAAAATAAAAGAAAGATATTGTGACAGTGAAGTGAAACAGCTTTAATTTTCACTATTTGCTTGGTGTTAAGTACAGTCACTTTCTTACCAGAGGAGAAATAAATTCAGGTACAGCAGCTAAAATGAGGTATAAATTGAAGTGTCCCATTCTCCCCTGCACCACCACCCCCCACCCACACCCTCCCAAGTAAAAACCCTTGACCAGAAAAGAGGCCAGCTTAGGACAGACAGAGCCTCTCCGATGTCACCAGCTCCAGTTTGCCAGATATTGGTTAGATGCAAATAAGATGATGTAGGGAGTTATGTGATTGCTGAGTTTTCTTCAGCCCCCAGAGTGAGGGCTCTGTGAATGCAATGGTTTGTGTTCAGCCCTGGTTGTGTTTCAGAGAAAGGGGGTCAGCTTTAAGTCCTGGCCTGTGCCTGCTTGGAGCACAGTTCTCTGGGGAACAGACTCCCAGTCCTGCACAGCATTGTACAAATGCAGGAAGTTCACTGCAGTCTCCCTTGGGAGAGGACATTGGTCCAAGGCCTCTCTCACAATGTAACAGATAAGGAAGCTGAGACCTGTGGAGATGGAGTTTTTTTTGTCAGCAGATCAGTAGCCAAGCCTGAAGTGACACCTCAGGCTTTTGATCCCAAATTATGTTCTCAACTGCCACCTGCAGCTGTGATGTCAGCACTTCCATCCTTGGGGACACAGTTCTGTACAAAGGTTTGGCATCCTCCTCCCTTTCTCCCCATTCACAACAGAGTGAAGAGAACCAGGTGCAGTTGGTTTCTGGCAGTGCTGCAGCTGCTCTGCCTGGACTCCATCCTCAAGCCACCCTGAGCAACTCCCTCCTAGGCCCCACCTACTGTGCATTCACCACCTCCAGTGGGCCTGGCAATGTTTCTCCTGCAGCACCTTGCTGCTGAGAAAGGACGTGCCAGGAACCACAGCTGAGTTGTAGAGGAGGTGTAGAACTCTGTATTTTCTACATGGTCCACCTGTAGCAAGATGGAGCAAGAAGCATCAAAATAAAACAACTTCATGTCTCCACTTTCAGGACTAGGTACCAAGTAGCATGAAATGTTTCAAGTGGCCACTCCCCCAGGCTTTGCTCTATGTTGGAGCAGAAAAAGACATTGACCAGCAAACCTAGAAGTGGCTGACTGTTTCAAGTATTGCAGAGGCAGCTGTTAATCAGGGGACCAGAGAAATCTGATCTCACCTTATTTAAAGCTACCCTGGAGAGCTGTAACTGCTTCCCCCACCCTCCTACCTGATCCAACCATCAAGAAGTCTGGAGTACTGCTCTCACATAGTGCAGTAACTCATTTCTCTCACCTATGGGATGACATTTTAAGGTACACTAATCAGATCCAAGTCATAACCAAGCTCATAGGACCTGTGGCCAATACATATGGGAGGCAGCATGGAGAAGACCCTCCATTTCCTTCTTCTGGAAGATTGCTTTTGCTGTGGTAGGTTTTACTTGTCTGTCCTAGAAACATAATTTCCCACCCCCCAAAAACCAACCATCAATCTGTGTATACATTCATGTGACACCCCAAAACACAAAGAATCAAGCTTCACGTACCTATACCCACAACTACATCCACAGTGCCACACTGAGGCCACTGCAGCTGCCCATGCAGGTGATGCACAGGGGGACAGCAACAGCCACAGCATGCCATGCTCCAGCTCCTGTACACTGCACACTTGGTCTAATTTCTGATCCTCTCCAGCCTGCATTTGATCATTACCTGCCTCACAGGGAAAGGTGTCCCTTTTAGACTCCAATTCGTCCATCTGAACAGGAACACTCTTCTTAATTAAAAGTTTTAGTTGCTCAGTATCATTTTTGGACATGCTGAAAGCAGCTTGACAAGCATGTATTGTCATGAGGCTCCAGAATTTAGCCTGCTGTTGGATGTTGCCTGTCCATTTGATTTACTTATTAGGCAAAAAACTTAATTTACAGTTGTGATGTTTCCTTATTCAACAATTTCCAATATTCTTACGTGACAGACATTTTGCGTGGCCAGTAAGTACAATGCACACAGTGTCCCAAGCTTATGCAGCTGCTTCTAAATGCCAAAAGCACTAACACAACATACAGTAACTACCCACTACCTTCTTCTAACTCTACTAAGATATTAAACAGCAATAGCTGTAGATCCCAGTCTTACCAGTGGCTTAAGGACTGTTGTTCACACAAGCAGTTCTGTTTGTGTAGAAATCTTTCTACTGGGATTTTGGACTGTCAGCTATATTCCAGGGCATGCTTTGATCCAGTCAACAGTAGTGCATGAGTAACAAGTCCATATCCTGTACACAGACCTTCTGGCTTTAGTCCCATGGAGAATAAAAAATGCTGCCTCAAGCTGTGGCCAGGGATAATCCACAAGGAAAGCACTAGGAAGCAGGGCAGTCAATGCTGTTAAGCCCAGGAGGTGTTGGAGAAACTGGCTAGTGAGTACTAAAGCACATTTAAGTCTGTCCTTGCCCTCATATGCTCCACTCCTTGCTGTTCTTCATCCCAATTAAATATTAAATATTAAATATCTTAATGCTACAAACTTTGGTCCTCTCTTCTCAAGGTCAGAAGAGATGTGATACAGATATTAGCAGAGTTGGAACACCATCTCCCACAGCCAGAGCCCACGTCTAGAGGCTGCTCACTGATGCAAGCATCTGTGCAGATGCCTTTACTGTTCCAGTCCTCTGCTCTTACCAGTGCTAACCACAACAGCACTCCAGCCCCTGCTCAACTAAAGCATCAGGTAAAGCTACTGCACACCCACCACTGCTACTACCATCAGTAAAGCTTCAACTGTAGGAAGTGTTCTGGGGTGAAGGGGACAGGATCCCAGCCTAGAAACTTCATGAAACACCCCAAACAAGGGGATGTCTTTTGTGCTCAATGGGCTATTTCCAATAGCTTCCTTCACTTCTCACATCTTGTAATTCAAGTTGCTCCACTGTTCCCAGTGCTGCCCCTGCAAAGGGAACAAGCAAGGGTTCTCCCTCTTCTTTTGCTGTATCTCCTGCCGAGCTCTGCACAGCACCTGGTGCAAAACTATGAACTACACCTCTGCACTATGAAATGCACTTCTGGCAGCGAGGAAAGAAGAGCTGTTTGCAAAGACCCCATCCAGCTCCTGGCTACCTAGACAGTCAGTAATTGCTAAAAGGGGAATGGGCTGTAAACGAGGGGAGGTGCAAGGCTTACCCAATAGAGTAGCCGAGTCCTTTGTTGGTTATCTTACTGCCCTGTCTCCTCAGGGATTTGGTTTCAATATGCTGGCCTTATTTTGTGCTTTGTTCTAGTGGGTTCAGAGCCTGTGATCCCATCAGCCAGTTCCCCCTAGAAAACTGGCTTTTTTCCCTGAGCCTGCCAGGCCCACACACTTCCCTGAGCCTTCCTCCTGCTGCTCCTCACCTCCTGTAGAGGGGCTAGGGGGTCCCGCCGCTGTTGCTCCCCCCATTTCACCTGGAAATGCTACCAGCACTGGGTTATACACTGATTCATGCCGGTAAAGAAGGAAACTACTTTAGAACCAAAAGGGACAAACTAAAAAAAAAAAAAAAAAAAAAAAAAAAAAANTAAAAAAATTATAATTATAATGCAAAATTACCGACACAAACTCCCCCCTCCCACCTTTCCCATAACAAAAAAGCCCAGGAATTAGACTTTCTTGGGACGACGTCCAACTTGGTAATAATAATAAATGCTGATGAGGATGAAGAGGGCTCGGCTGACCAGGAGGAGCACGGCACCTGTGGCTATCCGGCTACTCTCAACCAGGGAGACAGTGGTAACTGGAGGAGAAGGAGGGAGACAAGGCAGAGGTTGGTGATGCAAAACCAAAAGGAGACAAATAACACAACGCTGATTTCTGCTGCCCTCTAACGCAGAGCTTCGGCAGCAACTGCTGAGCCTTGCGAGAGAAGCAGCTTTCAGCACAAGCTCATTCACATGCACAGTGAACCCATGGCAAAGGCTCTTCTCTAGCTCTTCACAGCCTTGAAGCTTGCCATGGACCCCAGAGCTCTCCCTTACAGAAACCCTGCTTCCTGTAGGAAAGGCAGCCCCACATTCAGGCAGCCTGAAACAGTTACTCAAGCATATGTGAGTTTCCATTATGCTCAGGTGTTAATCTGGGAGTCACATTCTCCTGAGTTTGCTTTGTGGCTTGAACATTTCAGTGCTGATAAACATTTCTCAACTTTAGGAGCATCTACAAAATATGCGCAGTCCATACACATCACCTCTATTGAACACCTCTCTTTTTTGGCTACCAACATATAGCTCATATCTAAACCAACTGAGCTACTAAGACACATATACAAGAACACCCTTCATTGTTAAATATAGATAAACTCCCTAGAAACAAGCTAAACTGCTATGCTCTGTTTTGGTAACACTGAACATCCCCCCTTTTTAGTGTAGGTTGTTAAAATCTTTTCTTGTTAGACCCTGCATCTAGGCAGCCTGCTCCAGCAATGACCTGTGCTGGCTATGAAGCCCATGACATTTTCAGGGATAAAAATTAATGAATTGCCAGAGGGTGATGTTCAAGGAGCAGCTCAGGGCAGAAGCTATTCCACGGGGGAGAAAAAAAGGCAAGCAGCTGGTGGGGAAGCTGCTCCACCACTGCCCTGCCCACTGCCGCTTCCCACCACGCACAGTGTTCGCACCCTCCTCCTCCTGCTCGTCCCGGCCGGCCCGCGGGCACTCACCCAGGAACTGCACAGCGAAGTAGCAGGCCTCGGCCAGCAGGCTCCAGCGGATGATGGCCTTCTCGGCGGTGTACAGGGCGTTCCACATGATGAGGGCGATGCCTGCGGGGGACAGCGGGGCGCGCTGCCCGAGGGCCGGGACAGCGGCCCGGGCCGCGCTTCCCGCCCGCCCCGCGCGGTGCCGCTGCAGGACGCGGGTCGGGCCCCTTTCCCTTCCCACACCAGTTCTCCCAGCTCCCCGTGCCTCCTTGTCCTTCGCTCCCCTCCTCCTGAGCCCCTCCCGGGATGCCCCCGCCTGCCCCATCTCCCCTGCCGCTCCCACGGAGCCCTAGCCGCGGCCCAGTGCCCCTCCCCGGGCCCCCCTGCAGGCTCCCTTTGCTGGGGTACATGGGGTGATCCCCCAGGGATTCAGAGCATGCACTGCCCTTCTTACCCTACCTGCAGCACGCCTGAATCCCTGCTAGGAAAAAGCAGCAGTAGCCAAGCTTTTCGAAATACCCCTCAACAATTTCTTTGCTAACAGCAGATGTTCTGCTCTCCAGCTGCAGGTGTCCGGCTGGGCAAGGACTTTGTCCCCTGCTGCCGTTTTGGCCACCTGTCCCCTTACTCTGTGGGGCAGCAGCGTGCCCCTGTACAGTGGTACGGCACTCACTGAGGAGAGCTCCTCCATAGAGCCGGATGGGAGTCTTGCTGCTCACCGATTCCTCCTCAAAGATGGCATCAAAGAGCTGGTCAGGGAAAGCGAGGGCCTGGCAGAGGCGAGAGAGAAACTCAGCAACCTGAACTGGCCGGGGCCACCAAAACATGTCCTCTTGGGCAGCAGCGCTCCAGCATCGTGCCTTTGTGGGACTGGAGCCGCTGGCCAGGAAACTGGAAACAAAGGAGGCGCAGAAATATCACCATGTCAACTATCGGCTGCATGGCTGGTTTTTGTGGCCAAGGCTGCCATTCTTTGGTGTATGAGCCCTGCTAATGAAAACAGACTCTGGTGATGGGAACAAACTGCCAAGGACACTGTTGGCAAAGCCCATTACTGAGACACGGTGAGGGCAAAGGCCTCACAGGAGAAAGCAGTAGGAGCTGCTGGAGGCAGGGGAGGAAAAAATGCCAGGGACAGAGGGGCCATGCTGGGGCACCCCTTTAGCAGTCAGGAGCCGGTTCTTGCCAGGACCACATCCCTCACTCACCATGATGGCGACCCCGGAAAACATGACGGCGGAAACCAGCTGCCAGACCCTGCATGAGAGGGAAGACAGAGGACCCAGCATAAGCTTGGAGGTGACCCCATCACTCATACTTCACAAAGCATTTCTGGCTGCCTGCTCGCTCATCAGCCTTCATCTTTCTGCATGCACAAGTGACACAGCCAGAAACCTCCCATGGAAGGACTCAGCTTTCCACATCCCACTAGCTCCAGCCTCAACATGCAGACCAGCCTTGCTGGTGAGGCAGAGCCAGACTCCCCCTCACCCAAGCAAAGGAGGGAAGTGACCTTGCCAAGAGGATGGTGCAGAGCAGGGTCCCCACAGGACACACCACCTTGTCACACAGTAGAACAGGAGCTCCTCCAGCCCCACACAGCCCTTGTACTTCTCTGCACATGCAATGAGACAAGAACTTGAGGGCCTCAGGCTCATTAATGGGGAAAGAATGCAGAGCTGGTCTGGTTCCACAGCCTGCAAGAAGCCCCTGCAGGGAGCAATGCTGCTGGCACAGCAGCAGAGCTGGTGTCAGAAACCAGAGCTGG
Source organism: Promerops cafer (assembly GCA_013398275.1). Classification (NCBI taxonomy): domain Eukaryota; kingdom Metazoa; phylum Chordata; class Aves; order Passeriformes; family Nectariniidae; genus Promerops; species Promerops cafer. Next base: position 3,025 of record VZSE01003600.1, on the reverse strand, counting down.
CAGGGATGCTGTGGCCAAGGGGCCTCAGATGACCCAGCTCCAAGGTGCCTTACCTGAGTCCCAGTGGTTCCCGGACTGCAAACTTGATTTCATTTCCCAGTACTTGGCTAATCTGGAATTCAAATGAAAGGCACAAGCTAAGCAGATCCTTCCCCAGTCTTTAGGCAGTCCTCACCAGCCCAAAACCACATATCTAATCCCATGTGGGAGTTTATTTCTGAGAGGGCTGGAAGGAGGAGAAGGACAAAGGACAAAGCTGTTACTTTGGTCCCAACACCTGCCATGATTTCCATGAGGAGCTGCAGCTTCTACTGCTCCCTTACTGGGATCAGCCACCTGCAGCATGCAGCTGGGAAACTCCTGTTTCCTCTTACCTCTGGAAGAAGGGAACTGACTCCTCACACATCTCACCTGCATGTCTCATCCTGATGGAGCACAGGCTCCTGCAGAGCCCTCAGGGTGTCAGAGTATCTGTCCTGCTGTCATGTGCACACTGCCCAGAGCTGTTCATGCTCCTGTTCACAGTGCCTGGCTGTGAGTACCCCAAGCCACATGGATGGGCAATCCCTGGTTTGCCCAGCAGAAGGTCCCTTTTCCATCATTACTGCACACGGGCTTCCCTCTCCGCTGCCCTCACCTTTGAGCGATGGACCTCGCCGTCGTCATCCTCCCCGCCGACGCCCAGGATCTTGCGTGTCTTCAGCCTGCTCACCAGGTCGGTCTGGCTGTGCTTCTTCATCAGCGGCGGGGGCTGCTTCGCCGCCATGGTGGTGGCCCTGCCCCACCGAGCCCTTGGGGGTGAGGTGGCACAAGGAGGGTGCAGGAGGCGGCTCCGCTGTCACATGAAATTTCACGATGTTTGGGAAAAATAAAACAACCACCGCCACAAAATCTTTCTGTTAGGCCGGCAGACAGCTCCTCATCCTCGTGGGGCAGGGAGCCCTGGCAACGAGGCCGGCCCCAGTTACAGGTGGCTCATGTCAGAATGATCCTGCCGTCTCCGGGATCTGCCATGGCGGGGGGAAAGAAAAAAGAGCAGAGTGGCTTTAGCATGGATGTTTAGTTATAAATGCTTTTGACCTACAAACCATAATCTTGTCTATCACAGCGTGAGGCAATGCCCAACAGTACCTCTTTGCTGTTTTTCAGATTAGGGGAATTAAGTGCGTCTCAGACTGGGGGAATTAAAATCATTAAGTAATGCTTGGCCTTTTTTCTTTTCCCATGCAATACATCATATTCTTCAGCTGCCATCTCAGGTCAAATCCCAAACAAGTATCAATTATTTATTTGTGTGTCCCCCCCATCAGATGCTGCAGCCCCCAGGCTGTGTCAGAACATATCAGCCCCTGAGCAACAAGAAGCCAGAGGCATGATTTTCCCTGAAGACACTCACTTTGCTTTCTGGGAAATGGTGGCAATTAGAAACTACAAATACTATCTGGGATAAGTAAATACAAGCAATGAGAATTGAAAAAGATAACTTCTGCCCTGGCATGTGTATAAAGGTACAGGTATTGAATCCCATGAAATCACTCTGTCTCATCCTGCAAACATAAAACCCTGGAAACACTTAGTTTGGAAAGCCTTTTCTTCCAATTTTTCTTCATTTCCTCTTGGCTCAACTGAACACAAACACTTTTTTCCATTTGCCACTTGACCCTTCCAGAGGCCCACAGAAATTACCCCCAGCCATCAAGCACAGCTAATCCAGCCCAATCAAGTGTCAGGCTCAAGCACCTGCAGCCCCGTGCCCCAGCTGAACCTTCCCAGAGCTGCCCCAGGAGGACACAATTTATGCTCGTGTCTAAATATTTCACGAGTCTTTGGAGAGTAATAAAATGAGGTGCAATTATTTTGGCATTGTGCATGCAAATGTTATCCCAGTGCCTTGCGAGGGATTTCCCTCTCAAAGGAAAACCCTTCCCTGTGGTGGTTCAGACAAGAGCAGCCAGTCCTGTCTGCAAGTTCGTAACTCTTAACTCGTAACATAACTCTTCCTTTAAGGCAAAGTTAAGAAGTCTTGCTGGGATGGTGCAAAAGGTGAACCCCATGATCAAGGGTTTAATATAATCCTTTCAGCAGACCAGGCAAAATGCTTTTCAGTGAGCTAGTTGAGCTACACAGTGCTTTGGAGGTACTTCTTTTGGATTGCAGGGCTTGTATGGGGTTGTGGGGTATGGGGATTGCAGGGCTTGTATGGGCTTGTGGGGTTTTGCTCTTGTTCCACTGAATAACTAAGCCCAGTCTCCTGGAAAGGCAGCATGAAGCCAGATGCAGCAGTCAGGGTCTAGAAATATTTCAGAATTGAGACGGTGGAAAACAATGGTACAGGAGGAAGGCAGAAGCTGTATACTCAGGCCTACCTTTCAGCACAAGGCAGGAAGCTCAAATGGTAGCTGACAATAGAAAAGTTTGAAAGATTTAGGTATAGGGTTTGCCAACCTAAACTGTCACAATAAATTGTGTGTTTTCCACACAATAGATAATATGCACACAAAATCCACCCCAATGCCAGAGTGATGTGTCTAAAAGAAAAGCTCAGCCTCTTTAACTAGCTAGAGTTTTTGCAATTTTTTCTGCTCCTGGCTGACCCAGACTCACAAGGTTGGATGCTGAGTGGTTTCCAAGAAAACTGCTGAAACCAGAGAAGACATGTTGCTCTGGTATTTCTAGCCCAGCATTTTCTGATCAAAGCCATCCATTCCAATCATGAAGCAACAGTCCTGTGGTAAATGCTCCTCTCTCTCACTCTTGAGGCCATCCCACACCTCTAAAGCTAGGGGAAAAGTCTGACAGAGCATCTGAGCAGGAGCATCCTACTGTCTCTCCTCAGGGATAAGAGACCTGAGGCTTGCTGGTCTTGACAGGACATGGGGTGCTGAGTGTGCTGGCCATGCCAAACTGGCACTTCCAGATCTTTCCTGCTTTCTTGCTAGGGAAAGCCTGATGCCCACACCTCCTGCTCTGGCCTCATGGTCAGAAATGCCAGAGGAAGGGAAGATGGGACAGGGGGAAAAAAAAG
>VZSE01003599.1:949555-968591 GCA_013398275.1 Promerops cafer | reverse complement strand
TGAAAAAAAAAAAGACTATTTTAGAGCTGGTAAACTGACTGAAAGTTCCAGGTTTTGCCTCTTTACATTGTTAGTGAGAAAGGAAAGAAGAGCTGGGGGGAAGAGAAGTGTTCTGAAGGTTTATTCTGATTTCTTATTATTTCATTTTAGTTCTGTTAATAAAGTTTTCTTTGTAACCTTTAAAGTTTTAAGCCTGCTTTGTTCTCTTCCCAATCCTTATCTCACAGCAGAAAATGAATAAATAATTCTAGTGGGTGCACTGGTGTTTGGCCAATCCCACTATAGTTTGTCTGTTTCAAACTTCTGTATCATTTAACCTCAATTTGGCTCATATCATCAGTCAAATAAGTACAAACCCAACAAAAATGTGTTCAATCATTGCAACTACAGCAGTAAGATGCATTTTTTTAATCTACTTTTTACAAAGTATTGGTAAAAATCACTTCTGCTACAACTCTCCTAATGATAAGGAAAAGCATAAGAGCACTGGAAAAACATAAAATGAAAACATACAACCCATTCTCATTATGCTCATAACTAGTACTTACACCCTTTTTATGTAATAATTTTCACATAAATGACCAGATACAAATCCACTGATAAAAATTAATAGATTCTCTCCAGTTTCAGGGGGCTTTAAAGCAGATTCTATGAATCTAGGTTCAGAAATAGGACACTGTAAGGTAATTCAAAGGAATAAGCATGGTGCTTTCAGCATATACTACACAGGGTTCTGTTTAATCAGGGAGAGATAAGGACACACTTCCCACTCTAAGCTGGTGATCAAACTTTTGCTGCCATCTACTGACACTTCTGTAGCTTCATGAAGAACAGGTACTACAGCCCAAAATCAGTGCTGGTGAATAGGCTTCACATGAATTGCCTTGCATCAGTCTTGGAAAAATCAGAGCAAAGCCCAAGTGTGGATGCAAAGAATCTAAATATCACTAGACTTTCTCTCAATATCAAAGTTGGTTTAGCACATTTCAAATTTTTAGCAATGCAGAAGCTTCATACTCCTGGACTTTCTTAATGTCAAGAACTTCAAGGAAGCATCTTTGCTGCTGTTAGAGGGCTTTATATCTACTATAAATAAAAGTAACATTGATCAGAACTACAGTATAGTTTACGGAAAAAAAAAACAACAAAACCAAGGCCACAGTTCCTTAAAAAATAAAAAAACCTGAATATTTCTAGCTACAGTATTAAACAAATGAACACATTCAAGAGAAAAATTCATACCGAACAGGAGTCTGTGGAAGTATAATATTGATTTCCTCATCTGGATTGTTTTTTAGTGGTGTCCTCTCCGACTGTGAGCTACAGAAATGGAAAACAAACTTATGAAAGACTAATACAATTCAAAAGACAATGTTTTCTACACAGACTTATTAATTTGAAAAGAAAAATATGTAACAGATTTTCAGAAGATCTAGATGTCCAATTAATCCAGTTGTTTACATTCCCTAGTAGATCTGCATCCAAGATCCAGCACGATGTTGGACTAGACAAGCTCTGAAGTTTCCTTCTAAGCTTTTTTTTTTATTTCTAGAATTCTATTTACAAACAGCTTAATTTAGATGTGGAGATGGTATTAGTTACATTTTAATCCAATTTTAAATTAGTGTATTTTCATGGCATAGATAAATTCAGACTCACATGGTGAGCTCACATTAAATTAGAGATGTTGAATTGTCAGGAATCGCTAGCATATAAGTGTAGGACTGAAAAAAAAAAAAAAAAAAAATAAAAAAGCCCTAAAATGGTTTGGGTTGGAAGGGACTTTTGAAGGCCATCTAGTCCCATACACCTTCAATGACCAGGGACATCTTCAACTAAATGGGGGTCCTCAGAGCCCTGTCCAGCCTAACCTTGAGTGTTTCCAGGGGTGGGGCATCCACCACCCAACCATGCAGTGCCAGCTGGCTCAGAGCCATACCACCTCTGGCACATCTAATCAGCTAGCATGACATGCCTCCTCCTCACAGTTCCTCAGCTTTCCCTGGATGACAGGGCCTTGCACAGAGTAAGAGTTAGAGCAGAGCTTCCAAATCATTTTAGGCACTCACAGACATATGTTCCCTAATTATTTAAGTGATGATATAAAGCAAGGCTGGTGATGCCAGAAATACCTTAGCTGAACTACGAAGCTAGTAGGTCAACAGGATAGGGAGTTCTCCATTTATAACACAAGGGGGCAGAGAGCAACACAAGTTTGCATTCTCTATCATGGAATGAAAGCAGTAAATGGAAATATTACCATGCTATGACATCAGGCTGCAGAGTCTCGTCGTGATTCAGAAATAGTCTCGCGTCTATATCTTTGTTTTTGAGATAGAGCTCGTCATACTGTTTCAAGATAACTTCAACCTCAAAAAGACATTGAAAAAACCCCAATTTTATTTTACAGGAACAAGTTTGACAATCTACTGAATAACAAATTATTCCTAGTTCATGATAACAATGCTGAAATGCTAAAAGAATGACCTTGGAGCTCACAAAGTTACTTCTTATACAACAGCTGAAACATACACAGAGGAAAATTACTGTTTATAAGAGAAAACAATCCAAGAACATAAGAATTTTTTTGATGAAATGTAGGTCTTGATACCATAAAAATAGCTAGATTAGGAAACAGATCTGCAAACCAAACTAACATTTCCACATTTTTAAATCTTCCCTTCCAGAAAAGGGGGTGTCCCCAAGAGCAGGAAATGTAAAATGCTTATTCTTAGAACAGCTGTTGGGCAACTGGCTCAGTCCCTGTCTTTGCTGGTTTGGACAACAAGGCCTAAACTCAAACCTTCTTTTTTTCAGTAGGAGTTTCTTCATTTTATATTTATCTATTTGCACTGGAGAGACGTGCTCCTAAGAGATACGCCTATTGCTAAAAAATTAGACTTGTTATTTCATAGCCACACTGTAGTTTTTTTAGTAACTGTTAAAAGTTTCTTAATTGACTAAATCCCAGATTGATATGACTTCACTTTGCATGGAAAAGTTTATTGGATTTTTTTTTTTAATTACTTCTTTTTATTTTTACTTTGAGTGACTAACATTAACTGGAAGTCTCCAAATTTTTTATCTGGCCCTCCAAATCTGCTGCTCACGCAGAAGTAGGCAGCCACCTCAATTACCTGTTCCCTGAGCCCTTGAACTTATTAAATGATGCTGTGCTCTGGCAAATTCCTCCTAGAAAAACAGGCAACAATGCATATGAACCCAAATTAGTCCCCTCAGTCTCAAGAGAGAGAAAGCTTCAAATACCTCCTACACAGCTTTGCTCCTTACCCTCTTCTTTACCTTTGCCCAATGGATTTGCTCCAAACTGATCTCACAATTAAAACTTTGAGATTAGGTCTATTAAACCAAAGATTATATTTCAATTCTCATTATCACTATTATTTTTATTTAAAAACTTAATTATATTTTCATTTTTTGTTATCTTCTTAATGGCTTATGCATTCTTTTCATCTAAAATATTTCATTATTTCATAAATTTCTAAAAAGACCAACAGCTCTTAGACAAGATGTACTGGGCTGTAATGGGCTAACTTGGAAGAAACCTTCAGTCAAAAATTAGAGTTCTGTATCAATCTATTCATCCGTGCATAAAGCCTGACCAGCAAACACATAGGAAAGAAACAAAATACCAACATTAAGCCTCAAAAGCTTTTCTTGCTTTGGAAGGAACATTAAAATTTTTCAAAAGCTCAGTGATTTTTTATGAAAGTCAATTTAAATGTACCACTAGCTATTGTACTGATGATCTCATCCATCATTATTGGTTAGTTGATCACATGTATGAACCGACTACCTCTGAAATACAGCTCTAACTTTCTGCTCTGGCACTCAAGGTTAAGAAGCAAAGATCATGTGACTGGATTTTTCTTCAAATGCATTATTTTGTAAAATTTTCACCAGCAAGTCTTATGCTAATGATTTTGATATTGTGCTTAAGTTGAGCAGGCTTGGATGAAAACCCTCTGATTTGAGAATAAGCTGTATAATGACCTTTGCCTGGAAGTTCATATAGGGTTTCCCAACTATACATACACACATAAATTAAAAAGTCTAAACAGGCTACTGATGCCCTGAAATTAATTTAGGAAGAGATTAAGATCTTCAGTGAGTCCTGTACTTTGTTTCTCACCCAACACACTATGACACTGAACAGAAGATATTTGATTGAACCCTGCAGACTCATTGCTCTGATCAGCTTCAGAGCTGCTTATTTTCAGGTTACCACATCTACTGGTGACACACAGCTAAACTTACACTTTTAATAACGATGAATGTAAACACACTGCAAGAAGTTACCTATTAAAATGCACTCTGGATGCAACTGCATAGAGGTACAGTCTGCTGCATCCAGGCAACAGCTCAGCAAGATGAAAGTAATTCTGCACAGACACAGCAGTCCAAACTCTGCCAAGTTGTGAAACTGAGACTTACCTTCTGGATATCTTTCCAACAACACTACAGAAACATGTCTCATTTATATTTAAATTAAGGTGTGTAATTTAAGACTTTAAGCATTTATAGAGTGACTTATAGAGTGACTAATATTGTAATAGCTGTATTTTAGATGAATGGCCTTACCAAGGTCATGGATATGCGACTCTTACGTTTTGCTTGGCACAAAAGCTTTTTGCTTTGAGCAAAGCCTGGTTTAGCCTCAGGAGATTAATTTATTAAATTCAAAAGTATAAGCTAAATATACTTTATGAATACTGGAATCCCCTGCTAACCCACATTCCTAGAAAACAGTTCATTTTGCTACATGGTTTTAAAAGAACCTATTAGAACTCCACCAGTGGGAAAAGGGCATCTTATGCAATTTGGCATGAAGTAAAACACAGTTGTTGAACTGTCTGTATTGGGTTTGCATGGGAAGGTTTTGATAGCTGGAGGGGCTACAGGGGTGGCTTCTGTGAGAAGCTGCCAGAACCTTCCCCTGTGTCCAGCAGAGCCAATCCTGATGGCTCCAGGACTGACCCTTTCTATTGGTCAAGGCTGGGCCAGTCAGGAATTGTAGTAGTGCCTCTGTGATAACATATTTATGATGGGAAAAAAGTTATTACACAGAAACAATTGCTGTCTGAGCAAAGAGGTGTGAAAGTACGTGAGAGGAACAACTCTGCAGACAACAAGGTCAGTGGAGAAGGAGGAGCAGGAGGTGCTCCAGGTGCCAGAGCTGGGATTCCCCTGCAGCCCCTGGTGCAGACCATGGTGAGGCAGATGTGCCCCTGCAGCCTACAGAGGTCCATGGGGATGCAGAGATCCACCTGCAGCCTGTGGAGGAGGTGGATGCCTGAGAGGGGGCTCTGACCCCATGGGAGGCCCATGCTGGAGCAGGGTCCTGGCAGGAACTTGCAGACCCATGGAGAGGCAGCCCACGCTGGAGCAGGTTTCCTGGTAGGACTTGGGACCCTTGGGGGGACCCACACTGGAGCAGGCTGTGCCTGAAGGACTGCACCCCGTGGAAAAGTGACCCACACTGGAGCAGTTCATTAAGAACTGTTGCCTGTGGAACAGACTCATGTTGGAGAAGCTCATGGAGAATGTTCTCCTGTAGGAAGGACCCCCCACTGGAGCAGGGGAAGGTCTTCACTCCCTGTGCAGTGGCAGGAACATGTGATAAACTGACTCCCCATCTCCAGGCACTGCTGGTGGGGAGCAGGAAGAGCCTGGGAAGGAGGTAGGGTGGGAAGAAAGTGTTTTTAATATTTATTTTACTTATTATCCTGCTCTGATTTTGTTGGCAATAAATTCAACTAGCATCCCTAAGCTGAGTCTGTTTTGCTAGTGATGGTATTTGGTGGGCAATCTCTCTCCTATCCTTTTCTAAACTCATGAACCTTTTGTTATATTTTCTCTCCCTATTCTGCTGCAGAGAGGAGTTAAGAGTGGCTTTGGTGGGTTCCTGGCACCCAGCCAGGGTCAGCCCACCACAATGTCTTAAATTCCTCCACTTACCTCTGGTAGTCCATTGGAAGCTACAATACCAGCAGAATTCAAGAAAGGAATGAAGCTTGTGAAATACACATTTTTGACCTAAAAAAAGGAAAAAATGTACCATTAGCAAGGTAGAGAGTCAGCCATGCATACACTGCTTTCGCATCTTTAAATCAAGAAACTGAGACATTTCTGTAATGCACTGTGGTTTGTTTTCAATAAAGCAAGAACAAAACTTGTTATACATCCAAAACATAGTGATATGTAAGCATGCAAATACAATCCTTTGCTGGAATACTAAGTGATTAAACTGGAAAAGAACTGCACTCTTTCCAGCCCTCTCACATTTCTGCTTCCACCATCCATTTCAAGATTCAAAAATCAGTCCTTTTTACACAGAAATAGATTTAACAGCAGAGGAAAAGGCAAATGGGGTCTTTTAAGATCTCCCACAGAAGCAATGTGCTTTTTGCATACATTTTTTCATCTTGGGATGCAGCTGTGAATCTCCATCAGAGCAGCCCTGCATCCATATGCTACATGCTGTGATCAGCCTGTAACTTCATATTGTATTCTTCACAATTCAGTTACCCTGGCAAAATTATCACCCATACCAAAGGGCTTGCTTTGGGTGGTTTTTGTTTGTTTTTTTAAACTGACTAGAGAAACTACAGAATGGTAAAATACCTTCACTACTGAAGGTAACTACTTGACAGAATAGTTAAGCTGGCACAAATAATGACCATTTAAATAAATACATATTCCAGATGGAGTCTAGCAGCAAGACCTATCAGACTTGAAAGTGCAGGCATTACCTCATCAAAATTACAATCATGCTCTTTACAAAGGATTTCAATAATTTTTGTGTCGGTATCAAGCTGCTTTGCAGTACGGGAGCTCCTGTTCTGACCTCTTCTTGGAGTGCGAGCTGAACCATTTACAGTCACTGCAGGCACAGAAGACTCTGCAAAGATAGTCAGAACCATCACAAGGTTAGAGCCATCTCAAGAAAGAAGAAATTTCAGTTATTAAACCTAGAAGATTCTACTTCTTATATACTTTTTCAGGTCCTCCCCTTAAATATATTCTCTTTTTTATCTGTTCAGCTAGGTAAGAAACCTTCATTACAGAAAATCTATACAAAAAGAAAGTTATTTTTTAAATTCCTGTATCAGTATTTGGACAGTTTGTTTTTAAGAAGCTACTCTACACAGATGTAACAGTACTTTCTGCAAGTAGCTTTAAATGAGAATCTGGTTTGCAAAGCTAGGAAAGCCTTATCTTTTCACAGATGAGTAACTATTTTATCTATTTTTAAAGAAGTATAAAACAAGAAGCTGAAGGACAATAAATCAATACAGGACTTAAGTGATGGTGGGAAGCTGGAATACGGTCCTGGAGGGAATTCCTCCTTTCCCCAAATACCCCCAGACACACAAGCAGAAACAAACAAGTCCATCTAGAAGAGAGTATCAAAAAACCTTAATAGACAAGGTATAAATATTTCTTTTTGTTAAACTCAAAATAGATGGCTTAAATGGCTGAAATATGTGAATTATATTAATAACATACATTAATATGATTAAATATTGTTGGTTTAAACCTGACACTGTAATCAGTAAGCTGTTCTCACCTGTAACTTCACTTGCATTTGACAACTGTTCTGAGAAACTCTGACAAACTACACTGCAGAGGTGGTTGTATCTTAATACCCTCAGCCTTAGTCATGTCATAAAGCTTGACATCATTTATCACAACACAAAGCCTCTTGGTCACGAGGGTTTGAACAATACATTGTGTTATTTTCTCAAAGAATGCAGAGCTGTTTGACAGTTCATACACAGCTTCACGTTAGAAACCCAGTGCTTTGCACTTAGGACAGTGACACCCATATCTGCAATTCAGTCTCAAGTGGCAGAGTTTTTTTTCAAGTTACAATGCACAGAACCAACCTGTTTCTAAAAATGAGCTCCTATTCTGGACAATTTCACTACAAAAAAATAAATCAATGTGAACACAATTCAAAATCAGGTAGTTTCAATTCAGTTGTTTTTGAAAAGGATCTGCTTTATAACACTTGAAAAAAGCAGCAGCATATATGACTGTCATACTAGGAATGACAAATTTAAATTCAAAATAGTACTGGAGGAAAGCAGGGATCTGCTTGCCCTAAGTCCATCCTTTTCCACCCTTTATTCACATTCACATTAGAAGAAGAGCAAGGTTATTTGTTCCTACCTGCAACAAATAATCACTAGGTCAGATAAATGTCCCCCAAAATGTAGAATTTAAAGAATATAATAGTGAATACTTGATCTATTCTATGACATTACAACCTAGGTGGATGTTTAGTTGCCAAAGAAAGAAATAAAGCAAATAGGTTTAAGCTAAATATACTAGGGTTGCATCTTAACCCACCAGAGGATAAGCTAGTTAGTAAAAAAAAGTGTGAGTCACATCCTGTGGCTCCAAATATTTCAGTATATTAATTCCATATCTTGCTGAAGAAAATAGTTAACTCAAATAGAATTCTGTCTTTGAAAGTTGCTATAAATATTTACTTTCTCTACCTTTTTAGTGAGGTTTTCCAAGTTTTAGGTATAAAAACAATGGATAAAAAACTTACTGCTGAATAGAAGTCTTTATAGAGAAGACCCATTATATTTTTACTTAAAATAGGACACTTGCAATAGCAAACAGGATGTAACAAAAGCAAAGCTGTCTACATTTTACCTCTACTCTTTTATTTTGAGCGGCTATCCATTGTATATTTGTTTTAAATATCTGTACAGTCCAGTATCTTGTACATTTCTACTGTTGTCATACTGTTATACAGCAATAAAGTAAGAGTCATACCACCACATTTCCCTTTTGTAACTCAAGACAAACCCAAATAATAGCACTCAGTTATAATCTACCCAGAACCTGAATTCTTTTACCAAATTAAACTTGCAGTTTTAACAGGTCCCTAAACAACTAGTATGGAGAGAGGACATAGCAAAAATTGTATTGAGTATACTGCCACATTCAGGTAATTGAATTCAAGTTCACTATCATGTAAATATAACTAAAACAGAAAAAATGCATTTCAATAAGCTTAAGAAGTTTTATTATGTTAGTTATGAATGTTAGCATGGCTAATAGAAATTTATTAAATTTACTTTCTAATTCAATGAAAAAAACTGAAAAATTCTTACTGTATGGTTCCTTGAGCATAGCAGGAGGTGACAGTTTGATAAAATAATCTAAGACACACAGCAACAACTGGAAAGAAATCACCAGGTCATCTTCCACTTGCAGCACTTTACCTGCAAATATTTAAAAGGGTATAAAAAAGCTTTTTGAGAATGGTTGACTTAATTTTAGACGTAATTTTGAAAAACAAAGATTTGAAAGTTCATATAGTAAAACACTACCACTAGAATTCAGGAAGCATCATACAGGATGCCAGTGTTCTTTAAAAGCTATTGATTTTAAAACTCATGGCGCTTCTAAAACTTGTAGTTTTAGAGATAGCATACACACAAACAAAATTACTGTGTACAAAATCCTGCCCTCAGTGTTCAGTCCTGATTTTTCTTTTTACTGTAAAAGAATAACCTCTTACTTTTGTGTAATTCCTCCCTGGGTTTGGGGGGGTGTTTTTGTGGTCTTATGCAAGCTTTTTGAAAGCTGCTAAATATTCAGAAAGCAGGAGCTGCTAGTATACAGTGAAGAGAAATTCAAAACATGCTATCACACTGTAGGCTTAGCCTGTCAAATTTTTATGAAATTACTTAAAAGTCACACAAGTAATAGCATGAAGAGCACGTTTAGAGCTGCATTATTCCAGTTTTTTCCAAGTTATGACTCATATGCCAGAGAAGATCTACAGGGCCATCCCAAGACAGCGTGCATTGCCACGAAAAATTCAGGAAATTGACAGTGATTTTGAACAGCTACAGATCTACCTGTGCTCTACTTACACATGCAGGTTTTGTATTTATTTTCTATGAGAAGTAGCAAGCATCACCCAGGCTCTTCTGAAGCTCCAACTATTTTCTAGTAAATTTTAGCTTTCTTTGTTCTCAAGGCAGGCTAAAAATCGTTTTGTGGGTTTTGCTTTATGCTTATGCTTGGAGAATTCTAGTGACAATGCTCCAGAAAACTCAGCTGACCCAAGTCTGATTTTGATATCAGAGATGCACACACCTCACTGATAACACACAGTAAGCAGCTGTAAGTAGCACTTGAGATACATGATTCATTCCTTTTGGTAGGAGGACAATGAGACAGGAACTCCATGGACTACTATAAACGTTTCATCACACAACATTAACTGTAACTTACACCTTTTCAAGAAAGATTTGTAGCATTCAAAGGACATGTATTCAGGGACGTATAATACCTTATTATTAAACTTGTTTTATTAAATTATATATATTTATAATATATATAAGCTTATTTTTAAAAATATGCCAGTTTTTTTAAGGTAATTATCCATTATTAAAATACTGGCAGACTATAAAGCACCTCAGAATAGACTTAAATACAGAATAGCAACCTTTAAAATAAAAGAAAAAAAATCCTTGAAATTTTAGAAAGCTTAAATATATATACAGAAAGTATATCAGAGAAGAGAAGAACAGCCGAACTGTATATAAAGAAATATTATTGAGTAGTTACAAAAACCAGGCCATCAAAACATTCTGAGTCTGTACAATACTTATTTGGAATAAGGATACTAGTCTCATGTTGGATATATCAAACAAACTTACTTCAAAAATATTCATCAAAATTACTGTGTTTTAACCAAAACTCACCTTTTGCCAGCAAAAAAGTAATCCAGTAATTTTTTAGGACTAATACAGAACTGAGTTCAGCAGAAATCCTGCAGGGAAACAGAAATACTTTGCATTGATAGCTCTGTAATAACTTAAACTACAATGTTTGAAAACATGCTTCAGTCTATGGAACTTTTTAACAACATGCAACATTTCCCATAGAGTTATGTTTACTAAAAATCTCATTTCATTCCCTCTGACTATATATATTATGACTATATATTTGAAAAACTTAAGTCCCTGTAAAGCCATTCAAGAATCAGGAAATATCTGTAGCATCCTCAGAAAAGAATGTGAATGTGGACAATTCAACTGCTCTGCGCTGTCTTCTCTTGTGCCTTTGACTAATGCCCTACTCTCCAGCCACAGCATGAACTCAAGCTCATTTGGGAGCTTTTAAGGCATTTTTTAGCACACTCATTTGTTGCTGTGATTAGGAAGCTCACTCTCCATCCAAATGTTCATTTCCACCATGCCAAGACATACGCCATTGGGTGGCAATATTTCGTGGAGGAGGGATAGATATATAAAAAAATATATATACACACAATATGATACATATCTACTTATATATACATACACATATATACACACTATATATTTTTATAAGAATAATACATAATATACATAACATGTATAGATCACATATATAAAGATACAGAGATATATATGTGACATATATATAATTTCTGCATCTCCCATCATCTCATTGAAATTCAAAGTCCACACTAAATCTAAAGTAAACAAACAGCATACTACAACTTAGGCCAGTCCTGAAGGGTTAAAAGATAAGATGTAAAACATGATGGCATGTTATCTTGACAAGCAAAATTTAGGAAAATCAAACTTACTCACTACTAGGTTGTTCCAGATAAATAAGGCCACAAGTCCTAGAAATCAAAATAAATTCTTATTTTTGAACATGCTTCTGCAAGCAAACTACGCAATATCTTTGACTTCAATGTAGTTAAAAAATACACCACTTCACATAACATTTTTCTAACCTTAAAAAAAAGCTGACTCAAGAACAGATTAACAGCAGATCAACTATAGCCCTGCCAAGCCTGAAATAATGTTGTTGTTTGCATATTTATGTCAAAGCTTAGACAGCAAAACAATTTTAACTTGGTTATAGTAATAAAATTGCTTTCTTCCAGAGATACAAGATTTGTACATACATTGTTACTCAGTGTTTTGTGCAACACAGCAAAGTGTGCTGCAGTTGCACAAAACATGCTATAAAAGGGCATTTAAAGATCTTTAGTATTTCTTCAGTGTCACTGCAAGCCTTGTGGTGTAATGTTGCTTCCCAATTATTCTAGGTACATACCATTTCAAGAAAGAAATTCAGTTTTTGCAAAAACAAACTAGGATATGTATGCCTTCATTCTATAAATTACCAAAGGGTGATCTCCTACCCCTTTCAAAGGTTATTTAAGAGATATTTTAGAGTCTTTTGTGATTCGGAAGGCAAAACGTTAAGTAAAAAAAAAAAAAATTAGATAGTAAACCAATCCTCTTTATATCTGTAAAAAGCTTGAAGTGAGTAGCAATTATTTGTCATGCTACTCTTACTACTGTTTGTACTGCACCAAGGAGGTTGTTTAACACAGCATTGTGATAGTTATGGAGTAAAATGTAAGAGGTGCTTATTTAATACATGTAAACAGCTCAATGTCACTGTTCTGCAAATATTAGCACACACAGTTTAAATGGGCTCCTATAACACACAGTTTGAAAAATTCAAATACTTAAATGTTGACAGACAAAGAAATCAATTTCAAAATGAAAAAGCATACACTACCTTTCAAACTTGTGGTATAGTGCAAATAATACATCGTATTTCTTTTTCAGCCTTGATACAGTGCTATCAACTTTAGTGCTTACAGTATCCATGTTAACATCCACCTTTTTCATAAACTGAAAAAATGTGCATACACTGAAAAAAGAAAAGAAAAAAGATGACACATTATCATGACTTGTGATAATAAGTACTCTGAAATAGCTCTTAAAGAGAAAATAAAAACACATCTCCATGAAAACCCATTGCCTTACTTCACTAGAGTCCAGCACGTTCTTACTACTATTACCCGTGACTGAACCCTTGCCTTGGGAAATGTTACTTGTTTACCTTGAGCCTCACCCTCTGCATCTTCCAGATGTAGGAATACTGTTTAACCTGGCAGCAGAGGTATCTCACGATACAGGCTCTATCACAGAAGGAAAATTTTCTTGCCTAGCACAGATATTATCTCTGGAAGTCAGAATTTGCTAACTAGACACACCTTTGTTCTTGTGCTGCTGGTAATACCACAAATATCCAGCACACACCTCTCAGCTCTCCTGTTCTACTTTAGAAACACTCCTACTACTCTAAGAAAGTGAATTTTGGCTCCTTCCATGCTAAAGAAAGACCCAGGAATGAAAACTGAGATGAATGTGTTGAATTATATAGAATTTCAAGTCTTTCAACAGGACATCTCCACCCTTTGGAAATACTATTACACAAAGGGATCAAAATTCTCCCTACTCATCCACGTAATATTACGGCCACCAAGGAAGCATTTTCTTATATTCATAACTAAAATGAGCAGATAGCTTCTTCCTCTTTAATTTTTAGCAATCAAATATTTTCAACTATATCAACTGTATCAAATATATTTTGATCCTTTATCAGAATATAATATTCTGAGAGACTTTTTGATCTTTGTCAGATTAAGATATAAGATGCAAAACCAGTCAGAGGCTCATTTAAGAACTCTTATCATGGAGTGAAAGACCCTTTCAATATATCTGAAGGCTCTAGAGAATAAGATGACTAGTAGAAATCTCTGCCAGTTTGACCCTGTAGCTGAGAAAAAGCCCAGGGCTAACAAGCAATTGAGTATTGCATCACAGTCAGCAGAGTAACAGCTTCCTCTTTGAAACCCTAAAGGAAAAAGTCTCTCAGTTTTCAGCACAAGTTGGTCTGTGGAAATTGGGTGGAACAGAGTGAATTGCACAGATGCAATCGGCTTTCGGCCACGCAGTTCCAAAGCAGTCAACACTGCAGAGATTAAGTCAAAACATTGGACCTGACCCTGCTCTGGGAGATGATGCAAGGTAGGAGAGGGCATGGAGAACTCTAACCATAACAGATGACTTCAAGGAAAAGGATATTCTGGCCCGAGCCTGAGGTTATTGCTAGGACTTAGCCTCCTGCCCTAGAGCATCAAGAGGCTCTGCTCCTGTACATGCTTTCCACACACTGCACAGTTCCTGGGCAGATGGCACTGGACTTCCTTCCTTAGATGAATTTAACACAAGGTTGCTGTTGCCACCTAAATTTACCTTAAAAGCAGATACTATAATCTTAATTTCTGTATTAGGAACTTAATTAATATACAATATAACAGTAATGCTCCCCTAGCAAAAAGACTGTATGAAAGTACGTTTAGCCTGGCATTAAAATGTTTGAGAAAGAGCAGGGTGCTGGTAAACTGAAGCGTAACTTTTTTTCCCCACTTCCTGATTTAGCCTAAGCCTAATGCTGGGAAAAAGGTTTTATGGACAATCATCTTAGAATTCAGAATTTCCATAAGTAACCTTCATTGTAATATCAACTGGTCTGATATGAACAAAGATTCATTATGCTTTAAAAACATTTTCTTTATAAAATGTTGGCAAGTTAATTGTTGAAATCTAAATTCACATACTTAAACTCACCTTATGTTTATACTTTTCAAAAGCTCAGTGAAAGTAAATGTCACTTCATCAAGATCAATTGCTACAATAAAGATACATACTCCCCATGTTTCCTTTTTCTTTTTGATACAAGCCTTTTTGAAAAAAGAGAGGAAAGAGTTTTTATTAGTCAATAAAAATGGGTAATGCATGGAAGGCAATAATTTGTCCAAACATGATTAGAAATGGTTAAACAAAACATCCTCAAACAAACATATGACTACAATAGCCAATTATAACAGAAAACCATTCCATGTTTTACAATACAGGTAAAAGACCAAGCATTTCAACACTCATTCCTACAGCACAAGATCAATTTCACCCATACAATTCAGCAAAGCTTCGAAATACAACCTTTGGCTCCATGGAATGTTTATTTAAAGCAGAAGTCATGATTACTTTTTTTTTCTAAATTATCATACTTGATCATAACAAAACACTGAAAGTTAAGGAATAAGAAGCCAAGCCATAAAAACATAATTGAAATCTTTACAGTGACAGGCAATAAACACTCCTAAGTGAGTACAGCTGCGTCAACCACTCATCACTGCTGAAACACAAACCCATCTCTGCTTAGTTAAGTGTGACAGTAACAAGCAATTCCAGCCATTTTCCTACCATACATCTACATTTAAGGTCTGCCTTCTGCTATTTAGAAGGTGCAAGTTATAACCAATCACCCTTCATCAAAGAAGCCAACCCCCAATGACAGATGGGGCATCCACATGGAGTAAAACTCCTGATGATGGCTCACAAGCCACTCACTTGAAGCCAGACAGGCATCACTTAAGATTCCAATACCCTTCCACCAAAACAGCAACTCAGTGGAAAAACCCTGAAGAACAATGACTTGTAGAATCATGGAAAAAAAACTCTTAAGCAGGTATATCCCAAGTTTTGGAAACAAAGCTATCTTGAAGACAGAACTAGGCATGGGTGCAGGCCAAAACTGCAGGAACAGCAAACGTGTAAAATACTTTTGGGACATCCAGCATCCTTGTAAATAAAACTGCAACGCTACCCAGGCCCACAGCAAAGGAGCAGGATCTGAACGTGTTCTCCGCAGCTCTAGGTCAGACATGACATCTGTTGGAGGACAGAGGTGAAACGGAGCACCAGGAGCAAGTGAATGGAAACACTGCATTCTTGCTCTTCTACACTGCTTAGCTTTAGCCCACTCCCTGGCCTACTCTTCTATCCTTTCCCTGATCACTCCACCTAACTGCCTCCTAGATGACACCAATGTGTATTGCAGGGGCCTGTTCACTCTAAAAAATGTTCTCCAAAGGCAGTAAGAGTAAGACTGCACCAGACCTAGCTCACTCCATCTCATGCAGTCTTCCAAACCTGCTTCGAAATCCTCTGCACCTATGTCCCTGCTTAGTCAGCAGTGTAAGGATGACTAATAACCCGCTGTGCCCATAAATGATACAATTTCACTAATACTGCCAACGTTTTTTTTTTCTTTTGCAATTGTTCTGTCTTTCTAGGGAACAGTATTTATGCATCAGGGAAGACTAGCTGGGGGCCTTCTCCAAAAAACAAAAACTTTGACTGGCTTATGCAATTGTTAAGAGTTATAGAACAGGCTTCAATGCAAAACTAACCAGTCACCCGCAACAATGTGATAACCAACAATTATTTAAGTCACTATTTTCTTCCTGCATTCGTATTTGAGTGTTTCTACAAATCATGACTCCTTGCACGAGAAAATTATTTTGAAATAAGCTGTTAACAGACTGAGATGCACTTCACACACAGAATCACTAGGTTGGAAGAGACCTTCAAGTTCATCGAGTCCAACCCAGCCCTAACACCTCAACTAGATCATGGCACCGAGTGCCACATCCAGTTTTTTTAAAACACATCCAGGGATGGCGACTCCACCACCTCCCTGAGCAGACCATTCTAGTACTTTATCACCCTTTCTGTAAAAAACTTTTTCCTAATATCCAGCGTATATTTCCTGTGGCGCAGCTTGAGACTGTGTCCTCTCATTCTGTCAGTTGCTGCCTGGAGAAAGAGACCAACCCCACCTGACTACAGCCACCTTTCAGGGAGTTGTAGAGAATGATAAGGTCACCTCTGAGTCTCCTTTTCTCCAGGCTAAACAACCCCAGCTCCCTCAGTTGTTCCTCACAGGGCTTGTGTTCCAAGCCCCTCACCAGCCTCGTTGCCCCACTCTGGACGCGCTCGAACGTCTCAACGTCCTTCCTAAACTGAGGGGCCCAGAACTGGACACAGCACTCATGGTGCAGCCTCACCAGTGCCAAGTGAGAATGACCTCCCTGCTCCTGCTGGCCACACTATTCCTGATACAGGCCAGGATACCATTGGCCTTCTTGGCCACCAGGGCACACTGCTGGCTCATGTTCAGCTGGCTGTCAGTATCCCCAGGTCCCTTTCTGCCTGGGCACTGTCCAGCCACACCGTCCCCAGCCTGTAACGTTGCAGGGAGTTATTGTGGCCAAAATGCAGGACTCAGCACTTGGACTTATTAAACTTCATCTTGTTAGACTCTGCCCATCCATCCAACCGTTCCAGGTCTCTCTGTAGAGCCACCCTACC
The DNA here is from genome assembly GCA_013398275.1 of Promerops cafer. Lineage (NCBI taxonomy): Eukaryota > Metazoa > Chordata > Aves > Passeriformes > Nectariniidae > Promerops > Promerops cafer. The sequence goes on along the minus strand of VZSE01003599.1, from coordinate 951,519 downwards.
TTCCAACAGATCCACATGCGCTCCCAGCTTAGTGTCGTCTGCAAATTTACTAATGAAGGATTGAATTCCCTCATCCATGTCATTAACAAAATATTGACCAGTACTGGCCCTGGCACAGACCCCTGAGGGACACCACTGGTGACTGGCTGCCAGATGGATGCAACACCATTCACCACCACTCTCTGGGCCCGGCCATCCACTGGCTGATACATAAAGGGATATAAAAAATTGTGAAGGTTAATGCTAGCTAGTAAACTGCCAAGAAGGATGACTACTCACACTAAGCACACCCCTGCCCCTGGAGTCAGCTGACCTTGTTTAATAAATAAGTTCCTTTCTCTCCGTGCTCCTGCAAACTCATACCATGATGTTGCCCTGTAAATATAACATCTTGTAGGGCAGGAGGACTCAGTGCTATCAAGTGGTGCAATCTGTTGACTACCCAAACAAGCCTAGCTTTCCTGGGCAGCCTAGCTCAACTCTGGCAGGATGAATGCTAGAAGGCCATAACAATCGTTTATTTGATAGGCGTGAGGTCTGGTTTTGCAAGAACGACCTTGAAACTCCTTGTCCAGTATGGTTGGGGGTAACAACTCATTTGTTTCCATGATTAAACTAGAGGGCAGTCTAGCAATCCATGAGATTGAAACCATTACAGAGAGCCAAACTCCAGTATCAGGACTACTCCTGCACCCATTGCTGATGGTACACGACGCTTTGGACACCATCTCCTCAACACAAGATGTTGGATGACTGCTGGCTTGAAAAGAAAAATTACACACAACCCAAGATAAATAGATGATGGGTTGGAGTTTTTTTTCTAGTAGCAAAGAAAAGGTGAGCAGCACCTGAGCATGTCTGCCTTATAGCTGGGAGAGGAAGGAGAGGAAAACATCAAAAAACACCAGACTGGGACTATCCCACCACCTACTGCTGGTTAAAACAACCAAAGACACAGGTAAACTGCAGTTTTCTCAAAAAATAAGCTATCTGCCACAGCCATGCACGATGATTCCAGAGATTTTAATCCCAGCTAGCAACTAAGTGGTGGTTTAATCCCGGCTAGCAACTAAGTACCACACAGCTGCTTGCTCACTTCCCATCCCACAGTAGGGAGGACTGTCAGAAACCATCACAGCTTGAGAAAAGAACATTTTAATAGCTGGAACAAAATAAAATGCAGCAATAATAACAACAACATTAATAACAATTGCAATGGAAATGAGATCGAGAGAGGCATAAAACCCAATAGAAACAAGTGATGCTCAATACATTTGCTCACCACATACTGACCAATGCCCAGCCCATCCCTGAGCAGCAGTCAACAACTCCCAGCAAAACTCCAGCAATTTACATAGTGGGCATGTCGTTCTGTAGCATGGAACACCCCTCTGGACAGTTCAGGACACCTGTCCTGGCCATGCTCCCTCCAGATCTTTGTGTGCATGCCCACTGGCAGAGCATAGGAACCTGGAAAGTCCTTGACTTACAGCAAGTACTACTTAGCAACAACTGAAACTCCAGCATTGTCAACATTCTCATACTAAATCCAAAACACAACACTATACCAGCTACTGGGAACAAAATCAGCTTTATTCCAGCTGAAACCAGAAAAATATAAACATCATGGGGCAGGAGAAGGGGAAAAGAAATAAGGAGATGTCTTCCTGGCAAGTAACATTGATAAGAACTCTCTTCTTCACACCCCTTCTCTCCTCAAATTCACTTCTTTCCTATACAAATGAGTTAAAGTTGACTGCTGAACAAGAAACACAGCAGCATCGCTTCTTCCAGCTATTTTGCTTTGTTTACAGACAAAGCAGCTGATTCATCTCAGATGGACTTGAATGCACGGGAATGAAATGAAGACAAATTCATAGCCAGAAATTAATTTCTGAAGGTTTTCTTCTTCACCAGTCTGACTCAGGATCTTTGTTGATACAGCATCACTACAGAAAATGGGC
>VZSE01003599.1:875654-940504 GCA_013398275.1 Promerops cafer | reverse complement strand
CCCCGCCTTCGCCCCACGGGCGGGGCCGAGCGGCAGAGGCCGCGCACAGCCGGAACCGCGGCCCGGCCTCGCAGGGCCGCCCGGGCCCCTCGGCCTCGACAGGGACGGCAGCCCAGCCGTGCCTGACGCTTCAGGTACTCAGCAAGTCCCGGCAGCCGATACATCTTTTCCGTGAGATGGGAAGAAACGCAGACCCGTGTATAAGAATAATTATACAGAATGAGTGTACAGGTGCAGAGCAGGGCAGGAACTGCAGATCTTTTAGGACCGCTGGTTCAACCAGACCGAGTGCTGGGTCCTGCACTTTGGCCACAACAGCCCCAGGCAGCGCCGCAGGCTGAGGGCAGAGTGGCTGGGGGGTGGCCCAGGGGAAAAGGACCTGAGGGTGCTGGTCGACAGCAGCTGAACATGAGCCCGAGTGTGCCCCGGTGGGCAAGAAGGCCAATGGGATCCTGGCCTGTGTTAGCAATAGTGTGGCCAGCAGGAGCAGGGCAGGGATTGTGCCCCTGTACTCAGCACTGGTGGAGTTACATCTCGACTGCATCCAGTTCCTCATGACAAGGAAGTCCGAAAAAGGGCAGTGTAGCTGGGGAAGGGTCTGGAGCACAAGTCCTGTGAAGAGCTGGAAAAAGGAGGCTTGGGAGACCTTACTGCTCTCTGCTACTGCCTGAGCAAAGGCTGTAGTGAGGTGAGGGTTGGCATCTTCTCCGATGTAACAAGTGACAGGACAAGAGGACATNCACAACAGCCCCAGGCAGCGCCGCAGGCTGAGGGCAGAGTGGCTGGGAGGGGGCCCAGGGGAAAAGGACCTGAGGGTGCTGGTCGACAGCAGCTGAACATGAGCCCGAGTGTGCCCCGGTGGGCAAGAAGGCCAATGGGATCCTGGCCTGTGTTAGCAATAGTGTGGCCAGCAGGAGCAGGGCAGGGATTGTGCCCCTGTACTCAGCACTGGTGGAGTTACATCTCGACTGCATCCAGTTCCTCATGACAAGGAAGTCCGAAAAAGGGCAGTGTAGCTGGGGAAAGGTCTGGAGCACAAGTTCTGTGAAGAGCTGGAAAAAGGAGGCTTGGGAGACCTTACTGCTCTCTGCTACTGCCTGAGCAAAGGCTGTAGTGAGGTGAGGGTTGGCATCTTCTCCGATGTAACAAGTGACAGGACAAGAGGACATGGCCTCAGACTACACCAGGACAGGTTTAGGTTGGGCATCAAGAGGAATTTCATTATGGAAAGGGTTGTTAAACATCAGAATGGGCTGCCCAATGGGCAGCAGTGAAGTCACCATCCCAGGAGGTGTTCAAGAAGCAGCTAGACATAATGGCATTTGGTGCCACGGTCTAGTTGACAAGGTGATGGGTGACCAGTCAAAGGTTGGACTCGATGATCTCAGAGGTCTTTTCCAATCTAAATGATTCAGTGATTCAGTGACCTCTCAATCTGACATTCATCCAAGTCCTAACTGAAAAGTTACTTTTAACATTGTGTGGTAAAATTACACTTAATATAAGAAGTTCAGGCTGTGGGCATCTCCCGGATTTTATGAATGAATCAATGAGATTCAAATCACCAGTGCTCTGATTCAAAGATCTTAAAAATCTGCTCTGTTGTCTGCAATTCCATACTCACATTTAGAAGGCCAATCTCTGCTGCAAACAAGCACATTTATTTTCAGACTTACATGATGACAGCTTCTTAGAAAAGGGAAAATATTTGTATGTAAAGATTCTTACTACCTGCACATATCTGTCATTTGCCTGTAAAGCAACTACTTTTAGTGAGACTGCTGTCAAAACTCTGGATTTAAGAAAAACCCAAACAAAAATCAGCATGACCATTAATATGTCTGCAACTAAAATTCACTAGTATTTTTACATTCATACATTCTAGTAATTTGTTCAGGCTTTTCCTTTATATTCGTTAACTTAAAACAGGAGAACAGAGTCTGGCTCTCTGCTTTATAATTAGAATTAAACCAATTACAGAAAAGTGAACACAGAACAAACCAAAGTACATAAACTCCAAATTAAATGTTTGAATTGTAGACTGTAGTGGGATTTGGACATTCCTCATTATGATTCTAGTAAAACTGTGGCAGTAACTTTACCCTGCTTCTAAGCACATTTAAATACTTTTTGTATTCCGATGGTACCAGATGCTGTGGAAGGTTTGGGGTTTAGGACTGTCTGTCATTGACCATTGAACCACAGACTAGTAGACAGACCAGTTTGGAAAAGTAAGCTGAACCCCTAAACCACAGCTGAGTCCATTGCCTTCTCCTCACAACTGGCTTTAAGAGCACAAAAGAATTTAAAATGAGAGCAAAACATCTCAGAAAACTTGGTCACAGCCAGTGGAGACCATGCCAGCTGTCAGCAAGAAGGATACACACCCTCCTGGGCTGCTCCCCTCACAGCTGCTTAACATGCTGTTAGAGCCAGGCCCTGCATCGTCCAGATGGCAGGCAAAAAATTTGTCTCATGGCCCTCTGTGCATTGCTCCTTTTAAAAAGTTCACAAACCAGCCTCAGTGTAAATACTAATTTTCTAAAATTGTTAGTGCACCTTCTCAAGTCAAATTTTATGCACTTTTTCATCAACAAGGCTCTTAGGGCTCCCTTCTATAAATAGGTAAAACCAAAATATAAACTCAAAATGCTTCAAGTTACAGCTGGAGGAAGACATAGGGAGGCAGCAGATGAATCAAGCAACAGTAATCTTTAATAATCCATCCCAAAGCCTTGGATATAGTAACTACATCTAAACTGCAGTTAGAAGAATTAACATGTATGTACTGCCAAAGAAAGGCACATCCTTGTGTAAAACCATATTTAAGTTGCTGCACTTTTTTCCCTGTCTCCTTTTAAGATTTACTGGTTTGAATGTTTTAATCCTGTATTCTAAAACATCTTCTACATGAAGCCTTTAGACTTTTCAATAAAATTACAAACAAAAAAAATCAGCTCCTACTGGGGAAAAACAAAAGAAGCAAAGGAAACACTGCAATGTCAAATAAAGTATTAATGATAATTTTTGCATCTGACCTGACAAAATCTTCATTCTAAACATCTTGCTACAACTGCTTTTAGACTATAGGTCATGGACATATGTGAAACATGGACATATTGTCCAGTCAGGCAGTCCTGATTCATTGTTTCCAGCTGCTACACAACCTTAGGTAACTTTATTATCCTAATTTTTTCACTTAAAAGTGTTGCTGTAGTTTCATGGTAATTGCCAGTGGGAATAAAAGCCATGATTTCAATTATAGTAAAATCAGTTTTCTGAAGTTGCATGACCAAAACGTATGCATTTAAAACCCCACGAAATTGAGAGCTTCTGGATATTAGTCCAAATACTAAATATTGGCAGAATTTCTGCTTGAATAAAGCCCATAGGCTGTAAAACTCAAGGATTAAGTTTGTAAAGATGTCTGCATGTATCACACCCATTTTCTGCATTCTGTAACAGGCAGAATTAACCAGGGAGGGGACATAGCCTCTCCTGGCCAGGCTTTTCTGTGCCTTCACATTCCTTTCACTGTGTAGCAGCCCCCAGCCATCAGTGTCACCTGGAGCCCAGCTGTCCCTCTCTCCCCAGCACAAGTGCTAACAGGAGCAAGGAGGTGACAGACCTGCAGGCTAACTTTTCACCAGCTGCTGCCCTACAGGCCCCAGGCCTTAAGAAGAGCCTCTCTGGAGAAGCACCCAAGTGACAGTCTTGCTGCAGGAGAGCCTCAGGGATACTCAGGCCATGGCTTGAACAGGCCCTTTGCACTCCCCAGCATCTCCTCCCCTGGTAACGCTGTGGTTGCGTTGGCATCAGCTCTGCCTTTGAAGCTGGAAGGGGTTTACTGGGGTAATGGGGTGAAACTCACTGGTTGTGCCTCCTGGTGGTGGCGAGCCTGACCCCTATGTCATTGTTTCCTACACAAATACACAGCTTGAGATATGAAGAATAAAAACCATCTCTGTAAGTTAGTATTTCTACAGTGATGTAAAATCCATAGGGACCGTGACAAACATCTACCTGTTCCTCTTTAAGATGAGAAGTATCTGTCAGATGTTGCCACTTCTAACAGTTCAAAGCCTCTCTCTGCACCTTGACATTATTAGTAAGAAGAATATTTTTTACTCCACTGTTATACACAGTGGTGGCTTGCTCTTCTCAGAGCACTACACAGGGCACTGCTGATTCAGGACTGCAGTGATGAATTTAAGGCACGAATCTCTATCAATAAAGCATTTGACCAAACTCCCAGTGGGATCTGAAAGGACACCACTGTTACTGGATGGGGAAATGGCTGTATGTAAACGATGCCTATGTGCAAAACCTCAACCCTTCACAGATACTTCTAGTTATTTTGCTTGGACATCAGAGAGGTTTTGCATTGATCAAAGCTTTTAGACTTGAGTGTCACTTTTTGCTCTTTTTACTCAGCTGTATTTATCTATTTATAGAAGAATTGTAACTACTTGTACAGACCTTCCACATTTCTTGTTCTCTGTGAGAATGACTGTCAGAGCTGTGTCTGTTTTAACAGATTTGCACTAGTGCTGAGAACCAGGGTACTAAGAAATAAAATCCCTGACTGATGCAATTTATCAAATTAAGCCCTAGTGACAGTGCAATTACATCAGACAAAAATGATCATTCCTGGTATGGCTTTCCTTGCTTACAAAAGTTGCTAGATATCAGTATAAATCATGCCCTTGCATGCACAGCTGCATCACACCCTGTGCTTTGTCACAGAAGTACCACACTGTGTCCTTGGCAGGCAAAGTGCTTCAAACCCTGGGTACATTCTGCCCCGGGAGGGTCCAGGGAGGGCATCCTGCATCCCCTCTGCAGGGCAGTTCATTTCAGCTGGTACTCTCAACTGGTAATGAAATAAAGATCAGCAAGCAAACCACAGCCCTCTTGTTGCTTGCAATTTCATAGCCACATTAAGGACCCCACTGCAATCCCTCCCTTCCCGTCCCTCTCAGTCCCAAGTTCTGCTTCCTTTCACCACATGAGAAAGTGTGCTCTGGCACAGGCAACACCTGTCCTGCTGCTGGCCATCCCCCCAGCAAGGATGTTTCCCACGCTTCCACTTCCAAGATTTCCTAAACCCACAAGAAGCAGCATGCACTCTCTGGAAGTAGTTCTTAGGAATCAAATTAATCTTAACCAACAACCTGAAAACCAAATGAAAATCAGCAACCGTAGCCTGTAGTGAGTGAGCACAGGCATTTCTCTGAACTAAACCAACCTGTGATCTTATTTCTTGTTTCTACGAGTGGGTCTAAGAGAAAGACATTCTTTACTAATCCATGGCAGTGAAATACCCTAATTAGGTGAAAACAGTTGTGTATAGCATTCCAGAAAAACTCCTGGTGTGACAACAGCACTGTAGGCTCTTCTATGTCGCTTCCTCCATAGCAATAAAATCTCCTCCTACCACTGGAACAAGCAATGTCAGTGAGAGTGCAGCTCTGCTGATGTCTCTAAACCACAAGAGTTGCTAACACTGACGTGTCAGACCTCCATCCTCCCACCCAACCCCTATGAACAAACACACGTACGCACCTCGACAGGCATCAGGTAACCAAACTCTTGCATTTTCAGTCTTGCAGGCCCAAAGGATTTTCTGCATGCCAAAACTTGCTCTGTGCCTCTTTTACTAAAGCTGCAACACTTTAGCTGGAGAAGAGAGGCCTTGTAGCTTTTATTGTGCTTTGCAAGCCCAGATTACATCGATCACATTGACTGGTCACAACAACTTTACTCATGCAAAGACCAGCTGAACATCAGAGGCTCTTTGGGACCCATGAGAGAGCAACACAGCCCCCTTCACCAGCTAAACATGGTGGCACAGGATACTGATTTTGCTGCTTCAGTAATAAAGTATGTCTCAGCATTAGGATTGATTTTGGTTTTTATTAGGAGTTTTGAAACTATTTCCAAAGATAATTGTCCAATGAGGTCATTTTTACACTAACCCTTTTCTGGAATTCTCTGGGCTGGAAATGAGGTTTCTTCAGTGCAGCACAACAATCTTTGTTTATTAGACTCTTAACTATTATTATACTTTTATTTATTATACTTTTATTATTTAAAAAGGAAAAAAGCCCAAGCATCTCAAGAGCTAGTTCTTTCCATGGACTTGTGTCCCATACTGCATTGACTTGGCCTAAGAGGGCAGAAGTTCCAGCATGAGCTTTCACTGCACTCTGGGTGTTTTAGGCTGTCTTCCTGCACAAACCGCCTGGCATTTAATAAGACACGAGCGCATGCTGGGAGCTTTTCCTCAGCGCACACAAGTTTCTCCCTCCTTCCCCACACTTACTTTCACACTGCTGATCAAAGTAAATTTCCTTCCAACAGGCTCAAAAACTATTAGGTGCGGGCATACAGCAGGATCATAGAAACCTCCCTTCTGTAAGGACAAATCAGTTTCTCCCCCTGCTCCACCACCCCTTCAGCAGACTCAGTTGCTGGTGTCTCTGTTAAAGGGCACACCACAGATCACCAAGTTTGGCTACTCAGTTTTATTTTGAAAACAAGTTAAAGACCAGACGAAGCTTGCTTAAAAATTAACAAGTTTCATGGTTAACTTAGGGAAAATAGGAACAGAATGCTCCTGAAAAGGTAGGAAACATCCTTAAAAGTACTTCGGCGTGAATCTTGCGTCATACAGGGCTCCAAAGAATGCACCAGCAACCTTGTGCTGACATATACTTGACCTTTGTTGCAAGCACACAATTGCAACATCCTGAATGTCTGTAGCTAAAGTTTTCCCAGCAGGTTTTCCAGCTTGCTTGCACATACACTGAGCAGCTATGTAAATATAATTTATACATTAACATCTAGCCTGTATGCATGTGAGGCCTTATTTGATGTTCATGATTGCCATGCACCATCAAAAATGGATTTTAAAAGTCCAGCTTTGGAATACAGCAGTTGTACTTTTCATTTTACATATAATGCACTTACACCAGGACCAATCTGTAAATTAAGCCTCATGCAGATGAAAAAAAAAAAAATATTGTGTATTTAGCAAACTTCCTTTGAAACAAATTATTTTATCTCAGTCCAAACATTCACAATAGCAGGAAGCTGGATCATAGCAGGTTTACAATTGTATAATAGCTCCAAAAGGAGTAAAACATCCTCCCACGGTATTAAGAAAAGATCCTTTAAAAGATGAAAAATAAGATTAGTACAAAGTCTCTTAACTGAATTAACCTAAGACAATCATTTGGACACCTATGGTGTATATTATTTAAAAATAGGTTTAAACAGTTTTTTGTTTTTTTTTTTTCAAATATGCAATTATTCTATAAACATTCCTACTTTTCTGATGAATCAATGCTCAAAATTTGGCCAGAAGACAAGTCAGTTCCCATGTCACAGAAGCTCTCAAGTGGATCTAGGAGGAGATTTTCCAGCCTTGTTTTTTGAATGTTACTCCCTTTCTTTTCTGTCCTGTATTTTTTCTTGCAAACAGCTTCAAAACAGCAAGTATATCTTATTCATCTTATTCTGCACTCTCCCCTAGAAAAGTTGACATTTCTAATTGTATTAGAAAAAAATAAAATCAATCTTGCTTAAAGAATAGCAGTTTTAAGTGTACATGGCATGATACAGAATGGTATTGGTGATATTTGAGCAAGCCCCAGATTACCTGGCAAAGCTCAGTGGCGCAGGCTGGCAGGAACACCATGATGGGGAACACAGGGAATGGCAAAGTCCTGCAGGTAGTGACCAGTCCTGGCTCTCAGCTGGGGCAGCCTGACTCACGGCGCATGCTGGATGATGCAGGACAGGGATTTCAGACATTGACAACATGTTAGATCAGCTTTGGGTCTCCACTCTGATCATATGGATTGTGGAAATGCCCATCCAGAATTTCAGCAAGCAGCACAGTATTGCCTTTAATTGAAAAGGGACAGAAAAGCATGCTTCTCTGTTCATATTTCATTTCTCAGCCATCTATTCTATCTTTAGTAACAGCACTTCAAGTAAAATGCATTAATTTTAACTGTAGTCCCCTCTTCTTAAAAATAATCCAGTAGTAGTAGAAGAAAACACATGACTTTTAGACAAACAGGTTTATTAGGTTTATTTTCCATTGCACATACATGGATTATATACAAGTTAGTAACATAAGTTACTTCTTAATTTTCTAGAAGATTGTTACAGCAAACGCCATTTTAAAACATCAAGTCAGAAATCAATCTCAAAAAGGTAAATATGACAATATTTTAAGAACAAAACAAATTGCACTTGGTTAGGAGAGTCAAATACAGGTTTGTCTATATGGTGTAACAAACTATATAGCAGGTAATATTACAGTTAGAAGTAGCTCTTGTAGTCCATTTGTACATTAATAATTTTTTTCAATTTTACTTATTTAAAAACTTGTGGATATTTCAAAGATTTCTTCTTCTTCTTCCTAGTATTCGAGATTCACATGAAATGCACTAGCAACTAAGTCTTTATACAATTCCTATTCAAATATAAGAAGAACACCACACCTGAAAATAAGGAGAAAAGTAAAACGTATTGATTTTACATGTATCATGAAATGAGAAGTATGGAAGATGTTCAGCAAGAAAGCCCTGTCCACTACTTACATAAAAGAAGATTTTAAAAAATAATCACTGCACACAATACAAAGGGTGGGGTCATACTGTACTTTTTAAGTCTCCTGTAACAGTACTATTCCTCATTACTGTTCACAGATGAGTGTTTCCATAGCAAACTTGTTCTCAAAGTGTCGAATCTTTCGGCAGTTGATGGCTTCACGCTTCTGAATTCCTGTTGGATTGGTAAAGAACAACAGAGTGTTTGTTAAGAGAAGAAGAGCTGAGGTACATCAGAGACAGAAGTTTTACGTTTGCTATGATAAGATGTCACGAGAAATCAGAACTACCCCTCTCCAGCCCTCCCCTCCAACAAAACACACACATGCACATACTCAGATATAGAAAATCAATTGGCAGGGAATGATCCTGAAAGTCTGGTGAACCAAATCCCAGTACTGGTTTAGTAAAAACCAACCTGCCAAAACCCCTCACTGGCTAGTTTTTAACTCAGATCGGTTCCCAATCTCTGTGCATCTGTAAAAATGCTTGTGGGGACATTTATTACTACAGGACAAACATACTGAATTTTTAATTGGATTTTGCTATTAAAACCTTTTAATTTTCAAACATCAATTTAAATTGCTTTTATAAATTGTTTTTCTTCTGTTTTCCCAAGCAGTCAGGTCTCACAATATGACAGAAGCAATTAAACTGCTTTGGTGTGCACTTGCACACCACATGCAGATTACACAACAACAACAAGAAATCAAACAACCAAAAAGCAAAAAAACCAAACCACCAAAAAGCAAATCCAAGTAACATCTGAATGCAAATTTTAAGGCAGTATTTAACAGCTTTTCAAGAGTCTTCCAAATAATGTTTTTCAACCATTTTTCCATGAAGAAGTAGCAAGCACTATCATTTTCCTGTTAAGACAAGCTCTTACTCACATTTCACTGACACAAATAGGAAGACATGTAACAATGTATAGATGGCTTTAATGACAAGAAGAACCTACAATTCTGTACTTGGACTACAAGGCTAAAGCTTCTCCTATATTAAAGATTTTTCTTTGGTTTGGGGTGGGGTGGATAGCTTAGGGTTCAAGACTGAAGAACAGCATCGATGAAAGCCGGAGCTCCAGCAAGCATACCCATGCACACACACACAGAGACATTTTGGCACTCCTGGGTCACCGGGGCCTTGAGCGCTTCTGCACCATGACATGACTTATGTCCACACCTACACAAGGAAGTATCAGACACGCCGAGGCCCACAGAGCTGCTCAGTGCAATAAGCAAGCCTTGCTTTAATTAGAGTCTTTTCTCTGAACACACTCAGGCACCACTGCAGCTTTTGCCGACACGCCAGACTGCGCGAGGAGCGTTTACCTTTCACGGCTTCTTTGCGCTGTAGTTTATAGGTTTCCTTGCCACGGCAGAGGCGGTAAATAAAGAATCCCAGCTGATCCACATTTTCAATGCGATCAGTAACAATCATCTGCTCGTGAATCAAATAGGACTGAGGCAAGTACGTTCCAGCCTGTTGAACAGAAACGTAACAGCTCTGTCAAAAGCCATGGTCTGAGTACACAAGAAACACTTTGCAATGTTTTTCTTCAACTTACCTTTGAATTATTTCAAAATATGTATTATACACTGATTTTCATTCTAAATGGGCAAACTTCACTACAGTACAGAAACATGTAACAATTACATACAAAAATGTCACAGAACTTCCATTGATGCTAACACCCACTGCCCTCCTGCTACAGTAACATTAGCCTTCAGTAGGTTTTTTTCCTAGGGGTACCCACTGTCACAGGCCAGTTCTGAACTTATCATCTGAAGTTTTCACTTAATTAATAACAGCCCACCTGACCTCAGTGGGAACAATTCCCAAGCAGGAGTTGGCAGAACCATGATCTACATAGAGATACTCCTGCTGATGAAGCAGGCCAGCTGCAGGACAGGCCAGCTGCAGTCCATGGGGTTGGGAAACCTTGAATTTATTCACAGCGTGGGTCACTGCTCTCAAACCAAAGCCAAGATGAGACCATCTATCCCTGTACATTATCATGGTGACTCCCACAGTTGTTTATGTGGAAAGGTATTACAAAGCCAAAGTGGGACATCAGGTGTTTCAAGGTAATACACTGAAAAAGGGGAGAGCCACGACAACAGGCAAAGGCTTCCCGAGCCCTCTCTAGTCCCTCCAGTATTGTTCTGCCACAGATGAAGTGATGGAGGAATCTGGCTCTGTGCACATCTCACTGTATATGGCTGAAGATGCACAGACTTAGCTGCCAGACAGTTTTCTAACACCACCACTATTAAATAATCATCAATTTTTAAAAATACTAAGAGATCTTGTTAAGAGTGGTTCTAATTTATAGCAGTGTAAAGGTGTTCCTTGCTTTTAAAAATAAAATGATCCCTTATTGTGAAAACAAATTCAGCTTCTGCTGTGAAAGATCTCTGTATTTTTTAGTGACAATAAACAACTTGAAATTTCCACTGTGAAACAAGATCATCTTTTCAGCTCCAGTGACATGTTGAGAAGCCGATTAAATGCTATTCTTCCCAGTAAAGAAAGAAAGGACAGTATAAAATTCACTTTGAATTTTGCATGAATGAATAAACTATGACTATTTTCTTCAATATATACTATGAAGAAAACAACAGCAACATTCTTTTCTTTAAGTAGCAGCTTAGCAAACATCACTCTCCCAAATTATCCCACTCATTATTTTGTAATTAAATCTCTGTAAATTACTGTATCTTAACTCCCAGTCTCTCAAATCTCAGGGGGGAGCCCTGAGGGAGTGTCAGAGCACAGCAGCAGTGCAGGGCACTGGCAGGGCGGGCAGCAGTGCTGAGGACTCGGGGGGCAGCCTGCAAGGACACTCCTGGGCTCATTCCCTCCAAACCACAGGACCTCCCAGCTCGCTCCTGGACCCAGGTTCTTAGTCCTGCCTGGGTGGGACAGGATGAGAGGAAACTCAGTGCAGGAATCTCCTCTGCCCAGTTGCTGCAGGAGCAATTACCCAGCACTGGGATCCAGCATAGCCACAAATATCATCATTTTTGAGACATCCTGTGCACTGTGTACAGTTAAAATTAGCCAGTTGGCTCAGCAGCGGGAACGAGGTGGATGAGCAAATATATCTGGGTTTCAGTTTTGTTTCCCAAAGAAACAAAGGAGGCCTTTCATGCCTGCACATTGAAGCAAACTATATCAATACATAGAAATGTGGATCTTTAGGCTATAATTATGGTGTTTCTTAAACCTAGAACAGCCCAGAGCTCCTCCATTTACATAAAATGCCCTCTGCATGTATTCAGAGCTCATTTTAATGAAACCAGCACATCAATTTCAAACATTTTTTTGGTGGTGCAACCAGTGTGACTGCAGGACAGTACACTTTGTGTATCTGCAGGATAGTTTTCCAAATTCCAGTTACAAGCGTTTAGCCTGATTTTCTGTGACATCAAATGCCCACAGCTTTGTGTTAATACAATGAGAATTAAACAGATGTCTCATAAAATTAGGGCACCCACTGTTGGGGACAATGATCGAAACTGTTTGTTTTTGCACAGATTTTCAGTTAAATGCGTGATGCCTGGTTTTCCTCTTACTTGTAAACCAAGCATATTTGATTCAGTACTTATGACAAACTAGGAAATTAACAGATTTTAATAGTGAAATTTGTGTGATCTAAAAATGGAAAGAAAACAGCACAGACAAAGTAAAAAAAAAAAAAAGGGTCACTGAGTTTTACAGACACCACATCATCCTTATGTACAGGAAATGAAAATGTGGTTAAACAGCCAGTCTCAAAATAGGAAGCAAAAAAGCAGGAAAGGACTTACTTGTGGTAACTTTTCACATGACATTTATTTATACATACAAACCACTCAGAAATGGCTAAAATGGTTCCTGGAGTCCTAATTCCAAAGCCTTTTTTGAAAGATGCAAACCCAAAGATGATGTAACTGTTCTGAAGTTACAAAAGCCCAGTAAAATATTAAAGCATTCTCCCCAAATCTTAGACACATTTCATCAGCTCTCTACCCAATGGACTGTTCTGCTGTTCTGTGAAGAAACCAGAAGGCCAGAACTCAAGGTAAACACTATTTAAATCTGCAATTGAAAGCATATATTACCTAAAGTGCACAGCAGATCCAACACATCTCATGTGCATCACCCTCAAGGCACTGGATCGAAGTGGGGGCCAACCCTAGGCTTTAAACAATGCCCTCGTTAAAAGGATTTCCCAGTCTTATCTACTCCATGCCTCTCAGCTAACCAGCCTTAGTCCAGTACACACAGGCTTTGTAGAAACTTTAGTCACAATGGATCATAAATTAAAAAACATATAGACTACTATCAAAGAGTCCAGCTACACCACATTTACATGGTTTTGTCAGCCATATTTATAGCACTGAAGAAATCAGATTTTTTTGCCTTCCTCTGAATTAATGATTCCTTCATGATTGTAGATCATTGTCTAACTAGGTTATAGACTTTTTTTTCTCTTTGCAAAGACCTCTAGTGATCATGTGCCTTGTGTGAATGTCAGAGTTCTGCAGAAAGGAAAAAGAAAAAGAAAAACTTCTACTTGTTCCTGTCTTAAGAACAAATTACTTGTGATTTAATCATACCTTGATATTGATGAGCAGCTCCAGGAAATTTTTTGGTGGCATAACAACTGAAGTGTTCAGAGGAATCACATAGCACTTATCCAGGCTAAGGTCAAGATAGGCAGTGAGTCTCTGTTGAAAAAAACATTTATTTTAATCAAAATAACAAGAAGATCAGAAAACTGACAAACAGACATTGCTGAACTGCTATTGCCTTGTGATGTTCTTCAGATTGTTCTTTTGTTCACTGTAAAGTCTGTCCAACAAACTCCAATCTTAGGGCAAGTAAATGCACAAACAAAGGGCAGTCTTGATGCAAGTTTATATTTTTGACAGGGATATGGGCAAGGCAGCAGGTGATGAGGAGCTCAAATGCACTAAGCAAGGAAACTACAAAGGTGTACCTGAGCTGTTATGGAAACAAGTACAGCATTCATTTATGCCAAGTGCCTTCACTGTGGAACAACAGGGCAAAAACCTGGCTCTAATCTTCATGCTTTTGTATTTTGTTAGAGTCTAAAGAGGAAATGCTGCTGTAAGAACAAAACACAGAAGGAAAAAGATATTGCTACAGATATGGTGAGAAAAGAAGTTTTAGGTTCAAAAATTCTATGGGTTTGCAAGGTTAATGATTATTCATAGTTGAATTACTATCTTTATACAGTACCTGAACTGCAGTATTTGCCATTATTTGATAAAAAGCTCAGGGAATTACCCTGACAAATCCTGTAGCTCTGTTCACTGAGCTGTGTTTTACTGCACCTGTTCTTGCTAAAGAAGACGTTATCTCTAGCTGCTGAAAGCTCTGAGGCTGTGTATGTATATAAAATACTGAGCACCAGGAGCCCAGCAGTCAAAATAATGCCAGGACAGCAATCATCAGTGCAGCTAATCTCATTACACGGAGCAAGTGCTGTACCTATGGCAAATGACCCTTGCACCGACCTTTAGAGCAAAGCCTTTAACTTATTAAATCAAAAATTTCTAATATTATATTGTTCTTACTTGCTTCTTAGATGCTGCTTTCCTTTTTCATTTTCTAGTTTTCCCTCTTTAGAGTCTTTATTCTAACTCTTAACAGAAGTTCCCTAAATATATTCTGAAATATTATTTAAACTGCATAGCTTGAGCAAGCAATGTTTTCCTCCAAATCTGGCTATGAATATTTGATAGATAGCACTTTAAATTCTGAAGTTTGCATAAAAAAAAATAGGACACTTCCCTATTCTTTTTCAGCTTAGCTTAAAAAAAGCTGTTCAGCAAAGTCTTCAAATGTTCACAGAGATTTAGCTTCCTGAAAACCAGCTGTACAACATTTCATCGCCATCAGACAGCTCCAACCATGCTGATACAGAAAAGGAAGACTTCTAATTGTTTTACAGCTGCTCTTAACACTGAGAGCTGTAGGCCTGTCAACTGCCTTATCAGAAATTTATTGCCATGATTGCTATCAATCAAGGTTATTTCTCCAAAAAAGGAAGATAAGCTTTGAAACCCTAGTTCAGTGCCTCTAGGAATCGTAGCAGCCTGTGGTGCATGAAGAAATTAAACTTCAGCTTCCTGTGGCATCTGGAAAATGAGCTGTCTTCCACGGTCCTTTCCCTTCTGCTGCTGCTTTGGGGGTTTGAGCCATGCTAGGAGAGCACCTCTAGGAGTGCTTGAACACACTCAGTGACATCAGATGCAATCAGCCCCTCCAAGCTGATGTCAAAGCTACCTCAGCCCTTTCCAAATTTCCCTTGGCACCACAGCAGTTGGTAAAATTCTGGCCTAGTGGACTCAGCAGAGCAAGAACAATATCCTCTTTAGTTTCTCATACTAAGGACAGCAAATAGATCCAAGATTTTTCCCTTTCACTACTGGATGATGTATCTATCGTGCTGTACTTTATGCCCGGTTAATAACTACTTGCAGCCTGCTGCTAATCAAAACATTTCTGCTGCCTCCTCCACCCCTCTGCTTTCCCCCACCATAATAAATAAGGAGTATATTTATATTTATAAATAGGGAGTATATTTATGAGGGGGAACATTTTTCAAGTTTTAAATGCTTTCAACTTCTTCAGATATATTTCTTACCCGGTGGAAGTCGTGGACGATATCAGCAGGATCGCTATCAGCGAATTCCGGGACTGGGACACTGATAAACTCAACATCTTCCTCCTCCAGGATCTGAATATTTTGCTCAATTGTGTGGTAGCGAGCACTCTGAGCCTCTGCCCCAGGCTCAGGTAAACTTAAGCCATCTTCAATGTACTTTATTCCACAGAAATACACGCCACCCTGCTAAAAATTAAGTAAACAACCCAGCAACAAAAAGATCAGTAACATTAAAGTTTAAAAGTAATATTCTCAGAACACTGAAGAGAAGAAAAACTTGTTAGACTAAATGAAATTTTTTGCCTTTAATTTGATTTGTACCCCAAAGCAGGAGCCAGTTGCTATCTACAAGAGGACGATGGCTAAAACCTCAATTACACTCAACCCAGAGGGAGTTCTTCCCTTTAATTCAAGGAAAACAGGATCCCATAAGCAGGTTCTTAAAATCCAGTCTTCTGTGTATTTTTAGAAAGACAATGAAGTTCCTACATCTATATGCATGCATATTACTATTATTATTAAATGATGATCTAACTGTAGTCAAAATTACAATTAAAACCATTAAAACTCGTCATCCAAATCACCTTTAAAAAGCAAGTCTAAATTTGGTCCTGCTTGCAGCAGAGGGTTGGACTAGATGACATTAAGACTTTCCTTCCAAACTCAATTATTCTGTGAAGTTGCTTAGTTTTACAAGACTTCAAGAGTCTGGAAAGTCAGTTTCTAAAATAATTTTTTATCAGTTTTAGGAGACAAAAAGGTAAAAAGAGAAATTGAAATAACTTTTGCCACAGTACACATGGCAGGCTACCTAAGTAAAGTGTAAAATACAGCTCTGAGTCAGAGGAAGTCATGTACCAAATTTACGCACCAGATAGTTTTAGAAATATAGAACTCTGCATATGCACATGCCATCAATTTAAAATTTTACATTGAAAATGTGTCTTCAGTGCAATGTCAGCTCAATTCCTGAATGTTTCCTTTAACGCAGATCTGACTCATAAACAAGTAGCACAGGTTTGAATTAAAGGGCACTTCCAGTTCCATCTCACTGGCAGGTGAAAGGTGGAGCACCCAGTGCTAAGCACGGGTGAAATGTGCATTAGAAATGCAACGGCCTTCAGCTCCTCAGCTCGTTAATCCACCCACCGGATAAGCTGTGCTGTTTAAGCACCATCGTTTGCAACACTACTTCTCCCCTGTAAATTTGGTTGATGTGATAGCCAAATAGACTACAAACTGCAAGTTCAGCTAGAATTTCTCAAGTTTAATCACTTGGCTTTCCACATTAGCAGCTACTAGAATGGGGGAAAAGCAACAGTCCTGCTATCAAGGACAAGAACATGAATTTTTACCTTATAATTAGGCGCACTAACCAATGGGCTAGAGAGATTCATGTTTTGCTTACCCTCTCCCTTTCTGCTCTGTGATCTTACAACCTCAGCAGTTTCTGAAGCAGGGAGGCTGTGCTCCCACTATTTAGACAACAGCCCAGCACATCCAGCACTGCCCAGTGACAACTCCCCCCAAGAGAGACAGTATTTAACACAGATCTCCCATGTTTCAGGTAAATGCTCCATTTCCCTGGCACTGCTGCCTTCACAGAGCTCCTCTTGCAGCAGAGCCATTTGTTAAAAGACTGAAAATACATTTTGTTAGAGGTCTAATCTTGTCAGTGTGGATTAGACTTGACAGGGCATGTTTAAACCACACTGACTGTGCTTTTCCCGAGTCCCCTGCAGGGCCCATATTTCTTATCCATGCGGAGGCTCGGGAAGGGGAGAGTCACCGTGTTACTTTCACAAGCAGTCCATTTCCTGTACATTAGCAGTGCCTCATGTGTTAGGAAACCTGGGATCAAACAAGGAGGCTTTCAAGGGGTTAATCCACCTCCAGTATTTGGCACTGCAAAAGAGAAAAGAGAGCAGATAAAAATCTGGGACACCACTGGGGTTCCTAAACCCAAGTCCTATTTAGATACAATCTTTTCTCTGCAAAGTGAGGTTTTCAAACTGCTCTCTTTTATTTGACAGCTTCACTTCTGCCCTCCTCTACTGATAGGTAACTTGAGAGAAGGCAAAACTCTGGCCTTTAGAAAACATGAAGTTTTAGAAAGAAAAAATGGTTTACTTCCTTTGGTTTAGTCTGTTCCTCCTCTTCTAAATGGAATACAAAAAGAACAGTCTGTTGCTCCTCTTCCCACAGAGAAAAACAGCCCTCTCATAATGAGTATGTGACTTACCTGGAATGCAAAATATTTGTACAGATAGGCACCACCCAGGAACACACCAGCCAGCATAAAGGCCAATCCAAAGCACATGCACCAGCACCAGGCCCTTCTCTGTCCAACAGGCACAGCATCCTCAGGGTCCTGCAAGGCATCACAGAGGGATCTTCAACACACAGTTCCCAAGGCAGGTAAGAGAGCAGATACTTCAGGCCCAGCAAATACAAACACTGCATCCACCAGAAAAGGCTGTATGCACTTTAGCACAAGTGTTTAGAAACCTACCTTATTTGGTAAAATTTAAAACAAGTCTATTTAAGTTGAGGTTTAGTAAAACTTGTACTTTTGATGCCATCATCACTGACTAAATCAGCAGACTTAGGAGAAAAATATAGCAAAATCTCCTGAGATACCTAATAACACACAGTGAGCCACTTCCCAGGTTGCAGACAGAAAAATATGCATTCTCAGGCAACCTCCATGCAACAACAGCAGAGCGAGGAAGTCAACTCAGAAACGTCAGATTCTTTTTTACCTTAGTATATGCAATATAAGTGAAACCAAAGAACCAACAAAAGATCAAAGGTAGTAAGAGCAGCAAAATATATCCTTTCCTATGTTGTCCCATCAGAACAAAAGAGTCTTTACCACAAACTGGCTGGCAGAATAGCGAGGGTGGGAATGAAAAAAATATAAGGACTCTTTGGAAGTTGATGTTAAGGAAGCTTTCTGCTCTATCTGCTGTTCATGTAATACTGAAGGAATGACAGGATGTTTCCCCTTTAGGGCACTAGTTTGCATAACCATGCAGTCCCCGAAGGCATCCTAGGCAATAAACTGCTGCTTGCAAAATCTTTCCTCTATCAGCCACATTACAATGCTCTTTCCTCCCACAAGTGTTTGCATAACTCATATACAAAGTAAAAAAGAAAATAATAATAAAATAAATAAATAAACAAAAATCCAACTTTGAGCTACCCTGTTCCAAGCCAGGATAATCCTGGGAAAACATCCGAATTCAGACAAATACAAAGAAATCCATTACCCCTTTGCAACCACAAAACGGTAACATAGAATGACAATCCCAGCAAAATCATTATGACTGAATGAACAAAAAAACACCAAACCAGAAAACTGGGGAAGAGTGGGATGGAAGTGCTTGAGAAAGCTTTGGCAGCTATAGTTGTCAGTCAATGTTCTGTCTGATGTGTTGGGTCTTTTTGCTGCATTTGCTAATTACGATGATAGCCCACTTGAACAAAGGTGTGGGTATAGTACCAGGTGCCTTGGCCCACTTGGGAAGGAATTCCCCTTATCTAGCTGAAGCGAGTCTGACACCAAATGGAAAGGGGACCCTCCCTGTAAATGGTGGGAGAAAGTGGCATTTCCTGGGAATGACTCAGCCATCCCAGAGAAGGGTAAGTAGCATTTTTCAGGGACTTACTTCTTTTCACTGATTACAGAGGGAAATTCCTTGCTTAACAAAGTAGGTATCTCATTCATATGCAGCTAAAATGCATAACCCACCTTTACAGTACACTGCAATTACCTTTCATACAAAAGTGGCAATGCAGCTTCTTTGCCAGGCAACAGCTGCCAAAATCTGATTCAGAAATATTTATAGTCAAACTGAAGATATTTCACACATTTTATTTTACTTTACCTTGCTAAATACCACAGTAAATCAGATTGTGGAATCTCCATCTTTGAAGGTTTTCAAGACTCAACTAGAGAAAGCCATAGCTAATCTTCCTTTGGCAACCATCCTGTTTCTAAAGGGAGGCTGCAGCAGATGACTTCCAGAGGCCCCTTCAAACCAACATTTCTGGGACACATTACAAGGCAAAGTGAAATCCACAAAATAACATATGGTGTAGATTGAAAAGACACAATGTAAAGACAAGAAACAACTTTTCAACACTTTTAGAATACCAATTATTTAAGGAATTCAGCGTAAAAAATTACAGGATTACTAGCTGCCTGATTTTTAACCTGGCTTTTTGCAAAGACTGAGAATAGGACATACTACCCGTGCTAATCTAATTAACTCTCAGGTCAGGTTGAGAGTCACTGTGGATTCTTCTACAAATCATCTCAATTATAAATCTAAACCAGGTAAACCAAGGATTTTTATTTTTATGTTGCCCTGTATCATTAGGTAACTATTTCCCTAGATATTTCAAAGCATACAGGACACGCGATTGAAACTTTTTATAATAGTTGTCACTTAGACCATTCCAAGTTAACCAGAAAAAGGGACAGCAAACTGCCTTTGGGATACAGTATCAAAATATTCCCTAGTGAAGACTATAAAGAGTATCTTTATTCTTTCCCAGTGTTGCTTTCATCCCTCACACCTTTTTAACTTCAGCCAGAATTATCCTTAGTGGAATAACTGCCTCTCCAATTTTTTTTCATTTTTTCTAAGTCCAGAAAGACTAAGAAAACATGCAGAGTATGAACATCTACCTGGAAATGGAGGTTAACATCACATCAATTCTCCACAAGCCACAAAAATAATCAGAAAAAAAAGAAAGTAACTTTTACACTTTTACCGTGCTAGGAGGAACCTGAAGGACAAGTTTATCAGTATTCCACCTTAAATAATTTTGCTTTGATATATGAGATGACAGATGTAAACAACAGGTTTAATACAACTCTTTTATCCTTTACCACCAGCTAAAGGCTATCATTATTATTTCTGAAGGTGCCCCTTGTGGTGGCACATTAAGCTATTTTGTATTTGTAGTTGCCTATCATTGATTTGTCCCCAGTCTACCAAAAACAGCCCACCAAATTCAGAGCAAGAGTTCAAGCCCAGTTTCGGCTCCTGCTTAGGAGTATGAATGAAAGCACGGCACCTTAGCACAGGCAGAACCTGAAACTGACAACACTGAAAAGATTTTATGCTATTGAAAGAGAACAAAGAATTTACTTCCTAGCCTGAAAACCAAGTATATTATCAAGCAGTTTAAAACCAGCTTAAATTAAAATATTTTAAATAATTTACTGAAGCCAAATTATACTCATATATGTAGCTGACCCATGGCTAAGCTCCCTAAGCTTTTCTACTGTTGCCATGACAGCTTAGTTTGGGCTGTATTGACCCAAAAGAATAATTTGTCCCTTGCTATATAAATCTGACCCTCCACACTGCAAGAGAACAAAGTGCAATGGATGCTTACCCTCCTTCCAGGTGACTCATGTTCTGAAAAAAAAACCATTAAGTGAAAGCAGATCCCCACTAAGAGGGACAGTGCTGAATTAGCGCTTCTCCCCACATGGTTACAACTGCACTTTGTTCCCCGGCAGCAGCGCTGACTTCTGAAGCCAGAGCACAACAGGAGACTGCAGCCTCAATGACTAATTTTTCTCTAGGGCAGCTTTCCACTGCCAGAGGTGTCTGACAAAAGAAAGCATCATGTATTTGAGATGAAGACTGACCTCTATAAATACGCCTTTCTACTTCTGTGAGCATTAATAAATAATCATTACTGTCCTGGTCCCTTTCTTTCCTCTCTTCTGCTTCACCCCTGCCCCATGTACTTTCAACTCCCTTGTGAATCCTCAGCCTTAAGATGAAGCCACAAAATTCATCTCTGATGCAAAATGCCTTAGGTGGAACTGGATGCAGGCCCAAAACTGGCTTGTTTCCCTTGATGAGCTGATCATTCTATTTGGAAAACATTTGATTAGCCTATTTCCCATGGATAAGACATGAAACAGAAGCATCTCTCTGCCACTTGTACACTAAATCCTACAGTGCTGAAATTAAATGGTTCTGAACTTCCCAACCTGAACAGCTTCACACTCTGCAGTAACAATTTTACTTTCAGATAGAAAACAAGTATTAAATTCTCTAGCAATATTCAAATCTAGAGTCTTCTCACAAAGAAGTGACAAGATGACTGCAGTTTTCAGAACAGGTCCCTTCATTGGTGACCACAGCAGTGAACGTAAAGCTGCCCTCTGCCTTCTTACTAAAACCATGAAACACTTCTGAGATGGGCACATGATACCACAAACTATTTATCAGAACACTCTCAACTACAGAGAGATGGATCACAAGAACATCTTTATGACAACTAGCATTAACTGTTCTGCAGTAAATGAAAAAAAAAGTTAAGAGCCCCATAAACCTGCAAACACTAGCAGCTATTAATGGCTAGTGGCCATATATTCTCTTGGTTCTCTTGGTCTTTTCAGTTCAATTTTAATGCTCCCTTTTTTTTCTTCTCCCCCCCTAAATAAATGCTGATTTTTAGAACAGCCAAATTCATGTTTGGGGTAATATCACAAATGTATTCTAAGAAGCTCCAGTGCTGAGCCACAAATGTGTATAATTAGACTTGATAATTACTTAGATTTTCCCCTTGTGGCTTTTTGTACATAGTGGAATATAATTGCTTTAACATTATAAAAGTAAAGCAGTCTATAAACTTACAAGGCATATGTCTAGTTTATATTGAAATGAGTGAGATTATCAGACCTTGTTCCTTTGCAGAAATTAAGGACAGATCTATCTAAACCAGGTATGATGGACAACATGCTGTGAGTAGTCCAGAATACTGTATGACTGCTGGACAGCTATGCAAAAAATAATGTCCCAAATTTAAAAATAGATACGATAGCAATAAAAATAATTTAGGGAGGGGGAAATGTCTTTGGGAATGAACAGTCTTTGATCCACAGAGAAACCAGATGCAGAGCATTACTGAGTATTACAAACATTACTAAAAATGTCTGCAGCATAATACACAAAATGTCCGTAATTATGCATGTGAGAATAACATCTAACACACATACACAAACACATATAAAGAAGTTTACAGTTAATGTGGGTAGAACTGGCTGGAACCTGTTCAGAACAGATTTTCCTCCAAGGTCCTCTGCCACTTAGCTCACATGGATGGACAGAACACAGTGGGACAGACTGAGTTTCCTGAAGGCAAATATTGACCAACTGCAGCTTTAATTAGTGGAACAGGAAGAAGGGAAGTTAATGATGACTCCCTAGAAGTGTTTTTTAACGAGAGAGGCTAAAAAGTCTTTAAATAAAATACTGACCAATGGCTGAATAAACTGAATTCTGTTGGTCAGACTCGCTTGCTCTGACTTGTACATCTGACATCTGTAGAAAATCCTCACAAAATAAGGTCAATTTAAAATGAACTTAATTTAGAAAGAGCTCTGCATTCCTTCGATGGTATTCCTGCCTGAATACTGCTCCAAGCCTGGTAGCCTATTTACTACTTGTTGCAGATGGGAAATTAAGGCAGGCTTTTGCTAGACTCCTCACTTGGCAGATGCTGCAAATCTGGAAGGCGATCATACTGATCTGCCTCTAAAACAGCAATTTTGTGCTTACTAATAAAATTAAATTTCAATTTTAAGTACAATCATCTTTTAACTTGCTAGTTGGAAAAAAACACTCTATATACAATAGATGCTTCAGAGATTTCTCGCTTGTCCGGAAAACAAGCATGGCTGTTTATATGCAGTTGATATCTGAACATTGCAACCCTTCAGTGCCAGCACTGCCAGCTCTTCTGTCACAACGGACAGTGACTTGTCCATCTGACCAAAGGCTCTCTGCCTCAAGAACAACAGGAAAACACAACCTTAGTTATGCTGCTGTTCGCTGTAGTCACGTAGCCTGAATAACCAAGGAGATTCATCAATTGGAATTATCTATTAGGCAGTAGGTACTATTAACCTCTTCTTCTATTTCTTGTATCTGTATATGGTCTTTGAAACAGTATTGTAAATACAAAATCTTTTAGACAGCGCTAGGAAATCCAGGAGCTTTACAAGTTCAAAGTCCAAAGTCGTTTTAACTGGTTGAATGTTATCTTTGACAAAACAATGGGAGAGTTTTATTAAAACATAAGGTGTCTGTCAAATGACTCATTTCATTGTTCAAACATTGTAACTATAACAGAATAAAAACATTAGTATCAGCAGCCAGCGCAAGATCATCTTAAAAGGGGAATGAGTGCTGGTGGGTAGGAAGGTAGCTGCAGCTGCATGTATTGGGAGAGACAGAGGTGAAGAGAGAACAAAAACTGGAAAACAGGCAAGAGTAGGGGAGCAAGAAATAAAACTCAGAAACATGTTGGAACATGAAGAGTTCAAATTTTCTGCAGGAAGTAAAGGAAAATTACAACTGTAAAGTGAATGTTAAGGACAGGAATCAGCAGTTCATCCACAGCTATGTGATAGAGGGACAACAAAAGAAGCATGTCCTGAAGAGTAATCCAGCAACTCCTAACCAACGTGACTAATCCTGATTTACCTAAACACTGCCTTCATTTCTGAGATAAGAGACTGCAAAACCTGATGGCAGTCAACAATTAAAGAGGATGGGTAAAGAAGGAAAAAGCCTGTAACTATTCAAATTGCTGTTTTGGTTAAATTTTGGAGTAGTACTAAGATGAGTCATTGATAGCTTTGGTCTTACATGGACTAGAAAGTGACAGGGTACTTAAATGGCCTGAAAGTTGTATTTTTAGACCAGGCAAAGACTTTTTTTCAGGTGATTCACCTGCACTTTTGGCTATATCCTTGTCCCAGGCCGTCTACAGAAAGTGTGTAACTAACCACACACTGTATTTGACTGTTTTCTTCAAACTGTGTTCCCCAGATTGTTCCTCTTCTCTGGCCACTTATCCTATGTCTATGCCCCCTGTATCTTTCCCCACCCAAAGCAAAGCTCTTGGTATCTGCCACGTGCAGAGTAACTGGGCACACCTTATTACCCTTTCCTCCCTTCACTGCTGCCCCAAGATAAACCACTCATCACCAGGCTCTGGTGAAGAGGAGCTGGGCTACGGCCACAGAACTGCTCTGGACTTTGGCCAGCCACATCAACCAGCACAGCACTCCTGTGCCTCTTGGCCTGCGTTTTCATTGCAAACACTCAGGGCAAGGACTGCCCTCCTGGGTCTTTTTCTGTGCAGATATTAGCACCACAGGATCTTAGTATCATCTTATACTCCTACTGAACACAAGGAAACACTTCTTTTACTGCATGACCCCAAACACTGGCACAGCTTGCCCAGGGAGGTTGCAGAGTCTTCCATCCTTGGAGATACTCAGAAGCTGACTGGAGGTGGACCCAAGCAACCAGCTGCAGGTGGTCCTGCTAGAGCAGGGGAGTTGGCCCAGATGACCTCCAATGCCAGCCATTCTGTGATACATATCTACAATTTTTACGTAACACTAATACCTTTCAGGGAGAGGATTAACAAATAACTCTAACCACTTGCTTCATTAAAGGAAAAAAAAAAAAAATCAAACTTCCAGGAGTGCTGGGTCTGTGCTAGACAAGTAATAAATCTCCACACATCCTTTACTTCCTTTGCTTTGGAATTTTATGATTCTTCTGCCTCCTCCCCACTCCCCATCATGAAAACATCAACAAAACCTACAACATTTGGAAAATTTCTTGCCTCTAAATGTCTGGATGCACAGGGTGGAAATAAGGTTTCTTTAGAAAATCTATTGATGTTGCTGAGTTTCTCTACATATTTTCATAAACTGGAATGACAAAAAAATTGTTCTGTATTCCACACTTCATTTTCTCACATATTTAGAGAAAAGAGTGTTACGGTGCAAGTTTGCAAGTTATAGACCAAAACATACAGGTGGAAAGCTTGCACAGCTATCTGGCAAGAGGGATTAATATTTTAAACAAAACTCCTCAAACCTAAGTCATATGGGACATTCTTCAGGATGCATTTTGCTTTCAGAAAACAAAATCACCACACCCTTTATTGTTACAGCATACCAAACATGACATTTCATTAAACTGTCCAATTTTTAAAAATGCTTCATTTTTAAACATTGCCAAAATAAACCCTTTACCCACCTGCATTTTTTGACTTACAACTGACTTACATTCTACCATACTCACAAAAACTACGCTAAATCAATCTATATCTTTAATGAAGTATTTCTTTCATCTTTATCCTGAATGAAATCAGTGTTTGAAAACAGGAACTTAGAAGGTTCCTATTCCACTTAAAATGGATCAATACTAAATTATCTCTTTGACCTTGATTGTTCCAGTCCCCGTTTCTCCCTTACCCTGCTCAGTTCTTACATCTGAAATTTCTTTTTTCCTATGACTGCCTGATTCTCAGACATCAGTATGATGGAACGCTATGTGAATTTAACCTAGATTTCTCTCAAGGCTATTTTCCCAAGTGGCATAGGCTCTTTCACCCAAGAGATCTCATTAGCATGCACATATGCACCACTGAGCTTCGGAATTTAATAACCCTATTCCCAGTTCAGCCACAGATGGCATGTCATCTCAAGCACGTTACAGAGGCTGCGTCTCAGTTTCTCTCAAAAGTAGAATCCGGCATCACAAAACCCACTTGTGGGGTCTGTAGTCCTGCTTCAAAGGAGGGCAGACTCTGAAGCCTGTCTAGGTTGTTCAGGGCTCTTGACCAGTCAAGGTTTGAAAACTGCTAAGACTGACACTTCAAAGCTTCTCTGGGTAATTTCCTCAGCAGCATTCAGTTCTCCTCAAGAGTGAAAAATATTTTGCTTCTATCAGTTAGAAACTCTCCTTTTTAAATTTACGACAGCAGGCACTGGGAAGCTGCTGTGAAGTCCTCCCTGCAGCAGTTTCATCTCTGGTTGAACAAGCCCCACTCCCTTGGCCACTCCTCACAGGGCATAACCTCCAGCCTCTGACTATTGTGGTGGCCCCTGCTGGACTTGCACCAGTTTGCTGCTGTCTTTCAGAGACAGCAGAGAGCTCTCAGCCTTCAGTGATGCCAATGACTAGCATCCAGCTGACAGTCCACCAGAAGCCCTGGGTCTTTTTCAGGCACAGCAGCTTCCCAGCCAGGTGGTGCCCTGTGTATCCTGATGGCTGGGATGAGCGTGCTCCAGGTACAGGACTTGGCATTTGCTGTTTCTGAAATGCATGAGATTTTGTTCAGCCCCTTACTGTAGCCTGTTGAGGCTCTTGTGAATGGCAGCCCTGTCCTCAAACACATACACGCTGCTAATACATGTATTAGTGAATTAGAATGCATACTACCTGAACAGCAAGCAGAGTTCTCTGAGTGGAAACCATTCTATATGCAAATACAGAATAGCATTTAATTGTAGCAGTTATGAGTATCAGCACAGGAGAGCTGACCTTGGAAAGCTGACATTTAGTTATGCCCTCTTTCTAGACAAAACTGTTGCAACAAACTAAAGGGCTTCAGTGCAATTAGACTATTCAGACTGAAGTGGAACACACACTCCAGTGCCCAGCACCTGGCGGCATCACACCCTGAAGGATCACAGACCTGGCCAGTGCTCAAACATCTCACCAAAAGCTTCTCAAAACTGCAAACCTTAGGCAAGACAACTCACTGCACTGTGCAGCGGCCTCCGGGAGTCGTGTTTGGCCTCGTACCCTGCAAAGGCTGCTGCATTTTCAAATGTGTAAATGCAAGCGTTTTCTATTTCTGTGTAGGCTTTATCTTTTAAAATAAATAAACAAACAGGCCTTAGTGATTCAGCAACTATGTGAGATCCACACCAGAGATCACTGACCCCTCCCAGTTATGATCTCTCTAGTGTGCTCTTTTTTCACAGTCATTCCGCCATCTCATTCTACCCACAAAAGAGCAGAAAGCTGCCATCAAAGCAGGAGTTTGCTGAACAAAGACAACCACAAGTTAACCAAGGACTCGCATTCAAGGAACTCTACACTTAAAATGCCTGCGGGCTTTATTTTAATGTGCGTATATATATATATATGAAATTATATGTATTGCATACTTAATAATATATAAACCTTAGAAAAATCTAGAAAAATATTTGTGTACACACACACTGACACTACATGGAAAGGACAAACAAGATATCAATTTACTTTTTTCCAGGATCTCTATAATAACTGTTGGGCAAATATGACTTTGGCATTTTGTCATGATGAATTTTGTACAGCTGTTGCACAGAGGACCCTTGCTTGTAGATGACACATGGATCACTCAGGAAGGACATATTGCTTTTCATATTGCTTATGTCTGTTGTGACCCAAACCCTACCTAGGTCACATGATGTCTGCCACAAAACCATTTCTGACTTCATTGCAGAGCTCAATCTTATTAATTATCTCATTCCTTTGGTTTACCACATCTGTAAAATTAGGACAGATATCCGAATTTTATAAATTAGCATGCTTTTCATCTGCAGATTCAAAGTAATTTCCACTGAGGATAAAAAGCAGTACATAAATAGTAAGAAAATGAATGTTGTATTATGCATACAGATAGGAGACTAAAAGCAGATAATGCTAACCTTTGTCAATCATAGCATAAGGGAAGGATAGGGAGTAAAAAAATAGGGAAAAAAAAAAGAATCTGTGCAATAAACAACAGAACACATAATTATTTGTCCCAGCTATAGTTACGTTTTAAAAATGTTATAATGTTTTTGGAAGTACAGAATAAAGAACATTTAAAATTACTAGGACATAAAAAGGCAGTATTTGCTTTTGAAGGTATTTTCTGAGAGTCACAGAGAGGACTATTTTCTTTTTTTGAAGAGCTATCTGATGCCTGTAGCTACTGGCTAGAAAATACATAAAAAGCTGGCAAATATTCCAAAATCACAACTGCAGAACAGTTAATTGAAAACATTATTGGAGGTAAGTATGCTTACCATTCTTACATACCTCCCCCCCACCAAAGACATTTAGCATCAACATTTACTAAAATGCTGGTAAGAAAAAAAAAAGGAAAAAACCCTACACAAATAGCAAAGAAAATGGATTTGAAAATAGAAGATAGTCTATAAAAACACATGTGTTAGGTTACATTTGCAACTGCAAACATTTCATTAAAATACTTAACAGAAGAAAAACATATATACACATTGTATTTTGAAATTAAACTTTTCTTGAAATAGATGTTCACATGTTGGATTAAATATTCATAATAATGGAATGAGTCAAAACCATTTCCCTTGAAAATACTGCTGATTCCAAGAAAATTTTCTTTCAAATGATTTTCACAGGAAAGCTCAGCATTTTATTTTGATCCACATCTTCAGAAATTAACTAATTTAACTTGATCCTTTCCATTGAACAGAATTTTCATTTCAACAGCCTTTGTTTAAGTGGTATTCTTTATTCTGCTATGCAACTTTAATATCTAAACTAGTTTCTTGAAACTTATCAAAAAGAGTATTGCAGCACAGAAAGACAGGAGTGAACATAAGAGAAGCACTTCTGGCATTTACTGTAAAGATACATTACAGTGCAGGATAGTTTTTCTAGATATTGCACTAAATAAAGCATCATCTAATTACAGACTTTTCCATATGATGATATTAAGGGGGAAAAGAAGTTCTCCAAATACATTTTTAGGGCAAGGGGTCTCAGCCAAGTGAAAGTTTGGGAAACTGAAGAGGAACTATTTAGAACTGCAGAAAGTATTCACGTTGTCTCTCTAGTCATCCCTGCACTGAGCTCACACGAGCTGTATGGTACAGCCATCAGCTCTTGCTCAGTCAGCCAAAAATGTGAATGATACCAACAACTGACGAAGCAGTTATCACAAAGGTCTGGCAGAACACATCCTGTTTGAAACATTAAATATAATTCTTCTGGGAAATGGTTGTATTTCTCAACCAAAGCTTCGTATTTGTTATTCAGGTCAGGAAGTTTGAGAGACAGAAAAGGAAGTGAGATATGGAGCACTGACAGAACTCACCTGTCCCACAGGTTCATGGCCATTACTGAGGGATGACACAAGCTCCTCCAGATCACATTTTGAACTTTGTAATTCCAAATCCCTAAACTCACTTAAAAATAGCAAGAGATTGTCAAAGGAGCACTAAAAACTTTTAGAGATTTTGGTTTTTTAGTGTTGTCTCAATTGCTGGCCGCCTTTAAGGAACAGCTTTAGGAGCCAAAAGTCTCAAGACCACAGTTACCTCATTTCCAGGAAGCTGCACTACTTAACCAGTAGCACAAATTCATAATGTAAAAGGATGCAGGGAAAGATATCAGCCACAAGGCTTCTTTTCTTAGGAGAAGTCCCTCATTAACAACACAAATTTTGTTCAATAAAACTCAATTTACCCTAAGTTACAGTTTTGGGTATGCATTAAGTCAAATAAAATAACAGAACAAGCCCTGGGTACTCTTTGTTCCTGAAACTGGAGGGTTTTCATCTATGGTTTGGTGGATTTTCATTAAAATTTTAGCAACATCTGTGAGAAGAGGGAGAGAATTTACTCTGTTAGGATTTTTTTACTTCTGGTCCTCTTTTAAATAATCATGTCTTAATCTCCACAATGCTCTAACAGATAGCAGAAGCTGGTTGGTTTAATGACCTAGTTGCACCACAGAAAATAGGGGAAAATACAAAGACTGCTCTTTCCCCAATAGCATCTGGTGTAAGGCCTATAGAAACTTGGCTGGAGAAAGCCAATAAAGGGAATATGGAAACTCCTGAAAGAAAACAAGAAATTAAAAACAAACAAAACAATCCTAAATCACTCAGCTACAGGGACATTTCATAAAGTGGGAAAACCTGCTTTCCTGACAGCAAAATAATAAGCAAATGACTATTTTTTAGTGGATACAGTAACTTTTATATATATATATGTATATATATGCAAAAAGCCTGTAAAGTTAACACCTTTATTTCAGAAACATTTAACACCAATTACAAAAAATCTGGGGGTTTTTCTACACAGCAAAATAGTGCTCATTAGTTGTTGCTCAACAGTATTTCCTAGGTGGATCCCTTCACTCTGTGTTAAAAATGTCTATTTTAGTATGCTTTAGTAAAGATTAAGCTAAAGTGAAAAAAAAGAAGGTTAATTTTAAAGGTCAGAGTAATAATGTTCTTATAAGGAATAAATGCAGAAAGCTGCTGCTTTAAAAATTCTTAACATTTACACTTTCACACTGAACTCTCTGCACATGCAGTTATCCAATGCTCAGCCACAATACACGTGTGAACCCACAGCTTCCTTGCACAAAGCTGGATGTGGTAACGATGCACTGTGTTGAGCACCCCAAAAAGAAAAAATAGTTTTAAAAGGCTGCGACTCAACCTGGCAGAAGGGAGCAACAGTCCAAGTCACTGAGGGCAGGAAGATTTTAGGGAGGGTTTAATCTACTGAATGGCCTTTATAAAATGTCTGAAGACTTCAGCTCTGGTCAGAACCATGTTTGGCTCTCCAAAGATCTATTGTAGAGAGAAATGTTAAAATACTGCACATTATTTGTTTGTTGGGAAACTGGGTCATAAAACACCCTATGTAAAGACAGTGAGCAAAATGGAAAATGAAATGTGGCCTAAGACCCTTCACTAGGAGTATTCTGTATTATGGCATCCCAACAACAGAAACAGAGTTGTAATGGCTGCCTACAGTAATTATGGAGACACTTTCGCTACATGCCATAACACTGAGCAGTGATTTATGCAGAGACAGGATTAGCACTCTGGATTTTTCAACTCCTTTTTAAGTAACATACTCCAAACCATACGACCTAAAGCCTTCTGCAAAACCTTTTTTTTAAGACATTGTTTCTGTGACACATCCCCTCCTCTTGCCTCTTCCTGTCTTACCTTCCCTGATTAATTTCCGATTAGTATCTGCATCAGAGGTTACGGGGCAAATTTTGGCAAGATCAGAGTATTTCTATGCTGTATCATCAGCATATTTTAGCTGCAAATGCTCTTTGCTAAGTCCTTGGAAGATTATGTATTTGAGAGTAATCCTGCAATGGCAGAGTGGCAGTCTTCAAGGCACTGTTCTGGGAAAAGCAGCAGAATGAGACTGTCAAAGAATTAGCCCAAAAGCTCATTCCATGAATTTTTATTTTCTCAACATTCAGAGTATTTGGCTTTATTCATTAATCTTAACTAGTTTACTGATATCTCTAGCTCGAATATTTTTAAGTTCTTGGTAATAAAATTGTGATAGTGCAATTCTATTGAGCCTCTTCTTAGGGTTTTCCCTTTACTTCAGTGCAGAATGCCTCCCAGGACTTTGTTCATAAAAGAGAGCTTCATAAAATGTTGTAATATTTTTCATGTTTACACTTGTGATCCAGATCTATTTCTTTTCCTACAGAAACAATGTAGGAGAAGGGAAAGCAAACGTCCCATATATGCTGTTTTGGAGATGTGACCTTTTTCAGACTACCAGAATTCTTTCTTCCAATATACATTCCCACACTGCCTTCAAGCCTCACTTAAAGTGAAGGGTCTTCCAGCAACGATGTGATATGAATAATGCATTTGTCAGATGTGGTTTATTTTGTCCCCTTTCCTCTAAAGAGCTGCATAAACAATTGAAGTTGTGGAGGGGCAGGGGAAGATCTGTTTCTAGCGCAGTTGTATTCGAGAAGGCAAAGTTCAAAGAGTGGATCTTGCACTTACCTCAAAGGTATCAAGTTTTACAAGGGCTCTCAGTTCCTTTCCCCCCGCCCCCCCCCCCCGACCCCAACATCTGAGAATAAGCTCCCAGACTTGAAGAATCACAATACCTCTACAGCTACATGGCATTGTTTGTTTCACTACTGTTAATCCTGCACGGACTGCGCACAGCCTGTTCTACAAAAACTACAGACAACGCTACTGTACCAGATCTGCTTTTATTGATGCTTTAAAACACAAAAGCTCAAAAAAGCTTACTCAACAATTTTGCACACACTCTTAGGTGCAGGTCTGCAGTTCTGCAGACAAAAGATAGAAATGTGTCAAGGAGAATGTCAAAGACTCGTCCCTCAAGAGCACTCCTTTGTTTTTGGAATTTTTGTCTGTACTGAGCATCCCCTCCTAGCAAGCTATTTTAGGAGTGTTTCAAGCTTCGTTCAGGCATGTTCATCCCCTGACAGCAGCACAAGAACTTTTAAGTAGCTACTATGAGATCAGATAGCCTTTTGACCTGGTTAATAAATGTTTACAAGTCTCATTTCTAGGCAAGGAAAGCAAAGTTTAGGCAGATCTTGTATGTCATCCTCAGCTGCTAGAATTTACAGCTCCACATTAAGGAAATCATAGTCAAATGACACGCTTCCATCAGTATCTGGACAGGGTCGGGAGGATTTACTCCCCAGTGTACAATTAGCCAGATGTATTTTGTTTGTTTAGCAGCAGAAAAACAAGCCCAATTTGGCAGGCTATCTGGAAACAAACATCATCCAGGGCAGGTCTCGATTCCAACGTAATAAGAAAAGCCCATTTTCTGGAACATGTAGCTTGTGTCTTGCTTATGCGCTTGGTGTCAAACTGTCCACCAAACTTGGGGTCAGGAAGGAATTCTACAGCTTCATCCGGGCTCAGGGAAGCCACTACTTCCTGGAGAATAGCACTCCTCTAGGAACACGGAGCACCTAATGGATTTCCCATAATTGCAGGCTATCTGAGTAACAATACTGTCTCATCTGTTGTGGCACAGTGTTCTAGAGGCTTAAATACTCTGGTCAGAGTTTCATCTGAAAGCGCAGTATGCTCAGTAGAAGTATGAAATTTAACCACTTGCTGTATCAGGGAGATGTCACTAGAAGCACCTTTCTGGTTCCCCTCGGCTGTGAAATGACAGTGGATTCTGCAGGTGAAGAACCTGGCCCCATCAAAATCACAGCAGAACCTGCACCAGGGCACAACTTCACGCTACAAACTGAACAGATACTGTCCTCCTAGGCAGAAATTCACCACAAATATTTAGGAAATTAATAAACACTATCACTTTTGAAGAGCCAATCTGGTAACTCAGAGGCCTGATGCACAAGAGACTGAAAGCAAATGAAAACAGCAAGACACTGTTCATGTGCAGCTGGCCATTTTTCAAGTTTTCATTCCCTTTTGAAAGAGTTTAGAGCAAATTGCACTACTCTGGATTAAAAACTGGTTTGATTACGGGAGCATAGAAATTGCAACCAAAACCCTTTATATTC
Source organism: Promerops cafer (assembly GCA_013398275.1). Classification (NCBI taxonomy): domain Eukaryota; kingdom Metazoa; phylum Chordata; class Aves; order Passeriformes; family Nectariniidae; genus Promerops; species Promerops cafer. The sequence goes on along the minus strand of VZSE01003599.1, from coordinate 907,031 downwards.
TAGGCAGTTTTGCACTTCAAAAACTTTAAAAGCCGCTGGTGTTTTTTTCTTCGTTGCTGTTTGCAGAGGAGAGGCGACAGCAGCGCCTGGAGTTTGGGTGCTGTTTTGGGGCCGGGGGGAGGCAGCTCTTTGTTCCTTTATTTAAACCAGCCCAAGTTACGAGGCGAAGTTCTCCGCACCACACAACCACCACGATCTGCGAACACTCTGCGGCACAAGGGCGGCCGAACCCCCAGCTTCACCCTCCAAGCGCTCCCTTGCCCTGGAGCATCCGGGGTCCGGGAGCTCGCCAGCAGCCGGCCGGGCCCCGCCGGGCGGCCGGGGGGGATCGCAGCTGGGGGAGCAGCAGGCACGACCCGCCCTCTCCACACAAACCAGCCACCACCGCCGGCCCCACACAGCCAGGGGGCTGCGGGAGCCGGCGCGCAGGCGGCCCTGAAAGCCGCGCTGACCGCGATTCACGCGCTGTAGCGGCTAACAAAAAAAACCCCCAAAACAAAACCCCAACAAAAACCCCCAACCAAACGAAGAGAAAAACGGAACCACCACAGAGATCCCCGGAGCCGGGAGAAGCGGAGCCGAGAAGCTCGTTCCCTGTCAGCCATTTTAGAAGCGTGAGCCGATGGGGCGGCGGGGCGCACCGCTGCGCAGCCTTCCCCCGGCCCGCCCGGGGGCCATCGCCGCGGGCAAGGGGCGTACAAAGCACGGCAGCGTCCCCGCCGCGCTCCCCTCCCCGGGCAGCCCCGGCGAGCGCAGCGGAGCAGAGCGGAGCGCCCGGCGCCGCCGGGCCCCGGAGGGACGGTCCTCCCGCCGCCCTCACCTTGGCGTCCGGCGGCAGGATCAGCACCTGGCTGTTCTCCTCCTCCTTCTTCGCCGCCTCCTTCTGCGCCAACGCAGAGTTGAACGACACCTTCACCATGGCCGGTCCTCAGCGCCCCGCACGCAGGAGAACGAGGACGAGAAGCAGCCCGGACCGGCGGAGCTTCGCGGGCTGTCCCCTACCTTGCCACCCCCCCACTGCTGCCTCGCCGCGGCTGCCGCCCCCGTCCCCTTGTCAGGCGGCTGAGGAGGAGGAGGAGGAGGAGAGGAGGAGGAGGCGGTGCCTGACAGGGCGGGCGGAAAGAGGGGAGGTGGTGGCAGCAGGGCCTCGCCCTCCGCCCGGTGCCTGGCCCAGCGCGGCTGGGCCGGGGGTCCGGCCGGGCGGGTCCCGGCTCTGGGTCGGGTAGCCGAGGGGCCGCCGCTCAGTCAGTGCCTGGCCGTGGCCCTGGCGGTGTCGCACTGGCCTCGGGGCAGGGACCCTGGGGGCCCGTCTCCCCCAGCCCCGGGCTTGGCTCCTGTGCATGGAGAAGCCCCGGGCTGACGCGCTGCTGGCGCTGCGCTTCCCGGGGGCACGGCTGGCACAAGCAGTTCGGTTCACCTCGTGCGGTGCCAGCATTTCCCTGGTTGCCATTTTAATTTGGGGTATTTTGCGAAAAGAAGATGTTTGGGCCTTACGTTCGTGAAGAAAATCCCCAAAATCTATATAGGCAGCGTGGAGATGAAATCCACCAGTTGTTAAACCCTTGGGGAAGGATACGAGGAGCACCGGGGAAAGTGGAGGTGTGACCTTCCCCCTTCCTCTCCGGTGCAGTGGGGTAAGAACTCAGTGAACTGAGCACACCATCCCAGAAGAGTGCTCTCCAGTAAAGCTGTGTGATGCATATATTCGAATTTTTACTGGGGATATGGTTGTAGTCTGCTCCAAGAAGTTTATTTTGGTGACTCATCTGGACAGAGTTGATTTCATGGTTAGAGCTTGGCAGTGTAGTGCTTCTGTCACTCGGTGAGACACCAGGCAAGCAAAATGTAGTCCTTCAATTCAGTGGGTGCTCTGCTGCTGACTTAGTCAAAATCTGGTCTTTCTCCCTAGAGCATTAGATGGCACCAGGATTGAAGTGTCCTTACACTTTGTACCTCATAATCAGTATCCTTTAAAATTGTTGACCTAAAATGACTAACAGAAAAGCTAAGTTAACCTGCTTCATCCTATCATCCTAAAGTACTTAAAGATCTACAGATAATTTAAGGATTTTTTCCTAATGAAGATATAAAATTCACGAAGCAAATCATAGTAATTTTATATGCTCTAAAGATAGAACAACTGATGGCACAGCTTGCACTCAAGTCTGTAAATTGCCCAGATATTCCAAAAATTCGATCTAACTACCTTAAAATTCAACAGAGGTTGACTGAATTATTTGCAGACGCTTCACTGAAGTAGAAAACGTTATGGACTCTAAGGAAGACAAAATACAGAGATTTCCCTAGGCAATTTCTGACCATATTTGGTATGACCCTGGAGGTTTTACTTTAGTAGGAACTTTCATTAAAAGTATTTGAGCATTCTTCATGAAAACGATAAAGTACTTTAATAAAGCTATCATAAGTTACAGTTTCCCAGGCTTCTACTATGGATTTTAAATTTTTTTTCTTACACCTCTGCTCCCATTTCAAAGGGAATCTGTGCAGGCGCACTGTGTATTCAGGACAATATTTAGCATGCAAAACCTGTAGTTCAGAGTTCTGCTTTGCTTTGTTCTCCTTAATGACATCTTCAGATATTCCTCACAGGGAGATGAGTATGCAAAAGACAGTCAAGGCTAAGGCATGGCATCTTATTATCTGTGTCAAAGTACATCTTACTGTTTCCCCAGGCAGCATACACTCTTATCTTTCCAGATCAAATATACTCTGTCTGCCTCTTGAATCATGTTTACAAACCATGGTGGCTGACTGCAGCTGGATTAGAGCAGCACCCTTATGTGTTGCCAATTCTGACCTTTTTATTAGTGAGAATTTAGGATATCAGGATTATTTCTATTAGAGACAAGAGTAAGGATAAAGCATGAGGAGAACCTCTCAACTTACTTCCTGACTGTTCTTTGCTTCTACGTGCTTTCAGGCTGTGGTTTTGCAGGCAGCTGAGCTGTAGGATGGCTCCATTCCTCCAAAAGGAAATCTTGCCTCAACTCTTCCTTCTCTTGTCCTTCATCATCCACCTCATGTCGCTCTTCATACATCCCTCTGTTAACCAGCAGTTCCACCCAGTGCCTGTGCTAGATGTATGACCCATGCATATCTACGTTTTTCTGCATTAGTTTTCTGCTGGGTTGGTCAGTTATGTCAGTTCAGAGAGATATAAGGACCAGCACCAGCATGAACAGTGGGCCTGCGAGACTAAGAATGAGGAGGAAAGGGTAAGTGGGGACAGAGGTCTCCCCACTTCTGCATAGATCCAAGTAGTAAATCAGCCCATCACATCTCTCAAAACTAATGTGTTGTTTTTTTCTCAGACAAGTAAGTTTATATCCAGATGACTTTCTCATTCTCTCTCATGTTTCTGCCCATTTTCTTTCACATGCAAGTCTTCATTTCCTTCAGTCCCCTGCCTCATTCCTGTATTGGATATCAGGACCTGTCCCAGGAACAGATGACCTACACTGTTTAGATCTGGCTGTGTCCTTGGGCACATGCTTCCATTGTTTCAGCTGACACTAAAAAGGGGGCAACTTATTGATTCCTTGTTTACCCTGAGTGGAAAATGGCTATTACATCTATCAGGACTGGAAGCTGCTTTCTCTTTCTGATGTCCCTCGTAAAATGTCACAATGCTTCAAGCGGTACCTCTGCTTACCCATCTACAATTCAAAATCAGCCTACTTGCTATCTTACACCAGGGTTATTAATTTCTAATGCCTGTACTAGACATCTGTAGATTTAAACATGGAAAACTGGGGGGGGAAGAGGAGTGATGTTAAATAGTGATATTGTCTGTCAACAAAGGACACTGTTTTGAGTTGAAGAGAATGTAGCTATTTAATTTAAAGTTTTTTTAATAAAGCTTTTAAATGCAACTGAAAGTAGAAAGTTCCATATTGTGTCATGGTATTTTTTAATTGTTTCTGCTACTTCTTGTTTCTTGTTAACTGCATAACATTGTGATATGGTGTGTCTTACTTTTCCCTCAACTGCTCTTCCCAATTTTATGTCTCTCTCTCTATATATCCATTTATCTATCACTGTCTAAACATGCATATCATTCTCATTTCTTGGGGGAGGCAGGAGAAACGTAGAAGTTGGTCCTGTGACAGACATTTATTCAGCTTGCTTTCTTAGCCAGAAGTTCAAATCCATTTGCACTGTTTCAAGGCTTTTCACACCGTGGCTGGCTCTTCCTCTCTGCCTTATTCTCCCTTCCACCTCCCCATCTTCTCTGCACAGCCCCCTCAGCTTCATCTTAGAGAAGTCTCATTACCAGATACTTACCCAAATGGCCCACAACAAACGTGCTGTCAGAGTCTCCCTTTTGTGCAATCCCTGAATTAGTTCACAAGGACTTGTACTTAATCCTAGATACATTAGAACACAGGTAAGACTGCTAGTTTTATTTGTGTAATTCCAGTGACAAAATGGGAATGCCATTTTTATCAGCAAAATGAGGGGTTTTCTATTTTTTTTCATTTCTTAATGTGTTGATATGGGAATTCTTTTCCAGATTGTTTGTTTTTGTTAGATGAGGGAATATGGCCATGGCAGCATTATTTTAGCTTTGTCACGAGGTAAATCTGCTACCACCCGCAAGTCTACCTTTTCTTTAACAACTCAAAACAAAAAGAACAACTTAAATTCCTTAAGGCTAAAGCAGAAAGGAAAAGATGGCACTTACTATTTTAAACAGAATAGGATAAGAAAGAGAACATACCAAAAGCCACATGAGCAAGTCTGTTTCTCAGCCTCCATATTCTTCTAAATATGCCAGAGCCTGCTGAAGTTGGCAAACCAAATGGTGCATAAATCTTTGCCATTCTTTAGCTTGCAGATGATTGGGATTGCAGACTGTTGGTGTTTTCACAGAATTTTGGACCTGACATTTACAGCCGAATCTCCAATTTTTATTAATCTCCAGGCAATACTGTAATCTGAATCTTAGAAATAACATAATTTTCACAATCTATCTAAAGTGCAGTCACCACAACAAAGCATGAAATACGCCAGACAAATCTATTTCAACTTGGCTTGTGCCTCCCGGCACCTCAATCATCCCTGCTGTGAATAAAGCCCTTTAGAGTGAGTAAGCTGTACCACAGCAATGAATTATGCCTTAATCCGGCAAGCTGCTTTGCATGGCCGGCTTCTGCACCCACGTGGAGCCCTGGGGTCCACCAAGATGCAGCAGCTTGCCTGACTACGTCTGCAGTTTGTCTGGTGTGAAATTGCCATATGCAATATGCAGAAATGTCCCTGTGTGTACAGTGCCCAATTGCATGCTCTTAATTTCAAAGAATTGTTTGCAACATGAACCAGGACCTCCCGTGTTTGAAGGCAGTGGAAGGGCTTTCATGCTCTTTCCTTGAAGCTGATTCTATCAGTCTTAACTGGTGTCATCTATTAAATGCCAGACTGCAGACAAGAAACCTTTATATGAATTTATCAACACTTTATTTGCTCATTAAGCATCATGATTTGGCCAGTACTGAAGAAGACTCAAATTAAAGACCAGTGCTGCCCTAGGGACTTAATAATCTAAATCAGATAGAGAAAGAAAAAATTCTCAGGGAAGCTAAGGACATGGAATAACTTTGAAGGCTTCACTCTCTTTTCCCTTAAGCTCTTTTCCTTCTCTCATTTCTGTTCACAGAAATAAAAATTGTGTGCAAGCCCTTGTCCTCTAGTATTCTAGCAACTACTTCCTTCTCCTTCGTAGCCCAGCAAATGCTATTTCCCCCTTTTTAATACATTACATACATGCTGCAAATATCTTTTATCTTTTAGACTTTATTAAACTGATCCTATTCCTCCTTTTTGTTTTGTTCATTAGCACCCAGGACTTCCAGAACTCTTGGATGCACATCACTAACTTACCCTAGAACACCAGCTTTCGGAAATTAAAGACAAATCCAGCTTGGTCCCTTACAGTATATCCTAGAAGACAATGTCATAGTCTCAAATTTCTGTTTAGGCCTCAGGGATTTTTTTGTACCTGTCTTTTTGTCTCCTTTTCTGCTGCATCAAATGCAAACTTCCTCACTTGGCCTTCCAGGCCTTCTCTGGTTGGCACGTGGCCCTGTCCATATTGGCTGTTAGTTCTTGTGGCAGGTCCTACACTTCACTACTGCTGCAAACCTTTCTTTTCTTTGACCTTGGCTCACCCATACAGGGAAGGAGCTGTCCTGTTCATCAAAGCCTACAGCACTGCTAAATCTATGTGTTCACAGCCCAACAGAAGAGCCACATCTGTGGCAGCTGGGTCACCACGGATTTGTAAAGTTGCCCTTGTCTCCTGCTTCCCAGCCAGATCACCAGGATGTCACATACTTGCATTTAATGCTATATAGCATTGCTCTCCCTTGGGCAAACAGTAGCTTTACAGGAGAGAACATGAAGCTACATCTGAAGCCTCAGGTCTGCTGGATGGACTCCCACACTGTGAGACCCTGCTGCTACTGTTCCTCTGCAGTCCCAGGACTCAGGGCACAGCCTCCTGTGTACGGATGTGCAGGTAAATCGACAGCCCTGCTGAGGTGAAGTGATAGGCTGCTCACCTGACTAGTCTGATCCTATCATTGCTCTGCACTCTTGCTTTCATCCCTTTCTCCGCATTTGCTCTGTATAACTATGTTCTCCTGGCTTTTCTGAACCTGTGGTTGTCTTTTTGTAGACCCTGTGGAAGTGTGAGCATGCACACAGTGCTTTTTGACACCAGCCAACTCACCCTAGGCACTCCTGTAGTACAAACCATTCTGATGCATCCTTGCAATTCATTTGAAGTAAGCAGGGGGGTGGAACATCAGTAGTGTGGGGTTGGAACAAAATTCTCGTTTACCAATGTTGTCAAAATTTCTATTAGCCAAGGTCTTTTTTAATTGGTTTCAAGGTTTTGTTGTTGTGGTTTGGTTTGGTTTGGTTTGGTTTGGTTTGGTTTGGTTTGGTTTGGTTTGGTTTGGGTTTTTTTGTTCCTTCCACCTTTTTGTTGGCCTGATGATTTTCAAATCTCTTCCGTGTTTGCCAGCATTCCGCAAAGAAGGGAACAACTGACTTTTCCAGCCTGATGATGTAAGACTAATTCTGCCTTGCAACTGGTGGTTTTTAGGATAAACTTCTGCAAAGCTGCGTAAGTTGCACACTGCAAAGCATGGATGGCTCTGTCCTGTTTAAACAGGTTTTGATGTGGTTGGCTCTTGATGTTGCTCAGAGAACAGTAAACCATGGTTCGTGTCAGAGGGTTAATTTCTCTGCTGGCTGCTCTGCAACATCTCAGACAAACCTTCCCAAACAGCAGGAGTCACAGGCTGCACCCAGATGTGCCTGTTTAAAACATCACATGGTATCTTCAGCAGAAATTTCATGTTACACCAAATTTTGGACAACTGCATCTATCTGCTACAGTGACAGCCCCGTTGCTTCCTATGAGTTAGGCCCTGGTGTGATCAGAGATAAACTGGATCCAAGAGCAAAATGTTGCTTTTTTATTACTATTTTTTATTACTAATTTATTATTATTATTGGTGGATGAGCTCTCACTGGATCAGCTCTGAGCCTCTCACTGCTCAGCTGCATCATCCCTGGAGTTGCCTCCAGGGAAGCAGCCAGAGGTGGCTGGTGGGGGAGGAAGGGGAAGGAGCAGTGGAAGGGCTCCTGGCAGGCAGCAGCCACAGTCACATCACTTTGAATGTAATACAAAACCTTCCTTATTTTAACTGACATCCTCAGTGTGGCAATGAAGATGCTGGGGGGATGTGTGTGTGTGCAAAAATGGCCCTGATGCTAGGATCTCTGTGTGCAGCAGTTTGGGGGTTTTGTTTTTGTTTCTTTCTGGCAAGACGGAGCAGCAAGAAGAATTATGAGAAGCTGCAGGAAAATAGTGTTAATAGAGGATGGGATCCACCACTTGTTCCATGGCAGTAATCAGAGGCGTCTTTACTTCTGCATTTGAGATAAGTTTTTAAGATGTTGGACATTACCTTTCTACTCAGTTTACAAACTTGTAAAATACCCCACCCCATTTTATATATATTTTAAAAGCAACTCTAAGTTCAATAAGATCACTTGGCTTAACATGACCAAGGAAAGATTTCCCCAGGAATGCTGAGCATGAGGGAGGTTTCCTTCATGATACTGTAATTCTAGTAAAGCAGAGCAATAAGCATACATCCCCAGACTACGACTCATTCGCATCATGCAGCCCAGACTTCTCAGTACTGCACAGAATTTCAAGAAGAGGAAAAAAAAAAGAGGAGAGGAGAGGAGAGGAGAGGAGAGGAGAGGAGAGAGAAATTTAAAATGTATTATAATGACAGCAGAATTTGGAGTAGGCTGCAGCATACTGCTTGTTAAGTGTTGTCCCTGGGCCAAAGAGAGATATCTGTCAATAATTTAAACCTGTTTTAAAATTTCCTTCAGGAAAATTCCCTAAAGGACCACTTTCTGAAATCCTGAATAGATTTGAGAAATTATGTTTACTCCCCAGAAAGCCTCAACATTTGCCTTATAGAGACAAAAAATTAAATAACAGGCAATCTCTGTCCAACACTTTTCAGGATTATTTAAAACTATAGAGCTAACAAACCAAGTTTCCTTTATATTTTCGAGACTGATTAGTGGGGTAATGATAAGATTACAAGGAGGAGAACTGAAAGAAATGAAAGAGATGTTTCCTGGTTTCTCAGGAAAATCTCCTCTATCTGCCATAACACAGCACTGATGACACCAGCACAGGGTAGAACAAGCTGTGGTGAGGTGACTACCTACCTGTGTAGGGTGGCTCAGACTCTGCCCTGGGGAGATAAATTGTGCAGGAAAGATAAAGGTAATAGTAATTTGTAAGGAAAAATCAAGACTCAAAGACAAAACTGCAGTTTCAATCTAAGAATTCTCAACTATCTCCTCTGGGGAGGCTTGACACCAAAAAAAAAAAAATCTGTGTTCCTACCTATGACTTTGTTCTGTAGTTATTGAAGTCAAGAGCAATATTCCCATTGACTGAAGATGTGCAATTATGAGACTTGACTGCCTTAGAGGTAAATCATCCATCTTCACTCTGCTAAAAAAGGAGTTTACAATCCCCTTTCAGGATTAATAAAATGTATATACAAAGAAACGTCTGGCCATTTTGGAAGCAACAATGAAGAATACAGTTTTTTTTGCAGAAATTGCATCACTCAAATGATTGACAAGAAGACATAATCAATCAAAGTTTTTACACAAAAATATGTAAAATATGTAAAAACATATGTGCCTTGCCAGAAAATCAGTTAGTTTTCCTTCAGTCTTCAATAATGCATAGGACAAGAATAATATTCCTAAATAATACTGCCCCTTCTGAATAGAAAGCATTTAAAAATAGGTTAAAGGTAGTATATTTTATGAACAGTAGATTCTTTACATAGATTATTAATGGAAAAATAATATTTAACCAGTCATTTCTGGTGAAATTTCTGAGACTACTTATATATTGGCGAATATCCCTACCATCATGCAGCTTGTCACAGAAGCCACAACAATCCTAATATGAAAACCATGGGTCATTTCCATTGCCTTTTCTTCAGTAAGATTATCATTTGCTTTCAATAAATAATTGCCCAAGAAAAGACAATAGAAGCCGGTCTCATATTTGACCATATTTAGTTCACAACTAAATATGAACCAGGAATGACAGAAGAGCCAAAAATAAATATCCAGAGAAAAAAGAGCAAGAGGAATAGACAGTTTAATGAGACTGGGAGTGTGGAGATTAAGACAATTTTCATGCTAGTTTTAAAGCAAATTAAGAAGAAGGTGATAAGTATTTTAAAAAAAAATTGTGCAGGCATGTTTTGGTATATCATTCTTTTTTCAGTATGTATGGGGGCTATCAGCTTGTTTTAGTTTAGGAGACCTAAAGAGATGTCTTTCAGTGTGAAAACATCTTTGAATAAGTTGCATTATCATATTTGCTAGACTGTCTTTTCTCCACTGTTTTGTACAAGTCACAGTCTGAGTTGTGAGCACTACACTCAAGTCAGTCAGGTACACGTGTCTTCTCTAAAGCAACAACTTCTGAACACAGTTTCAACTTATTTCTCAAGTTTCAAGGTGTGTTCTTGGCACAAGTGGGCAGAACTCTCTTGATTTTAGTAAATATTTAATAATGAAGGAGGAACAAAAAACTAAGAGGATAGAAGACCTTTTCCTTATGTTTATCAGAACTACAGTCCCAGGCACTGGGACTTGCACTTTTCTAAATGTATAGTGAACCAAAAATCCATTAACACCTTCCTAGATAACAATGCCCATCGATCCTCTTTGTTTGTTCTGTCAACACAGCTGGGACACATCCACACTTTGAATAATTTCTCTCTCAGACAGAAATGAAACTTCGTAATAGTAGTGGGGGCATGAGTGTGAGCCCAGCCATGGGAGGGAAGGGAGTGGGGCGAGCCTGAATTGTAAAGAAAAAAGACAGTATCAAGTCCCTAGCACAGAGAGAAAGGGCATAAAGTCCTTAGCATAAGGAAATTGGGGTCTACTAACCTATGAGTGGGACAACTGAGAGGAAGACAAAATCCTTGCAATAGGTGGGAGGGTTGGTGGCAAGGGAAAATTATATGGGCAGAGAGCATTTGGCATGTGAAAAGAATTGAGATCCTGGCAGAAACATTGCAGTACACTGGCGTGTGTGTCTCAAGGTGGGAGTGTTTACAGTATATTTTCAGTGGGGAGCAGGTGAAGAGGGACACTGAGCCACCAGTAGAGTAGTAAAATATTGACCACATGGTGCCTTAGGTATGAAACAGAGGCTTGAGGGAACCCTGAAACAGGAGGTGTCACACAGGGAGATGTTTTGTATACAGTATGAAAGGTGACTTTAAAAGGAAAAATCTTAAGATTCACAGAGTGAAGCAAGACAAATGAGGATTCCAGTCAAGCTGGGTGTTCAGGACTCATTTCTTCTGGAGCCCCTTTGAATAAATTCCTCCACATTGCCTTAAGGAGACTAGAGACAAGAACCTGCTGTCCTCAAAGGACTCTTCAGCCACTGGGGTGGAAAGAGTTGCCAGGCAGACTCTCATGTGGGAATGTTAACCCTTGACACTTCTACAGCCACCACAAATATATACTTGCCTCCTGACTGTCCATCTCCTCTGTGGAGCCATTGGAGAGGGGTGACTGAGGATATGCTCTGCTAGGGCAGCGCATCCTCATGGCCTGGACAGCAACTTTTTAATGAGTGATGGCAAGTTGTGTTCAGTCTGTCCAGCACTTTGGGAATGCCTTCATGCAAAACCAGAATGAACAGATGCTGAAGAGACAGTTTACAGGGAGCAATTTCTCATTTCTCCACAAAACTGTGACCCTGCACATATGGCCTGTGCATCCATACCCCATGTATGCCCCATTTTTCTTTCTGTGGAAACATAGAGGCATTAGTATCTTTCCAAGATTCCTTTGCATTATTGTTACATAACAGTTTGTATATTTTTCTAATCTGACACTTTTAGTTTGGGTATATACTTGCATTCTTACTAAAACACATCCAGAACTGCACAGCTTCAGACAGCTGTCTCTCCACCACAGGGACGCTATCAAATAGCAGCACAGGACCTTTTTTTAACACTGTGGTTATAGCTGACTTCATCTGACAGGTCCATGTCTGCCTCGGGAAGCACCAGCACTGGAGCAAGACTATGCTCTCACTATCATCTCAAGCTGTCTATCTTGTCTATCTTGTGTTTGGGAACAGGTACAGGAAAGGCAGACCTGGCTGGGAACTTCTACTGCCAGTATGTGCTGCAGACAGAGGCTGCCCATTTTGGGGTGAAGCAGCAGAAATCCTTGGGAGTGGTAAGTTTGAGTGGCCTGTTACAGCGTGGGTATAGCACTTTCATAGACCTACAGCACCAAAGTCCTCTGTAGCAGCCCTTGAGGAAACACACTCTAGTCCCAAAAATTAATGAGAAGTGAAGTTCTCCATCCCTGCAGATTTTGCTGCTCTGAGTATAATTTCATACTCAGGCAGGGAGAGTAGGATTACACAAAATATGATAAACCATTAGAAATGGAGAAGAGCAATTAGGATCAATCAGTGCATCCATTTTTAGAAACCTGAAACAACGGACACAGGACACCGTGGTTCTGTGTGCTGTACAGACACAGGACACAAGGTCTCTACCTCTCAGGACTGAGCAGTTGAGTTTAAAATCAAAGACAACAGACCAAAACAGACAAATCAAGACAGGACAACAACTCAGGCATCCCGACAGACCTGCATGGCAGCTCCTCACTGTTGTCAGCTCTTCTCCAAAAAGGATAGTTTTGAGGAGTGTAATGAAGTACATGAGGGACAGTGTATAATGCCAAGCTTACTGATGTTTCTGGAGAAGGCCTTCCTGTGAGAGAGATGTGGGGGAAGGAAGTTTGGAGATCTCTAACTGAGCTACGGCATTAGCAGATTCAGTGCATACGTTTGACATGGCTGTGCAGAGCACTTGAACCAGCTTTTTGTTGGCCTAATCTGTCCAAATGATCAAAAAAGTCATTGGATAGAGAGAAGAGAGAGGAAAGAGAAAGAAAAAAAGCCATATCTACTGTGTAATGAGAGCCATGCCCTAGGCTGGCTGGAAATGTGGCAGCATTTCAAGGACATGCTACTCCCCACTTTGATGCAATCCTGTTTTCCAAATCTCTGCCTGAGATCAAGGCTGGATGGGAGGAGAGAAGTGGACTTTTGCAGAAATGTAATGCTTTGCCTGTCTTGTGACCAGGCACATATGTAGGTCTGAATCTGAGTGTCAGACAACAAAGTAGGATGTCTCAGTAGGATGTATCAGTAAATTCCTTGCTGGAACTGCTTTTGTTCAATCCACTTCAAGTTTTGCATGGTGTCCCTTGACTTGATGCTGAGTGCCTCTGTGGTAAATGAAGTATTTTGCATGTCCAGCTTGGGACATGGCAGATAATAAACAAGTTTTCTACTTAGAAAAAGAGTGACCTTGTTCAGGAAGGAAGGACGTTCTGAGCAGTCCTTTTGCAGTATCTCCAGGCAAAGAAGGGACCTGTTTTTGTCCCTTAGCACTTTTTCCTTCAGAGCTGTAAGCCAGCCTTGGCCCACTGCAGTCCCCTTTAGTCTCCAGCTGTTAAGTTTGCATAGGCTTTTGCTTCCCAGTTTTCTTGGATGCCACAATTGGCAATCACAAATTTATTGCCCACTTACAAGGAAAAAGGCAAAGACTGATCATGGACGTGAGATGCTTGTGAGCCAGAGGTGATGTGTTAAAGTAGAAAATATGTCTACAAAGCAAATACAGAGTATGCAGACTTTTTGACTGTCCCAGATAGATCACCTTGAAGCAATTTCCTGATGTAAATTAGCTTCCCTTGAAATATCCCAGAAAAAATGCCAGTCTGCTGCAGAGAAACTGAAATATTTCTCATAAAGGAAGATTAATAATGAAAATACAATCTGAGAAGAAAGGTCATCTATAGGTGAGTATCAGGTACAGTGAAAATGTGGCTGTAGAGAGAGGTTATAGATGAACTGATCATAGGAAAGAAATTTGTTGTTTTCTCACATTTAGTATCACAAGGTGCTTTCTAAAAATGAAAGGTGAAATTGCACAGAGTATTATTTTGCAACTGTAATATAAATATGTAATATCATGGTATCCAGAGTGGTTCTGTAGCAACAATCAAACAATAATGAGGGAGAGAATGATGCTGGAGTAAGACCATAACCCTGTAAAAAAAAAAGAAAAATTTCCTAGTCCCATACTTGCCAGCAAATTCCTTTTTCTAGACCCCAGTGCTAATGGAAGTTTTCACTTTGGATATCTACTGTCACTCAGGCAATGTGCAGGGTTTCAGTGTGTCCCATCCCTGTCCTCGCTGCTGTTGTGATCCTGTGCCTGTTCAGATGGAGACCAACTGGAGCACATTGTAGAGCCTTCTTTTCCCACACACTTGAATTTTCTTCCAGTGAAAAACAGGATGCAAGAAGGGGGAGAAAATGGTACATCTGAACCTTATCCTCATATTTAAAATGTGGCCAGGATACATTTTGGGGACTGATGTCTCTGGTCCCACAATTTTAGACACACCTGGAAGGTACAAGTTGCCTGATACCAGATTTCAAAAATTAAACTGTTTCCTACTGCCTTCCACTGTAAAACAGTAATAATATTTTACAGCAAAGCAAAGAATGCTGGCAAAGTCAGCTTTTTTTTCATAATCAGATAAGTGCACCCGGAGAATAATTATTTGTTTATTAGCCCTTGGTTTGCATGTGGCTTCAAAATTACCCATGAAAGATGCTGTTAATATATATATTCTGAATGTCTGAATGTGAAATGGCTGCTGTTACAATTAAAAAGGCTAAGGAAGCCTATGGAAAATGGATAGGAAAACCTCTGTGTGAGATTTCAGTTAATTAAAACATGCAATTTATTAAAACAACAAAACACAGTGAACTGATTCAAGACCATCTGTCCAGGGTAATCCTAAGTATATAGTCATAGTTTTGCATCATTTGAGTAATAACCACAGTTGAGCAATCATTTTGAAAGAAAGAGAAACCTGTTAAGCATAAGTTCTATGTGTGAGCCCAATGAGGACCCTAGTCCTCATTCAGGACTGGGCCTCTAGGCTTTGACAATATAACAAAAGCAACAAGGAAAGAGAGTGAAAAATAATTGAGGACTAAACAGCAGGTTTTAACAATTTTAAAACTGTTGATTAATACACCCTTGACTAATAAAAAGCATATTTTGACTTCTTAATTACTCAAGTTTTGCCCAATTTAAACAGTATTCTGTTATTTTGAGTCTTTCTCCACAGATTTTTATTGGAATCAAAATGAACAGCAATCAAAATATGCACTAGAATGTTTTCCTTTCAGAAAAATAATAAAGAAGAAAAGCATATTCCTCCTATGACAGTGTTTGAATTTTAATGTAAAATGCGTTCTGAGATAATCCTCACTTACAGAGGCTTGTTCTTGCACTGAAGGATGACAGGCTTTTAAGTCTGCCAAAGATGAGTTCAGAACTTTCTTTCTGGCTCTGCATTGCTTCTGCAGTACTTGCTGACACCACTGCTACTTAGGGGAGCGTAAGGAATCTACCTTAATTTAAGGGTGAGCTGTAGAAATGGGAAATGCTGACAGCTGGGCCTCAAAGGTTCAGAAGGAACTGACCTTAAAATCATTTTCAAAGAACAAAATGGATAAGCAAGGGTAGCAAATAGCCAGACTTTAAAAGAGATTCTTTCTACACTCACTAATTTACATTAGCTGTATCCATTTTACCAACTGAAGGATGTTAAGGCTATGCTTATGCTAGCAAATTAAATATGCTTATGATCCCGCTGAGGGCCACTGTGCCTACCCATTTTGTTAAACTCTCTTATCTCCCCAAACAGGGTGGCTGCATCCAAACTGCACATTGCGAACGGTCCGTGACTGATTGCCACACAGCATCCAGGGGCTGTCTGGGGAAGGGCTGCACACCCTAGCACAAGTGTCAGGAGAGCCTTCTCACAGGAGCTCTTGCTGGGATCCTTCTTCCAGCTTAATAGTCTGGATGCTCAAATTCTAGTTCCAAGGGACATTGTCTATCTCCTTCACCAGTACAGGAAGAGCAGTGCATTTGGCTACTAACATGCATAAATGTGCTGAAGTCATCAGAATAACTGATGAAGGCATAGATCTAGTATGTTGTACCATTGATGTAAAACTACAATATGATTAGGAATTATTACAACAGCAGTCTCTACATAGTCATATGCATTTATTCTGTGAAGCCACAGACCTCTGAAGATCTGGTGGCTATTTATATGCCCAGAGTTACTTGCATACTTCAGGGTTTGATACACTGTGGTCAAGACACAGACAGACAGTAAAACCCACTGGGAATGCACTTTACAACATTCAGTTTATTTCTTTTGGTAACTGAAATCTATATCACACTTCTGTTAGTTCTTCACTATGTCCTGATTCAGAAAATTGGTATTGTAAATTATTTGATTTGGGGAAGGTAAGGCCCTCACCGCAAGATAAGAGATGTACGAATTGTTGAAAGTAGCTAGAATCCTACCAGAATTTCAAAGCTAGCAGAGTTTTATTGTGTTTTTCTCCAACAGAGCCTTTAGATTCACCTATAGGAAAGAATATGTGGATAAAGTATTTTATAGTTCTAGCAAAGGACATACTATACATGCAATGACTTACTCAGACCTAACCAATGTAGGATAAAAGATGAGATGTACAAGACCATGGGAAGTAAAATATTCCTTGTTCAAATTTATAAGCTTCATGAACACTCTCTTAAAATTAAGCCTTGTATGCACTGTTATCAACCCCACTTCCTGGTCACACAGGATCTGGTTCTAGATTACAGGCCTGCAGCAAAAGAAGCAAAGCAACAGAGCAGGAAAGAGTGGAAGACAAAATTAGTATTTATTTTTTACTCACCTAAGTAATCAATTTCCATATTTCCATATGCCACACAGCAATTGAAACTTGGTTTCCAACTCATTTTCATCTATGGTGGATCTTCCACCATCTGATAATGGTGCGACCTCTGATTAAAACTCTTTATGAGGTTGGGATATGTAATATTGCTCTCCTGTGTAGATTCCTTTTACCTAAGATGGCTTGGGTTGATGGTATACTTTTCTTCCATATAAGGGAGTAGGCTTTCCCTCTGCTATCTTCAACTGTTTTCTTGATATATCTATGGACGCAGTATGTTTGAAACTGCTGTCACTGAATAAAGCTGGGCTCAGAGTGGCCAGAAGTTGTTTGAAGAGGGAGGACAGACAGACACACAAGAGCACACATATGCTCAGAGCAAGACTGCATCATCGTAATTTCCTTAGAAGCTAAAAAGAAATAAACACAGAAGTCTGATTTTGCTGCACAATGTCTTTCTTAATTGTCAAAGTTCAGCTGGGCTAGAAACTGAGTTAACCACATTTTAATGCTAAGCTAAAGACTCATGCTGCATGCCTAAGGCAAGCGCGTTCTCAGAAAGTAGGCTCCACACCAGGCATTGCATGCAGCCACAACAAATCATCTTCTTTTACACATCTAGATCCTGAAACAGGGCGTAAAAGACCATGCACACTGCGGCACAAGTGTGGGAAGAAGAAAATAAAACTGCCCTCACAAATGAAAATATGGAAGTTCTGCTGCACCACCGGTGACTCAGACCTGCTTCTTTCACCCCTGCCAAGAAATTCAGGACACGTCCTCTTCAGAAATCCCTGGCCATGTTACTGAAATACCTGCACTTTCCAGATTCTGTCAGAAAGTGCACATATCCTCTTTCAAGATCTTGGCAGCATAAATCGAATGATTCTGTGAGGAATAATCTGGGGTCTCAGGTTCCTCTGGCTCCGTTACATACTCCACAATAGCTCAGCAACAGATGCTGTCGGTAGGAACTCGGTGTATGTACTGCACAGAGGAATTTTCACTGAAGCAAATCAACTTCTCTGTGAAGGATGTCGGAAAGCTCATGTGTGGGAGGAGAGGAAAGGTTCCTATATCTCCACCACAGCTTCCACAAAATCCCAGTGGGTCTCAGCTGCTCTGAGTGGATACTATCAAGTGGGTGTCTGGGGTTCAGGGACAGAGTTAGCTGTTTTTCTCTCAAAAGAATGTGTATGACTTTGTAGATTATAATTACTCAAACTGTATCCTGCTGCTCCTCAGGGGCAAAAGACCTCTCCCCTCTGCTTGACTATTGGCCAACTGAAATCACTTTGGTTTGGGGAACAGGAAAAGGCCAGAGCTGTGACCTATGAAACAGATCTGTGAATCTCTTGGTTTATAAATCCCAGCAGAGAGAGGCTGGCCCCCTTATGACAGCTGCCTGTAAAACCTGTGACCTGACAGCGAACAAAATGTCAAGTCCTCTTAACAAAGGAATCACTAGACTGCTGCTCAAAGAGAGGAAGTTCTCAAGTAGGTATTTTGTCATTTAAGTGACACTCTTCCCTACTGAATGGAGGCTTCATTGCAGCATTTCCTACTATTGTTGCCTAGCATCTGGATTCCTGCTGCTTCCCTCCAGGGGCTGGTGATATTTCTCCAGAAGTTTCAAGCACATAATTAGATTGCTCCCTTAGTAAGCAGAATTTCCTGGAGGGGAAGCACATTGCAGCACTGTTCCACAACTTGCCTAAGCTGCCAGCAAGAGCCAAGGCGAAGGCTGGTTCTTGAATCCACAAGGATCTGCAAACTCAGCTGGCCCAGAGTGCATAGCAGTAAAAGTTTGGCAGGGCTGCGACATAGGAGTTGCATGTATTAATAATTTGTTTTGGATAGCTGGGCTAAGAAGAGCTGTGCTGCAATTTAGCAGGAAACTGGACCAACCTGAAAACCTGTTGTTGCCAACAGGTTGTGATCCTATTCCCATGTTGCCCCTCACCCTTCTGCTCCCATCAGAGCCTCCTGCTCCTTCCATGGAATTGCTTGGTGGTGTGGAACTCATCCGAACATGCCAGGTGACCAAGAAAGCTGACTCAGCTCCTAAGCTCAGGAGACCACTCACTTTTTTGCTGGCTTTGTTTTCTGATGCAAATAGTGAGATAAACAGACCCACTCTCAAAACTAAGTGCAAGATGAACGCTGGCACTGGTGCAAGGCAAGCATTAATGGCATGTGCCTGTGTGGGAGGAAATGCAGGACAGAAAAAGATGAGCAGCCCCCTTGCAGCAGCAGCAAACTGTTAAATTGCATTCAGCATCACATGAACCCCCACCTTTGGGCCTTGCTCATTGCCAAATCCTTTTTTTTTAAAAAATTCCAAAACCCTACAGTGGGTGATATCTAATTTATTTTGGGACTCAGTGTGCATTTCAAACAGTTTTATTTTACAGGAGATACGGATGATGGCAACCCACTGGGCAGATAACAGGCCAAACTGTACTTTGGAGTATGATTCCAGCACAGCAGAAGCTGCTCTAAATTTGGGCTACTGCTGCCTGATTCCCCTCCCTCCTTACTCACACATTTCTTCTTTTCCTGCATGTTTTGGTCTTATGTTTTCCATAGCATTGGTGCCAGGGAACCAGAAGACAAACTATGCTCAGGGAGCTGACCTAACTAAAATCTAACCTGTCCTGAGAGTTTTTCCCTTGGGAATCTGTTTTCTGAATCAGACCACTGTACAAGTCCATCTCATTAAAGGGATGGGGTACAAACATTTAGCTGATGGCATAAACAAAGGAAGAAAGCTACTTTGCATTTTTAACAGCCTGTTAGTTTTTTAACATACGTGATTGTTGAGTTTTCTAACTTAGGCAATAAGAACAAAAGGGGAAGATTCACAAGGGACTAAAGATGGAGTATTTCATCTCCAGGCAGGTACTCAAAGACTTTAGCTCATGAGATCGATTTAGGCATCGCTCTCCCCTTCCAGGAACTGAGGAAGCTATGTGGTGGTTCATCCTTCGTCTACCAACAAAACCTCTGAATGTGGGAGAGCAGCATCTTTTGAAACCAGTCAGAGGGAAAGACAAGGCAGAGAAGAGCTGAGATTCTTCTTCTCATATTTAGACTTCTCTGTGTGTAAGATTGGAACATTTTTTGATCTCTCCTTCCTTTCATTTGTTTCTAGATTTAGGTAACTAGCTCTGCCCTGGGAAATAAATGCGTCCTGCTGAAAAGTGTTCTCCAAGGAAAAATAGGCAATGGTTTAAATATTCAACTTTTGTGGGTTGACACTGGCTGGATGCCGCTTACTTACTACCCTCTGCAGCTGGATAGAGGGGAGAAAATTTAATCAAGGGTTCATGAGTTGAGATAAGGACCAGGAGAGGTCACTCATCAAAAACCATCAAGGGCGAAACAGGCTTGACTTTGAGATATAAGGTGAATTTGTTACTAATAAAATCAGAGCAGGATAATGAGAGGTAAAATAAGCTCTTAAAAAAACACCTTAGCTGCCCCAACCCCTCCCTCTTTCCCACCAACTGTGCAGAGAGATAGGGAGGGGGTTTTGGTCAGTTCATCACCTGTGGTTTTTCTCTTGATGCTCAGGGAGAGGAGTTGTTCCCCTGCTGCATCGTGGGGAGCAGGGGAGATTCTTCATTTCATGAAAGGAAATAAAATCTCGTGATTTCCATGAGGATCAATTCAGTAAGTTTGGGGCCATTTCACCGCAGTTAATGTCATCCCCTTCCCTTTAAAAGTTTTCACTTTTGTTCAGAATTAATTTTTTTTTAGCATTTCATTTCATCAATTTCTTCTCCAGTCCCTTTATTTCACTTTGTTCTCTGATTTCAAGAGTTCAATGTGTATAATTTTGGCAAGGTTCTATCCTTTTCACTGCCCCTCGTTTCATTCTCAACCCATCCGTTGTATTCACTCAGTTTCCAAATTTTCTTCTTTTTAACACTTGATTTTGTTTTCCTCATATACCCTTTCTACCCTTTTGTTTGTTTCACTTTCTTTGCTGATTTCAAGATTTTATTTCCTTGCATGAAATGAAATTCTTCATTTCATTAAAGGAAATGAGAAATCAAGGAAGGAAATGTAATGGAAAGACAGGGAAGGAAGTATAATGACATGAAAACCAAAAATTCTGAAATGAAGTGAAACTAATGAAAAGGAATTGAAAGAAAGGAAGTACATCGAAATGAGTGGAAACTTCATTACATGATTTTCACAGAAACCTTGAGATTTCATTTCCTTTCATGAAAAAAAACTTGTGAAAGGAAATCAAATGAGACATCAAGAAATGAAGGTAAAGGAATAGATAGGAAAGGAAATATAATGATGTAGTGTTTAGATCTTGCTGGGTGGCAGGTGTCCACTAAACTGCTCTATCACTCCCCTTCCTAGTGAGACAGGTGAGAGAAAAGGATGGAAAATAGAATCTCTTAGGTTGAGATAAGGCAATTTACTAAAGCAAAGGAAAACCAAACAAGTGAAAGTTTTTGCCTCAGCACATATAGTGGTTTCTCCATAAGGCAAACATTCTGGAATAACAAATGGACCCATTTCTTTCTCTTTCCTTTAGCTTTTTTATCTGAGTTGATGCCATATGATATGGAATATCCCTTTGGTTAATTTGGGTCAGCTGCCCTGGCTGTGTCCCCTACCAGGCTCTTTCCCACTCCCAGCCCCTTGATGGGGGAAGGAATGTTAGAGGGAGAGCACAGCTCAGCAGTAGCCAGAACACTGGTGTGATATCAGCATCCTTCCAGCTACCAATGCAAAGCACAGCACTGTGAGGGCTGCTAAGGAAAAAAATGAACTCTATCTCAGTCAGATCCAATAACCTCAAAGAAAAAAGAGGGTTTTCCTCAGAGGGACAGAGGAATAGTTCAAACCTGCAGTTCCCTTTCCAAAAGGAGACCTTCTTAAGCCAGAGCCAGGAGGCTAAGGTGCATGACCATCCCCACCTACAGCAGAGACTTCTAGATGAAAAAAAAACAATGAAAAATTGCAAAGCCAGGAAAAGCACAAGCAATAATACGAAGCCCAACTCTGTACCTTAATTATAGAGATGCTCCGCTGAGAAAAGGAGGTCTTGGGTACCAGTCCTTGCTTTCAGCATAGATTATAGTTTTTTACTCCATTGACTCCTTAAAGCAAACCACATAATTCCAGGGGCAGGGCTATAGGCAAGGTATTAATTCTCCTTACTTACTAAATTCTTTGATTTTTTAAAGCACAAGGCATTTGTACAGTTGGTAATAATATTCTGCAAATGCCCAACAGCTCCAAGCAGGAGAGAGAATGAATGCTTTGTTATTCTAGGAAAATACATGTGTATTTTTACTGTAGTCATAACAAAGGAAGCTTCAAGCATTTTTCTACATGCCAGTTCGGTTGTTTTTCTCATCACAGATATTCATCTGTCTGCAGACTGTAATGTCTTTCTATGTTCATATGTGATGCATTCTGACAGCTGTTCTACAGTTAAAATTTGATATTTCAAGAAATCCATTCACAGTCTGGCTTTCAATATAGCACGTGCAGTTACTTCAGCTTCCTCATCACTTTCCATTTTATTTTCAGGAAACTTTGGTTAGCATATTCTTCTACATGTGTGAAATTTCAAATCGGAAAGGACTTGTTTCAATTCTCCTTCTCTTAATGGAAGCTTGCCATCTCTCCAAAAGGCAGAGGAAATGGGGTGTGACTGAGAGTTAGATTCCCTTCCTACATGTTGTTACTTCTGGAAGATTAGTGCCCATCAGGTGTTTGGAAGTGAACACACAATGTGGTTCCAGTAGGAGGTAGGATTGCCAGAGGTCAGTCTGAAACTAGGGACATTGCATGGCATCTCCAGCTAACCTACTGCTGGTGTTCAGATGCTGAAACAAACCACAGCATTTTGTTTTCATAGAAACAAGCCTTGAGGCAATCGGGCACGTGAGATTAACAGCAAACACTTGTAATAAGGACTGCAACAAAGAGACACTAAAATCATAGTAAAAAAAGGGCAAAACTACAGTCTCTGCAAGAAATTTAAGTTTTAAGATTTCTAAGTTTTAATGGCAGAATTCATCAAACTCTGAAACCTTTTCTAACTGCTTGTGTCTGAAAAGAATTTCAATAAAATTTCTTTGCATAAACAATCTTAAAAATCTGTGTTGGGTCCTCCTCTTGTTCACAAAGTTCTGTAGCATTAGGCTACTATTTAATTCGTCATTTCTTTTTTTTTTTTCTGGGCACCTGTGTTCAGGCCAGGAAGAGGAGCTTGGTGAGAAGGGAGCATTATGGATTTAGGATTTTATCTCTGCAGAGTCTGGCATGGTCTGTTGCTTTGAGACTACACCTTAGTACCTGGATTGTCTGTTTTGGTGAGAGAGAGGCAATTGGTTGTCTAGGAAGACAACAGAACCAATGGCACACGTGAATTGACAAGCCAGGAGCTTTGTGTGGGTCTCTCATAAGCACGGGACAATTTTGCAGGCATCTGACAGCCTGAGAGAAGTAGAAATCCCATAGAGATAGGATAGCCTTTTCACAGAGACAAAAGCAAGCCTGCTTATGAAATATGTTTCCTGAAAAATAAACTTTAAAACTTGTATTAGATATATTTGTACAATATATAAAGATAGGTACTGTGAGTTAACAGAGAAAGAAGGCCTAAGGTCCCTAAACCAACACAAGACATGTGACTACACGCCGGATGCATGTCTGGAATACTAACATTATGTTCTTTGCTTGGGGGTCTGGAGGAATGTGTCATGGTTGTCTTTTGGCCTGAGTATATTTCCCATGAATCAAAGGTGCAAAGAAGTGGGTGAGGCAAAAGGATAGACTGGTGCACACCCAAGGCTCGCCCTGACATACCAGATATATGTTTGGACTTGGGACTACTGCAGAGGCACTCCTGCGTTCTGGTGTTTACCCCATGAGATTGCTTGACTTTGCTGGCATGTAACAGAAAGGCACAGCCAGTGCTGTGAGGAAAAGCACAGCATAGTGCCATCTCCAGCACTAACTTGTCACCTACACTGGCCCGGTAGGGAGTTGGAGCTGTTGGGTGACTGCAGAAGGATACTCTATGGTGCCAGTGGAATGGTCGTATCAGAAACAACCCAAATAGTTCATACAACTGCCTACAATTCTATAAACATCCTGCCTGCATCCATGCTGAATGCACTTCCCTTCTTGTGAAAATGCTCAAAGAACAGTAGAACTACACTGTGTTTTAAAGGACAAAATGTCACAGCTTGGAAGGCAGAAGCACTTGGCAGAGTTATCAGCATCTAGAATAAATGTACTTGAGCAGTCCTAGCTCAAATGTGTTCTTGGGTACTCTGTCCTGCAAGACAGAGGAATCTGCCACGTACTCTATACTCAGGCCATAATCTACCAAACAGCTTAAATATGTTCTTAATTGCAAGCAACGAGCCCAAAGCCCAAAGTTAAACACAGGGAGAGCCATGCTATTGAACTGAGGGAAAAAACCCTCAGCACTTCACAAGGTTAACCCCTTAGCAAAATTGGACTTTAATTTCTTGGAGTACCATAATTGTTCATGCATCTTTGAGCCTTGAATTTGGAAATGAAGGTGACTGTTATTTTCAAGGTGTATGACTCAGGCCCTGAGTAACCAGAACAAAATCAGAGACAAGTGAGAATTAGAAGCGCAAGGGATACTGTGGGGGAAGAAGTGAGAGACTGAGTAAGAGGGTTCCCTGAGGTGAACTCCTTGCCACACTACCTGCAAATGCTTATAACTCACTCCTATGGCATTCTTTTCATTGCTAACTTTATTACCAGATAACCTAAGTGTCATTTATGAAGCACCTGGGGACAAGAAATGCGTGTGATCCCAGCCTGGCCACATTCCCTCCTACTGGAGTGACTATGCAGCTCTTACTGGGATGAGGGCAGGGCAAGGCAGGCGTTACAAAACGAATTTGGTGAGGTTAAGAGAAATGAAAACATGTAAATTATTCTCCTGTCATGACACTTTTTGAGGTCTGTAAAGATGCGACAGATTGTACTGGTTGCTTCTCATATTCTGTATTCCAACGTGCATTTAGCATATATGCCTTATGTGCTCAAGTTCATGCCTACAAAGCGGCTTTGAACAAAGCATCTTCCAATGCTGGCATTGTCATTTGCATAACATATGAAATTTTGACAGGCAGCGTGAAGCTGAGCAAGGTTCTGTGCCTTTACAAGGCACAAGAAACAAATCCTAGCACAAGAAGTTTATATTAAACAGGTAAAAAACCCAGAATAATTTCAAAATACCCTGGATAACAGGGATACATTTATCTTAATCGTGTATGAAATGAAAAAGGTGGCTCTTGTCAGATTACTATCATTGACTGCCACCTATCTAGCACAAGGTGGCATGGTAAGACTGCATGGCTTTTGATGACGTTGTATCAGTACTATGTTGCAGTTTGAGCTCAAAAGGAGATGTGATATGAGTAAATATGAACTGTAGTTAGGATTTTTCCACTGGAGGGGAGTTTGGTGTGAATTTAACATAGAAATCATCTTAGAAATCAGAATGGTTTGGGTTGGTGAGGACCTTAGAGACCATATGGTTCCAGCCCCCTGCCATGGGCAGGGACACCTTCAGCTGGATCAGGTGGCTCAGGGCCCCACCTGGCCTTTGAGACATGGTCTCTGATTCTTCAATGACAATGCTGTTGAGTGGCTTCATCCTTTTTGGAAGTAGATAAGGCACTCTCTAAAGAGCTCTGTTGGCTACCTGAAAGCATCCACGAGTCACTACTGAAGAATGTCTTTTCAATGGGCTTTCAGTACCTATGCTTGTGGATGATCAAAACTACAGAAACAACTCTTCACTTGGCCTACCACTAACCCTTGAACAACTCATCTACAGACATAGTAACTCTGCCTGCACTTAAATGACAGCAGGGTTTCTTTCTGCATGATATGTTAACATCCAAATAAATGGCAGAGCCCTGAGGTAGAGATCCATGCAAGGCCTGTTTCCACAAAGGACAGACCACTACTGATTGTATTCTTTCTCAGGCTTAATAGCTATGAACTCTCCCCTCAATTCATATGGAACTAGAACTGCAGTAGTTTGTTAGATTACTAACAAACTTAGTAGTTTGTTGGATTTCAGAATGTCCCGTTGGATCCTATTTGGCTGCTGAGTAGAAGTAACTCTGTAATTGCTTTTGGAATGGTGTACCATACTGTTTTCTCAGCTGCCAGTAAAAACCTTCCTCAGTTCTCCCAAGACTGTCATAAGGAGTTTTACCTCTGCCCATCTCCAACTGCTAAGACAGAAACCACTTTTTTCATTTTTGCATGTTTCTTTTTTCATGTATGTTTCTAAATAAATCCTCCCTTTTATTTTTACCCTAGAACTCAGTCCTCACAACTGATTTAAGCCAGGTACCTCTGTTTCTGGTGGGTGTTCTGCTCTTTCTGAATCTCAGGACAGAAGCTGATGCTGATGTCAGCTGCAGGTATTTGAAAACCTGTCTGGAAGTTGCATTAAAACTGAGTAGCATCTTGGAGATTAGAAGATGAACTCACCCAGTTAAAAGACAGGTGACCTAGTCTAAATGGGACGAGATGACAGCTTTATCTTTAGCAGGCAATGGGGCACAATAAAAGGATGAGGGAGATGTGGGAAGAGATTCATTCTAAGTAAATTACAACTCCTATCAGCCTAGCTGGAATTCAGCATGTGGGAGAGCAGGGACTGCAGCTGTCATCATTGCCCTTGGATTTTTTGTGAGGGGAAGTAAACAACTCTGAATTTCAGCCTGGCTTCTACAGAAGCTTGTGTGGGTGTCCCAGCAGTTTTTGGTAAACAGTTTACAGCAGGAGCCACCAGGAAAATGAGATTTTTTTTTCCAAATAAACAAGTTTAACTTAATGATGGCTCAAAATTACTATGTGTTGGGGGGTTACCCCAGGAGTCTCATTATCTCTAATTGGATGTTTTATTTCATGAAGTAGTCAGCATTAACTTTTAGCTTGGTGAGGAAAAAATCTCATATTTAATTGCCTCCAAATTTTCCTTTATTCCTGGGAAGACTTGGCAGGATTGTGAATATCTCCAGTGGCCAAGCTGTCAAACAAGCTTTTCCTTTTCAAAGGACATTCTTTTTTCTTTCTTTCTTTATTTTCCCTCCCCTCACTATCCTGGGCCAATTTTGGTTCTCTTTCCCACTCAACGCCTCCTACTTCATAGGCAGCACTGGTCCCCACAAGCCCTCCAGCAGACTGAAAGCAAGGACTGCTTTCTGCCTGGGTGACTTTGTGTCTTGAGGGCTCTGTGCCCAAATTTACACCAGAAGAAATCAGTGTAACTCAAGTTTAATATAGCTCAAAGCAGAGCTAATTTTGTGCTGAAACAGTTTGGAATGGCATACCAAACTCTGGTTTTGGCCATATGTACTAGTGTTTCACACTCCTTCTCCCCAAAAAATAAGTTTTGGCTCATAGTGTTATCTATTTTTATCTCATCTATAACCTATTCTAAAATTACACCAGTTAAGCAAAGCCACCTTTTCCATTTCCTTTCTTATCTCATTGGTCTAAAATCACTATCCAACGTAAGTGAGCAGGAAAACATAGATTTATTTTTAAATAGCAATAAAAAATGGATGATTTATCTGACACATTTCAAAATATTAATGGTGTAAAGACATCTTGATAAATGAGGGACGATTATTCTCATCTTCACAGACCAAAGTACAGCTGTGAAATCCTTCCAAACAGTGCTCAAGATGTTTGATTTCTATTCTAGTTGATATTTGACAGAAAGGATTTTATTTTTACATTATGCAGGGGAAGTGGAAATGAGTATTTCTTCTGTCCTTTTTCCTTCTTGCTCTCCTTGCTTATCCTCCAGCCTTTTTATTTGTAGTGATTGCAATGCTGTATTACACATGGTCCTGAGAGCCTTCAGGAGTTATGTATCTCCTGTAGTCAGTATTTTTCCTTATTATTTTAAGGTGTGGTAAACCCAGCTGTTGCCAACTGAACAATTGATGTCTGGAGTCTGGAATGTATAAATTAGAAGACAGTTGAAAAGCACTGTAGCCCAGAAAAAACACAGATTTTAACTGAAGCACAGACCTGCTTTGGGCTTCTTAGGCAAGACTCTCTACAGCTCAGCTTCCATGTTCTAAAGTGAACAGAGACTACAGTGTTCCTCTAGCTCATGAACAGAAAGGTAGGAATACCTGCAGTTAAGGAATCACAATATTATGTTGGAAGAAAAGGCTTTGCACTAGAGGAATCCTAGGTCTGAATTGCACTGAATTATGAATAAGAGAAGGGGAAAACTTCACTTTTAGCACTAGCCCACAGTCCCATGAAATTAGTTGTAACTAAAGCCACGAACTGAAGGCATGGTTCCATATGATGAGGTTAGAGTTCACTCTCTTAACACAGAAGGAAATGAACACCCTCTCCCGAATTAAATATTCTTCAGTCTGGTTATTGAGTTGAAGTGGCTCATGGACCATATGGCAAACACCAAGGAGGAGCTAAGGGCAGGTGAAAATCTGCAGTTGGGACATGAGAAGTTAGCAACATCTCAGCTTCTTGGCCTTGGTGAACTATTAAATCAGATCAGCTGCTCCTAGACCTGTCTAAAGGAATCAGTTTGCTCTGCAGATCATCACTTCAAGGCCCACTCTGGAAGAGAAAAGACTCAACTGAACAAGATAACGTATTTTTGCTTGTGCTAGCAGGTTCTTAACAATACATTCAGTATGCCATTGAATAGACAATCTGAAATGAAAGAGCTCTGAAATGTCTAATAAACTCACTGTGCAAAGATCCATGTATGGCCACACAAACTAAAATGTTCTCAGACTACTGGAAAAAACTGGGAACAATGCTTAGTTATTCAGGACGGGCATGATCTTTAAAGAAGCAGGTCTGGCTCAAAACCACCACAACTATGAAAAAGTTTACCCAGGGGAAAGAAGGCGAAAAGCACTGAAGAACTGAGGTAACAGAGGAAGCAACACTGTGGGAACAGAGGCTCTGTTGTTTTTACAGGCAAATGTTTCAGAAGTCTATTCAGCAAATTATTCACTCAGTCTTAAAGCAATCAGCCTATGGGACAAGTTTGGGGCATGAGCCCATTTTACCCAGCCTTTCCCTTTGTCCTGAAGAAGGTGACCCCTCTGACATGGTCTGAATGACTTTCTGTGTCTTGGCACAGGCAGGCATTCCCTGATACCTCTGGTCTCACCCTGTCCTCCCACACAGAGGCACGAGCACAATTAAGTCTCCGCCTATTCCACTGCACTCCCCAGCCATGGCTGCATCATCGGGGCAAGGAGAAGGGAAGGACTGGGCAGTAGAAAGCAGACAGTTGTCCATGTTGCCTGGAAGGGGGACAGAAAGTTGAGAAGTAGGTAGAGAAGGGTGGTTGCTCCAGGGAAAGATGGGTGGTATTGGCCTGGTTGGGTGGGAGTAGTACTGCTGTCACGAGGAAGGGAGGGAACAAACTCCCGGGCACAAGGAGAATGAAAGATCAGGCTACAGAAATCTCCTATAACCGATATTCACATCTGTCAGCTTTGGGTGTCCTATTAGTGCTGCAAGTTTTTAGCTCAAGTGAAACCAGCATTATTGCCCTGAAATATAGCAGAAGTACTTCAAGTCTAAATAATTCAGATGTCAAAATGAGTATGAGGAAGAAAATGATTTAGCGGAAGGACTGCTTTGTTTTCGAGGCTGCTACTTCTTTCTATTTATGCACCCATACAGACACTAACAAATCAGTGAACTGGATGCACAACCAGACACCATCACTGATTACATCTTTCCCTGAACAAAAGCAAGGAAATAGAGGAGGGGAAAAAAAAGCAAGCAAAAGTTATTTAAAAGGCAGAACTGTTTGATGAGATTTTATCTGCTATGCAGTTTAAACAGAATTCCAAAACTATTTACAATCAGAATGTTGAGGGTTGTTGGGCATTGCAAAGAAACTTTAAATAACTCCTGTTGGCAAAATTTTTTTCTCAGAGTTGCCAAATCTCATTGCTTTATCACAAATCTCATAATGTTGAATTGCTTATTTAAATCACAATTCACAGACTAATGAGTTTTCTTTTTTTTTTTCTTTAAATAAATGCAAATTTCTCAGCAACATACTTATTGCAAAAGGTAACAGATAATCAGAGTAAATACCAGAGCAGTCAGGGATGTTATTGTTCATGTAGGCCTTTCTCTAATCAGGGGAGAAGAAAATCAATGTTTACTGGCAGCTGCCTGCTGAAAGCAGAGGGACACAGGGTCTGGGGCTCCCTGTTGTTCTGTGGCAGTGCTTGCCCTGGTTAATAAACCCTGGCACCAGATTAGCTCTCACTCTGTACTCCCTCATCTTCCCTCCACCCTGGCCTCTCAAGGTCTTTCCACATTACTGAAATTTTCATGAATAGAAGAAAATTCCACTGGCTTCACTGTGACTCCACCCAGAAGGAGAGGCCCATTTCACCAGCCTGTATAGAGCAGCATTAAAAAACTCCCACAACACAGTAGCATTTTATAATCATAACTCAACTGCTGGCAGGGCTGGGGGCAGGATTTGTACCTATTACCTGCCCCAACCATTGTGTGTAGAGGTCTGTGATGGACACCAAGCTGCCTTCAGCCTTCATGGACACGCAGGTCTGCACAGGCAGTGTCAGGAGAACAGCGTTGCCTCCGGTCATGTATGGGACAGCCCAGGTTAAACCCTGGTCTTGGTCTGATTTAAAGCTCAGTTTTTTGTTATGCTTTCAGTATCAGGCACTTAACCTTCTTCGCTTGTCAGTAAAACACCATATATAAATGTCTAAAAGGGAGGTGTCAGGATGGAGCCTGGTGCTTCTCAGTGGTGTCAAGCAATAGGAAAGAGGCAATTGGCAGAAACTGATACAGAGGAAGCTCCACCTGAACGTGAGGAAGAACTTCTTTACTGTGTGGGTGACCATGTGCTAGAACAGATTGCCTAGAGAGGTTGTGGAGTCTTCCTCACTTGGAGATATCAAGAACCCTCTGGATGCCATCTTGTGCAGTGTGCTCTGGGACAACCCTGCTTGAGCAGGGAGGTTAGACCAGATGACCCTCTGTGGTCCCAACCTGACCCTTTCTGTGATTCTGTGATTTCATCCTCCATCTGATCAAAGGCACCTGAGGGATTTTTGGACACCAAGACTCTCAAAAATTAAACCCCCGAAGATGTAATTCAGTTGTACACACTTAACCTGCAGCCTGTTTTCTGTGTCTTTAGCATACATCAGTGTCATCTGGAGTCTCTTTGTGGAGACCCAGGGACTCCACAAATGCATTCTGGTTGGAATGGATGTAGTCAGGTGGGGGCTGACCTCTCCTCCCCGATGACTACCAATAGGAGGACGAGAGGTCACAGTCTCCAGCTGCACCAGGTGAGGTTTAAGTTGCACATCAGGAAGATTTTCTTCACAGAAGGGGTGGTTAAACATTGCAATGGACTGCCCAGGGAGGTGGTGGAGTCACCATCCCTGGAGGTGCTTAAGGAAAGACTGGACGTGGCCCTTAGTGCCGTGGTCTGGTTGACATCATGCTGTTCAGACTCCATGATCTCAGAGGTCTTTTTCTAACCTAAACGATCCGGTGATTCAAAGAGCAACAACTGCAGATCCTCGCGCACCAACCCGGCCTCAAACCAGGGCGCTGACAATCGCGCATCTGGCCTGGACGAGACAGAAGGGACCTCCTCTGCCCTCACACCCTCGCTCCCCTGGGACGAGCCCCACCACTCCCCGCTGCCTTCCCGCCCCGGGCGGCTCCCGGGAGCCGGCGGAAGGGATCCGCCCCACGCATGCGCGCACCGCCCCGCGGCTGCTGCTCGTCCCTCGGCCGCGGGGGGCGCTGCCGCGCGCCTGCCCGCGCCTCCCGGGGGC
>VZSE01003599.1:855065-875577 GCA_013398275.1 Promerops cafer | reverse complement strand
GGCGGGCGGAGCGGGCGCCCCTGAGGTTGGGATGGGAGGGGCCCGGCGCGACTGGCCCGACCCGGCTCAGGTACACGTTTTCCTGCTCTCTCGCCGTCTTCAGGCCGGGTCTGCGGGAGAGGGGCTGGTGCTGCGCCGCGGTTCGGCCCGGCCCTGCCCTGCCCAATGCTTCCCGGCGCTCATCCCAGGGGGAAAGCATCGGTCGTGCTTCGCCTCCCATTTGCAGAGAGAAGGAGGGCTTCCTTTTTCTCCCACTTGTCTTTCTCACTTGGTTGACACCTGTGTTTCCCTGTGAAGTGCGCACTCACACGCCGATTTTAGGCATTTTGTTAGTCACTAAAAAATATGCTTAAGTCCGAAATACGTAGATGGTGTTCCATGACATAAGCTGTCTGGTCATTCCCTGTATTAGTGCTACATTCACTCCAAGCAGGCTGCAGAGCTCGTCTTCAAGTGATAGAAATGCTCAGATACTTAGTCCACGGTCTTGAGTCCAGGCTGGTAATCCCCATCCAAGTTGTCAAGCATGTCGAGGAGGCACAGCTGGCAGTGAAGTTCAGATAGTTCCTAATTATTTTGCACACCTCAGGGAGAGCAGGAGCTTAGGAACGCATTTTCAAAGGGAATAACCTGTGCTATCCATGTGTCTTGCTCGCTTAATGATTACCAAGACTGGGATAAGTTGATATTGGTAAGTTGCTCTTCTTGTGTCTGGTTAAGTTTTATCCTCAGTCACAGATTTTATTGTGACATAAAGGTTGCTGGAGAGCATGTATTTATGGGAAAATTAAAACAAACTTGTTCTTTTTCTAAATTACTAATTTTTTTGGATGCTGAAACTAGCATTCTACCACAATGCTCAGAAGCATTTAGTGAATCTTCCTGTTGATCAGCAAAGTGTTGCAGCACCCTGGGGCTAGGCCTTTCTCAGTTGTAATACTGGTTTGGTGACAGGGGCAAAAATTAGGCCACATGTCTAATTTGTAGCCTTTCTATAGTTTTGAACCTACATCTGTGCATTATCTGGCTGACACAGGGTAGAATTATGGCACTCCATGATATCACCCTTGGTGGTGGTAGCTGACTTACTTAAAATGGATTTTATTTGCTACTGCTCAGTGTTGGTCAGGTAGAATAAAGCTTTAGTGACAAGCTTCTTTATTCTCTAATTGTTTAAAATCATAGTAGTGTTCAAAAGTGACCAAGAGACATAGACCAAGACTAGAGCTTTACTGGGGATTTTTTAGACATTTCTGGCCCCGCTGCTATATTGTTCACACATCCCACTAAGCTGCTTACACTGGACCAAGCACAGAATCAGTATTTCCAAGGACAGTGTCTCCAGGTAGACAGTTACTTGTGCATAGGGTTGAACTGTCATTCATAGCCAAATAACTTTGCTTAGAAGCGAAAGAACATTGCTGAATTTACAGAAAATGCCTTTTTGCATCATGGTACCCAGAGGTTCTTGCTGGCTTTTCGGAACACTGGCAGAGTATCTGGATATCTGGAAGAGTGATCAAGGGTCTATTTGAGAAGCACTTCTAGCCTAGCACCAGAATATTACCAGGGTTCTTTTATATTTTTTGTGTGCTTGATGCACAGCTAATATACCACTGTGGAAATACTTGTTGTAAAAGTAGTTCCATAACAGACTCTGTTGGTATTTGAAAGTGTAGACTTCATTGCTTTGAACGACAAGTATATTGGGGAAAAAATGGACAAAAGTAGAGAAGTGAAACAGTGAAGACCCTCTTGCAACAAACAAAGGTAGTAGAAGGGTATGAGTGCACTTCATTATGCTGTTTCTTCTCTCAGCTTCTGTTTGTCTTTTATGGTTTAACAGGAACTTAGCACATTTCTTGAGTTCAAATACATGCGGGCTTCATGAGCTCAAATAAAAAAGAAAAAAATGTGCTTTCTTGGTTGAAAAACCCCTGCTCACACTGTACTGTGAAATATAAAATACGCAGGTCCATGAATACTTCCGTAATTATAGCAGTACTCTGGTAATTTTGGGATGACTTGATGTAATAATGCCTTAGAAAATTGTACAAATTTAGTTCTCCTTTCAGGGAACTAATTGAAATTTTGGCAATTTCAAGAAACCAAAAGCTTCCACAACCAGGAGAGGAGAGCCAGGTAAGATGACTTTCTGAATTCCGTTTCTTTGGGTAAGCATAATACTTCTAATTTTTTTCCATTCTTTTGTTTGTTCTTACTTTCTCCCTTTGCCTATATTCAAGTTAATGGTCACGATGGGGCTTTGGCCCTGCTACAAAGGCATTATTGATTCTCCTGTTGTTTATGCATTTTTTATGTGCTTCATAGGCTGTTTCTGCAAACAGGAAGAAATTTTGTTTCATTTTTCATTCAAACAAAAATACTCCTATGGATGCCATTTGCGCTTCTTTGTAGCATGACTGGGGGTGTGTTGTTACTCTACCCAAATTAAAAGTTGTACAAAACTGTTGTTCAATAGATCCTGGAACTGCTGATTCAGAGAGATGGAGAGTTTCAAGAGCTAATGAAGTTGGCAGTTGATCAGGGAAAAATCCATCATGAAATGCAGCTTTTAGAAAAGGTAGTAGAAAAGCGGGATAATGATATTCAGCAGCTGCAGAAACAGCTAAAAGAAGCAGAGCACATACTGGTGAGTTCATAATGATGTGTTTGCTTTTGAGCATCTTCTTGTAGAAAAGGTGGTTCTGGGCAAAGTGGTGTTGTGTTAGTTTGAGAAGATTTAAATATTTAAAACTTCATAAGAGCTTAGTGGTTTGGGTTTTTTCTCAGTAGTCAAACACTGTTTAGTTATCATGGTATTAAGTTTTTTTTTATAATGCTAATTTTCTTCCAAACCTACTTTATTTCTGTGTATTTTGAAAATGTTCACAGAAGTTTCTCTATTAAAATGCAATTAAATGGAAGGGCTTATTCACAAAGCTGACTTTATGTAGACGTTTATAAATTAAAGATGCATTGAAGATTTGGTTTACTTTGTGGGTTTTTATTTTTTACAACTAGGCAACAGCTGTTTATCAAGCTAAGGAAAAACTGAAATCAATTGAAAAAGCACGAAAAGGTGAGTATCCATGATTGTACATACTACATTAATGCAATTCTTAAGTTGTTAGTGAGCTCAAATTGGGCCTTTTTTATTTTTTTAATTCTTCTATCAGATTTCAGATGCTTTGTGTGTAAACAAATTTCCATTTCATTATGAAACTGTAACCATTTCCTCAGAATAAAGACAGGATTGAACTATTTTTTTTGTGGCAAACATATTTTAATATGAAAGTGTCTCAGCAGTCTTCTTGGACTGATAATAGTATATCTGATTACCCAAGTGCCTTACCAAATTGCCTCAGGAAGTTTGCTAAGGAAAGGAAGAGAATGTTTGTGTGTATATGCACTGTATTTTGAAAGACTGCCTAGCTGGTGATACTAGATTGTAATTGTAGCCATTTGTGCCATTCTGTGGCACTTACCAAGCTAAACTAACTTTTTTTGGGGGGGGGTGGGGGGAAGAAGACATCTTCTTCAGGTTGTTTTTTTTTTTTTTTTTTTTATTACGGTGTCTTTTATCATTTTGTTATGCCTCTTTCATCTAGAAAATCAAGGAATTTAATAGAGTTTCTATTAATCTAGTACAGGCACATGTACATTTGGAAGGATTCTTCTGGGTACAGTCTATAATTACTAAATGAACAAAAAAATCCTTTATGCTACAGAAAATTCTATAATAAAGCAGGAGCTGAAGTTTTAGAAATTTTCTTTGTGCTTGTCAAGTACACTTGTTTAAGAGATTGTGTTTTTCACGAGGTTAGAGAACCATTGATATTGAAGGTGTTTTGCACTTGTGTGTATAAAATCAGTTCACTGCAAAGCTCGTCTTTGCGTAGTCTGAGAATCTTCTAAACAGTCATTGCACTTGAACCAGGTTCTTAATGTTTGGCAAAATCACATTCCCAGTCTTTTAGATATTGGTGGCCAATATTCTGAAATAATTAAATGACGCAATCTCTTGAGAATGCAGCAACATTTTTTTCCCGTTCTTCCAGGTGCCATTTCCTCTGAAGAAATAATTAAATATGCCCATAGGATTAGTGCTAGCAATGCTGTTTGTGCTCCTCTGACATGGGTACCAGGTAACTATTGTGGTTTTGACAGTAGATTTTTTTAATAATAAATCATGGTTAATATCTGGTCTTACAATGTTTTTATACTGTGATTACCACCCGGTTTTATTAGAGTAACATTGTTTTCAGCAGTTATATCTAATATTTCAACAAAAATGGATGTCCGAAATCCTGTAGACTTCACATACATCTCCAAAAGGTTATGAAACTGTCTGCTTTCATTAACAGACTGGCCGCCTCTGTTCTCCTGTGTTTGCCTTTTTCCCCCAAATGTTTACCCAGATTATAAGTCAAAGCCAAGTATTCTAAAGGCTTTTCTATGTGTTTGGTTGTGTTCCCTCTTGCCCTTTACAATATTCTTTCAGAGAATGTTAGTAAACAGTAGAGTCAGAAGCAGAACTTCTACCGTGACATGTTTCAATTTTGGGTACTACCCTCTTTGTCCAGAATGAAAATGTGTTTGATCCAATTCCTGTCCTTGCTGTTTAGCTGTGAAGTAGCAGGGAGAGCAAAGATATCTTTAAACATGATGGTTTTTTTTTGTTTGAGTTGTTTTGGGCTGTTTGGGGTTTTTTTAATATGCCTTTTCTGCCAAGTTTGAATGAACAAAGGAAGTCTAAGTGAAAGACAGACTTGGATTTTAATAAAACAGGTGTGATGCTCATTGCTCATCTAAGCAACCAGAATATGGGATTTTCTGGTCATTAAACTAGACTCTGAAGCTAAAGCTAATGTCTGCAAGACAATTGCTAAATATTTCAAAGCATTCTTTTTTCTTTTTTTGTCTTAAAGGGGACCCACGTAGGCCATATCCTACAGATCTGGAAATGAGAAGTGGTCTCTTGGGTCAGATGAACAACCCATCCACCAATGGAGTCAATGGACACCTACCAGGGGATGCACTTGCAGCAGGCAGACTGCCAGGTAAGTGAAACTCAGTTTTGTTCTGTTTTTCTTTATTGCTTATAGATTCACAGCAGTTATACATTTCCCTTGGCAAAGGCAAGTCAGAGGTAAAGCAATGAAAATTGTGGTTAATGTTGTTCCCTAGCACTGAAGATCTAGTAAAGAAAGGTAATTAGAAATCGCATTTTTTTTTATTTCATGCTAAACTGCAGACACTACAGCGAAGTCAATATAAACAAAAGTCAGTTACCTTCATATATTTTAAATAAATAATTAAGTGATTTCCAGACATATTAGAAAGAAGCACTTTCAGAGCAGCTTTTGCTTAGTGGTGATGACAAAGCATGGAATTGTGAAAGCTGTATTTGGAAGAAAGGAAGTATATTGTCATTCCCTACCTTTCTTTGAGTCTATGCTTAGAAGTTCTGTATTTAAAAGACATCGCAGGGGACAACTGCTGAGATAGAACATAGAGTGTAGGAATCAAGCTTTAATCCCTTAATTGCTTTGTGAAATGGGCACTTCCATTGACTTCAGTGGGATTAATTCCATCATGCAAAAATTGAATTTAGCAGTAAATTCAGTAATTGAATCAAGAGTTCAGTTGCTCTGTACCTGTGCAGCATTGATCTACCATGGTTAGACTAAATGGTGGAAAAAGTCTTGGTTTGGCTTCATAGGAGATCTGTAACAGTTCTTACATATCTGTTAAGCCACTATCAGGCATTATGGAAAACTTATTTTCAAAAATCATGCTGAATTTGTTAAAAAACCCCTCTTGTGACTCCATTGGAGAAACAGTAAATTTGGATTTTGTGTTTCTGATCATCTGTCTAACCCTGTTGTCACCTCCTAGGAAGTGGCTTGAAATTTCCTAGGAGGTGACATGCATAATCTCACTTTGTAAACGTCTGGCCTTGGATAAAATGGGTCAGTGAGCTGAATGGGTGTAGGACGCTGACATCTGTCCACAGCAACCCACCAGGGAAATGCTGAGGATTGGCCCACTGATCTTTTCTGTTTTTTTTGAAATATGGTCAGAGGAAATGTTAAGGTTGTGACTTCCTAATGGAGTTTGAGGATTTATTTGTGTGTGTTTTGGCAGAGCCTGTTCTGGCTGGCTCCTTTGCCTTAGAGGATGCAGACTTGATCCATTTACTTTTGAGTGCTGTCTCTATAAGAACTGAAAGGAATTTTCAGAATTTTCCTTGAGAAGCTGGAAAATGTGGGGATTAACTCCACTAAAGTTTTTAATTGAGTCTTGGGCTCCTCTGTCAGGTTAAACACTCACACAACTAGACTGTTAAGGTAAGAGGGAAACATTGATTTACAAGAAAGTTGAAGCTGCCTGAGTATTTTGTGTAGAGATGCTGAATCTGTTGGTGCGTGGAGGCATGTCCTGAGAATGCTAATTATGGGATCTAGTCCTTTTGGAGACTCCTGCAGAGATGTCCAGTTACTGAGTCCTTAGTGAATGTGCAGACCAGTTTCTGGACTGCTTGGTAGTCTCCAAACTTTGAGGCTGCTTAGCACACACATTCAGACTCTTTTAATAGCAGACTGGTTCTAGCATTGTAGCATGGCCACACAATGTAAAACACTGGCTTCCATTCTGAGCTCATTCAGATAAAGGCTTTTCAGGCATATTTGGATAAAGCCTTTTTCTCTGAATTTTTATGGTCTGCCTGATTTTTTTAATCTAATATTTTAATCTATTTTTGCATACTGACAGACTGATTTTAATTACTTGCAGTAGTTGTGAATCCTAAATCAGTTCAAACTGTGCTTTGAAGATGAAAAGCTCTGTATTGAGTATATGAGTTATCAAGAGTCACCTACATAAATGGGCCTCCCTGGCAGAGCAGGCTTTTACAATTACAGAATTGCTCCATCATGATATGTTTTCCAGCTGTTACAAGAGGGTTTAATCTGTCCAAAATTCAGAAAGGATTTCAAGATTTGTTTTGATTTTAAATTGAAGTTCTGGTTGAGCTGTCTTGTTAAATTTGTCAATACACAAAACTGAAAGTTTTCTTGATTATGCCTCTTTTTTTCCAGATGTGCTTGCTCCTCAGTATCCTTGGCAGTCAAGTGATATGTCAATGAACATGCTACCTCCTAATCATAGTAATGACTTCTTGCTGGAGCCTCCAGGACACAATAAAGAGAATGAGGATGATGTAGAAGTTATGTCAACAGACTCCTCAAGCAGCAGCAGTGACTCAGACTAGGTATGAGGGGGCAGGATCCCTAGTAGACCTTTCCTGTGGTGAAGGTAGGTTAGATGCTGTTTGTCACAAACTGCAATATCCTTTTGTTACACCAGCAGCCCTGTGTAGGGAGAAGATAACAGCTGGCTCAGAAATAAGGTGACTAATTTAAAACCATGGACTATAGACTTGGTTTTTTTCCTATTACATGTTCTGAGAGCTGGGAGAAATGTCTGGAAGCTGTCTGCTGGGGGAGAGATGTCAGATTTTCAGTGATTGTGTAAATGTACGTTTGCAAGAGATGTGTAAATATATATTTATATATATGTATTTACTATACATTAGATGACATAAGTTCCTGGGAAAAAAGGTGTAAGGGGAATCCCCTTGTATGTTTGTTAGTAATTTTACTCTTTTGATGATAGCCTTTTCTATGCCACAGAAATGAAACACAAAGTTTGTAATGTTAGTATCTTTTTTTGTTACTGCCTAAATCTATGTTCTTGATCATCTGTGTATCAAGAACAAAAATATGGCAATAAGGTGTAATAAAAGTTTGTAATTATTGTAATATATAATGAATGATTTGTCATAAATAAACTCAGCTTTGATCTAACTTCAGTTTTCCAAACTTGAATCATAGATGAGTTGCCATGTAACTTCAATACTCAGCACATTTTATCCCAGTATGTGGTTGAATTCTGATTGAGTTTCAGAAGTTTGTACTCCATTTTCCCCTATGCAAAATGCCCAGTCAGCATTAGAAGCAGCTGAGGAGTTAGAAATGGAAAACCTGTCCTTCCTTTTCAGGTGAGCCCTTCCAGGTACACACAAAGCTGGGCAGACCTGAAGCAGCGAGTGCCCACCCACAAGGCTGCCCCAAATACTTGGTTAAGTGTCCTGGGACCCTGGAGGTGACACACTTTGGGGCATGCTGCAGGTTTAGCTCCTTTCAGATCAAATAGCTCAAGGATTTTTTTGTTCTTGTAATCTATAATTTTTTTCAGTTCTTTGAACCTGCTGATTTGTTTACTTCTGCAGTTGCATTTCCTGCATCAGCTGCAATGTTATTTTGTCTTTCCAAAGGGACTTCCCTTTCCTTGTTCTGTTTTGCTTAAGAAGTCATTTTATGACAGCTGCTTTTCTCTTATGTAACCCTCTGATAGAATTTCAAAACTCATGTGAACTTTTGCTCCTGGCAGTTACAGGTTTCTGTCCTGCAGCACGGCTTCCTGCAGCATAGATCACAACTCTCTTCCCTTTTCCATTTTGTAGATTCCTCACAGGAAGTATCTGATTAATCAGGTAATTCCTCCTTTGCTCAAGTAATCTTTCAAACATTGCTGCCAGTAATGCTGCCCCCTGTGACCAACACGTACAAATCCTGTAAGGATGTAGAAAGGAGAAGGACTTCAGTCACATTCAATACATAATATGGGGCAGTGGGTTTTGTTTTCAGAGAAATGGGGGGAATTTGGTTTTGTCTCTGCTGTTTCTTTTAGAAGTATTTTCAGAGTTATTAAACTGTCACCTCTTTCACAGTCTAAAGTTATTGATATACATACATATTGTAACCTTTATTCAGTATGGTATTTTCCTCTTGGGTGCTTATCTCCAATGTCTTTCCTCTTTAATTCACATTACTCCCAATACATGTGCCCTGTCTCAGTCATTCTAGTTAACCTTGCCTACCCCTTTTCTAGCTCACATTAGTTTTTGTCTTAAAACATGTGTGATCAGAATCATACACAATAGTGCAAAATGGAGCTTCTTAATGCTTTGTATAATGGGATTGGTATTTTCCTTCTAAATGCCCCTCTTTTAACATATCACACAGACACAGTTCACCAGTCTCTTTTATCTTCTAACTTTCAAGGACATTCTTGAAACAAAATACAAAAATATATAATTAATATTCACGGGAAGTGTAGTGTCACAGTCTACCCAAAACTCTTCTATGGCTGTATCATGTAATTCACCAACTGAAATATTGTGGATATGGGTGATTGTTTTCAGACATAAGAGGGAACTGAAGCAATGACCGCTTCTTTTTCTGGGTTGTTAGTTACTCTATTAAAGGATTAAATGGGACCAATGTATTGCATCTAAGAATTGGGCAAGGCAACAGCTCTGCCCACTGTTCACTTAGCATAAAATCAAACTCTGGGTATTAGATGCATCCTAATCAGTTTCCTTGCATCAGTGCTCCAAACTATGTACAGTTCAGGAGTATGTTTCTCAGTGTTGGCTAACTATAATGCCATTTTAGGTGAATTCT
This sequence comes from Promerops cafer, assembly GCA_013398275.1. Classification (NCBI taxonomy): domain Eukaryota; kingdom Metazoa; phylum Chordata; class Aves; order Passeriformes; family Nectariniidae; genus Promerops; species Promerops cafer. Next base: position 866,044 of record VZSE01003599.1, on the reverse strand, counting down.
GTCAGTTACAAGCAGTTTAGTGAACCATGATATGGTAACTGAGTGTTCTGTTATTCAGTGGCTTAGATATGTACATAATAGATTTTCCTATTTAGCAAAAGTACCAAAAATCAAAGTAAAGACTTAGTTGAAAATACTGAGTCCTGGCAGCTAAAATGGACTGAGAACCGCATTTTCTGGAAGGGTGGAAAATATAAATGTGTGATACATACAAACAAAATTATTTAAGTTGGGGATTGCTGACAGCTGGTTGCAGTAATGCACTGTAGTCTTTTAATTGGTCCATTTAGAAAGGATACAGAAATGCTGACATATGGCGATACTGTTTGTGTCCTCATTTCAATGTCTAGTTGTGTATTTACAAGAGATAGAATAACCATTATATAGATAACCATTAACAAAATATGCCAAAAAAGTATTTATTGCATGAAACACCATTTAACAGCATTCCCTGTTCTCTCATCAGGACCTAGATGTTTCCTAAATTTAAAATTCTACAAAATAATGTAATTTTTTTTTCTTCATTATTCTTTGTGACAGATGGGCAGGACATCTGTCAACTCTTCCTACAGCTTCTTTGTTGACAGCTGAATGGAATAATTTTCAGTGTACATAAGGTTGCTTTCAGGAAGCCAATCTCCACTTTTGAATAGAAAAATAAGCTTTTTTCCAAAGGTACAGTAGCAAAGGAATTTTTGGTGATATTTCCTGTTTCAAGACTGCTGTGTAATGTTACTTCTTTCTTCACTTTAGAGAACGGGTGTCTGTCCTAAGGGAAGTTGCACATAATTAATACTTCAAAGTCTAAGCAGGAGGATTGCCAGGGGCAGTAGCATCCTTATGCCTCATCACTTTGTCTGTTTCTCAGCAAGAAGAGCCATCTCCATTTAAAAAAGTGTATGTACAAAGTAAGGAAGAGCTTTAAACCCCTCAAGCTGATTTCTTTTAAGAACTGAGCAGTCAATTCATAATTTCAGGCTATTTTAATCTCTCAGTATTGTGCCTGTGTTTTATTCAAAAGAAATTAAAGATATCTTACAACATTTTTGTACAACGAATATATCTAAAGGAAATAGACAAGATATGTGCTATAAAAGAACCCTTACAAGAAAAAATGAGCCAATGAGTGATTTATTTAAAAGTTATATCCTAAAATTAATTGCTTGATATCTTAGTGACAACAGTTGGAAAAGAATCAAAATTGGTTACAGATTCTAGGAAAATTAAAAATATGAACTTCTTGGTTTTGTATGTACTGTTGGGTATTGTAATTTCATTCACTAACAACTCAGTCATTTAGTCAACGTGAAAATTCACAGTTCAATAACCAGCCATACAGAATTACACTCATCTGTGCTGTTTACTACTGACAACTCTTTTTAGCCACGTAATATGATTTTTGCCATGGAGCTACACCTATAAATGAGATTTGTGTCAGCCTAGTAGAGTAAGCACCTCTCCATTCCAAGAGTTCAGTAACAAATTCAGGTCAATTGCAGAGATCTGAGACATTTCTGGAGATAAATTCAATGTAACTGAGGCTCTAAACAGAACTCTGTTATGAAAGCAACTGGCAAGAAGGGTCGGAATTTTCATTCTCTGCAATAAGTCATGACAATCTTTTCACATTTATAATACTCTTTTGATTTTCAAGTGTATACTGCTGTCTGCAGGAAAAAAAGGCATTGTCTATTAAATGTAACTTTTATTCATGACAGTAGCTTCATAACTGAAGCTAAGAGACAAGGCTAAGTTTTAAAATTGGTCCAATAATTACCAAAATTAGGAAAGCAGATTTAAATGAGTAAGTTTTGCTTCAACTGCTTGTACGTGAGTAAGCTTCCCTGGCTAGTGCTGACTTCCAAATGGCTGTTCATCAATATAAAAGATTAACTAGATAAAACACTGAGTTTTCTGTAAAAGCAAACGTTAATTGTTAACTACTAAACCTAGAAATGGGTCTGGAATGAGAGACAACTGTCATATGAAATATGGGAAAAGCACTGAAACAGTTGCATGTTCTTTGGGAAAGATAGTATTTTCACATGGGCAGGGTGAGCACTTTATATCCTTTTTTCTTCTACACCAAAAAAAGCGGGTCTGTCCTTTAGTTTGTTACATAACATACAATTTGTTTTTACTCTAATTGGTGACTTCCTGTGTACCCCTTTAGATGATCGAGCTCTTCTGTAAAGGGATTGTAACCTTGCTCTCTTAAACAGCGTAAGGCCCAGAACAGTTGATCTGCTGGAGGAAATTCATTCCATTTGACCCATTCCCAGCCTGTAGGGGGCAAAAAAAAAGGAAGAAAAATCAGAGTATAGAGTTAAGACTGGACCCAAGGAAACAGCATGAAGCTGTGGCAGGGGAGGGTAGGCTGGATGTTAGGAAAAGGTGGTGGGACACTGGAATAGGTCGACAGTGCAGCCTGACAGAGCTCAAGGAGTGTTTGGAGAATCTTCTCAAGCACAAGGTGTGACCGCTGGGGTTGCCTTGTGCGGAGCCAGGAATGGGATTTAATGATGCTTGGGGGTCCCTTCCAACTCAGGATATTCTTTGTTTCTGTGATAAAACAATTCTTCCTCTGCAAGTCTAGATGGATCATATACAAGCTACCTATACAAAGACAAGTTCTCTGTTGCATACGGAGCCATTTTGCCTGAGCAGCTTTTTTGTTTCCCAGAGAAGCTTGGATGCCCCATCCCTGGGAGTGTTCAAGGCCAGGCCGGAGGGAGCTCAGAGCCACCTGATCTAGTGAGAGGTGTCCTTGCCCGTGGCACGGCGCTTGGAACTAGGTGATTACTCACCCTCGTTCTTGTCGGGCTCCTGGTTGCGCGGCTCGGCGCCGGGCTCGGCCTCGCCCTTCATGAGCACGGTGACATAGTGGTAGCGCTGGGACGCGCACACCGCGTTCACGGCCGACGCGAACCGCACGTGGCGCAGCCGCAGCGCCGCCTCCTCCAGCGTCTCCCGCGCCGCGCACTCCGCCAGGCTCTCCCTGCGGGCGGGCGAGGCAAGGCAAGGCAAGGGAAGGCACGGCCGCCTCAGGGCACGGCGGAGCAAGGGAAGGGCAGGGCGGGGAGGGAGGACGCGGGGCTCCTACCCGAACTCCAGGTGGCCTCCGGGGAGCTGGTAGGTGCCGGCGCCCAGCGCGCCTTTCCGCTTGCCCAGGAGGACGCAGTTGGGGTGCGCGGCGCTGGTGACCACCACCCCCACGCCCACCCCGGGCCGCCGGGGCTGAGCCGCCTCCTCGCCCATGGCAGCCCCGGGCGCTCGGCGAGGCTCCGTCTCGCCGCGGGCAGGCGGGGGCGGATCCGCCAATCAGGGTTTGGGATCCCGGGTTTTGGGACGCCCTTGGCCGGGGGTGTGTCCGGAGCGCGCAAGATGAGCGTGGTGGTGACGTCGCTGGTGAGGAAGGTGGCGAGGTGGCCTGTGCTGCTGCTCGCCCGGGGTTCCTGGCCTTTGAATGCGCAGGGATTTGTGAGGTCACCGGGGATAGAAAAGGCGTTTGTGCAAATGAGGGGCACCTGAAAACAAGATACGGCTCGGTTTTTGAAGGTCAGGGAGCCAGTCGGTCTCTGACTGCAGATTTGTTCAGAATTTAAAAAGTGGCCCGTCCTTGGTTAGCCCACTGTTTCTGGTCTGTGAGGAGTCTGACTCTGAAGTGTCACGTTGGAATTACTTAAAAAGGAAGTTACAAACTGAGCTGAGCAGAGCTCCACAGGCGGAATAACAGTTCCTGGCTGATAAAGAAGAAATAAAAGTTTCTGCTGGCAAATACTTACCTTTATTCTCACACTTTTATAAATTACAGAGATATGTAGAATACAAGATACAAGCTTTCATTTTCTTTATAAACAACTGTAAAGTTTGTCAGATTTTCCCCTTCTTCAGCCTATTGATCCCAACAGAGAAATAAGTTTTTTATTTGCAGACCTTTCAAATTGATTTGGGGTTTTTGGTTGGTTGGTTTTCAGGGCTTTTTTCTGGTAAGGTTTTAAAATATTTATGTACAGATATTTTTATTTACATATGAAGTCACAGGGCCAAACTGTCTGCAGCTTAATCACATTTTCTGGGGTCAGTTTTCTGGGGTTTAACTGCCTGAAGTGGCTCAATACAGCACCAGATGGGTCCCAGTGTTGGCATGAAGGGCCTGTCAGGAGCAAATAGCTGGGTGTGCTAGAAGCAAGGTTGCCCTCTGGCAGTGTTTGGCCATGCTGCTTAACTGTGATGTCAGCCCATACCCTGAATTACTGACATTGGTAAATAATAGCAATAATAACAATAATAAATAATCTTGGGCAAATTGCCAAGCTAACAAGACTTTTTGTAAACCAAGCTCATTCATTTGTATCTGTCTCCCCAGTACAGCTGGAGTATGCTAATCTCCAGGTGAAACATCAATCAGCTCTATCGCTTCTGTATTTACATTTTAAGAAGACAGTGGTCTTACAAAAGCCATATCAGATTCCTCCTCACCCACAAAGCTCATTTTGATCCAATACATTAAAACACCACAAAGTTTTTTACCTGAATAATGAAAACATTTATCTTTCTATGTACACCATTTTCCTGTACCTTTTACTAGACAGCATTTAGTAACAAGTCTTCAGGGTGGCCCACTGTCATTCTACTGATTTATTTTAAATACAAAAAAATGTTCATATGGTCATTATGCTTGTTTACCATGTTAGCAGGATACAATTTAATGAAAATATTATATAAAGATGATTAAGTAGAGTATAAAAAGTATGTTTTTACAAATAATATATTTTTATTTGTCAGTAGGCTAATATTTTCCCTTCCTCTCTATCATCGTCTCGATCACAACAAGTATTACCCTTTTACAGAACTTTAAAATGGCTAATTTTTTGTTAAGGTTTTGAAATCTGCTTGTATACAGACGTTTAGATTTGCTTCAATTTTTTCACCTTACGTTTGTGATCGTTAATATAAAGAATACTGTATGAAAAGAAGCATTTTGTTGACTGAGTCTGTTCTAATTGGTTTCATTCTAGGATTTATTTAGGACATGCCTATGCAGCCAGGTTTTCCAGATTATGAAGTAAATATAGGCTGGTTTTCTGAGTTTGATAGTGAACAGGCATCCACTGAGGAAAGATATGGTAATAGGGAATAAACCAAGAATGAGAAAGTAGCAAAATCCTCTGCCACAGTAGTATGTTGAAAAGCTTGCAAGATTATGATTTAGATATACTTTTAAACTTGTTTATTAATATTTTATCTGAGAAAGTACTTCTGTGAGCCAAAACAATGTATTTAAACCAGCATGTGTCCAGCAGCTACTGGAAAAGAGGCAGATATTTTTCAGGCCCAATCACTCGTTCCTTATGCTTTTATTGATTGAAGTGTTATTGAATGAACTGTATGTCTGAGCTGATATGGATCAAAAAAACCCTTTTTTTTTCATTAATCTGTTTTCTAGCGTGCTGTGGGTGGCACAGAGAGGGGACGGGACAGAGTTCGATCAGATTAAACACAGCACAAAGCCAAACCTGACTCAGCAAACTGGGAGGGAGATTACGTTTTTAGTAGGATGTGTTCCCTGATGCAATTTACAGCTCAGGTACAGAAATGAGGGAGGCAGTGAGTCAGAGCAGCTGGGAACAAGAATGGTGGGACTAACCATGTTAGAGACAGGCCAGATTTCTGCCAGTTGAAAATGACTACACAGCTATTCCCTAAGAAGAGCACACATAGGGAAAGCAGGTTAGAAAAGCACACAGTGTACAACAGCTTATTGAAAAGCAGCTACACAAGCAGAAAACATCCATCTTTCTGAGAATTTAATACACATGGCTCCCTGGCTGTGGAATTTACTATATATTTGCATTTTCTTAGCAAAAGTATGAACTGGAAGATGAAAAGATTATATTTAAATATTTTACATTGCAAAGCTAGCATTCAGAAGCTGGGTGGAATGTGACAGCAGTGCATGACACCAAAGTCCTGCCAGCAACCTGGCTGAAACTTGAACTTGAAAGATTTTTCTTCTCTTGCATTCAAGCAGCTGGTTGTTGTCCTGAACCCTGATACTGAAAATGTAACATTGTTAACTGTTTCCTTGCTTTTATTTTAGCAGAAGTATTTCCATGACACCACATGTTTCCATCAAATGGCTGTCTTTTACCATAAATAATGCTGTAATATTACAGCTTCATAAGCATTATTAGTGGAAATTAGGCAAAGTGTGATACATAGTTTTTATGTTGAAATATAAATAACCTCTGATCACATCTACATATGGTGAGAATAATGGTGTGTGCAAGAGCAATAGGACAAATTAGAGCTGTACTACAGGTGTGCTGTCTTCATTGCTTGTTAATTATTTTTCGCTGTGTACAGACAGGACTGAGTCATTGGAGTGAGTGAAGGTGCTGAGACAATTCTGTTTTATTTGTAGATTTTTCATTAACACTTTAAGTGACCTTGGGCAACTCATAGGCAGGTGAAGATGGATTGTGCTTCAGCTTCGATGAAAATTCTGGGTGTACTCAAGCCTAGGGGACCCTGACTCAGAAGAGTATAGAAGTGTCTGTTCCTTATCCATCTAGGGTAGTACATGGAGGTCCAGAATGGATGTCTGGAATACAGTAGGCAAGAAATCATGACAGGGTTTTTGACTACTATTCTACAGCCATCTGTGGCTCTCAAGGCAGAGGTGGCTTCTGTGTATTTACTAACCCTCTTCTCATTTCCCTTCTTTAACCTACCAAGACTCCTCTTGAGCCCATGTAAATTTTCATCATTTGCAGCATCTGTGGCAAGGTACTCCACAGCTTAGCTATGTGAAAGATCATTTTTGCAAAGCAAATCTTTTTGCTTTCATTGAGCCTTTCACCTACCAGCCTTCCCTGGCTGGGAAGAGATGGTGCATTAGTGATTAATGTTCATACTGTATTCTGTAGAAAACTGCACCTATCCAGACCTGAGAGTTGCACACATTAAAAGCCTGTTTGCTAGGACAGATGTCAGAATCCTTGCAGGAGATACACCGGAGCACCTTCAGGGAAGGACCCTGGATTGTCTTTTCTGTATGGCTGGGAAGAGAGATGGAATAACCTGTTCATATTGCATATGGGTGTAGTGAATAGTTTCATCTTGTTAGATATGCCTCAGGGTCCCCTTAAGCAACCTGCAGTTTGTCCAGAGACAACCATGATGGAAGTCCCAGACAAGCAATGCAGAGAGAATTCACCATCTGTACGACGTGCAATGTCAGGCAATGTAGACACCACTGAAGGATTATTCTCACTCTGCTTCAAAGTCAGTTTTTTTGCTCTGACCTTGGCTGATTCATCAGCTAAACCTGTTTATTCATCTACCATACCAAAAAAGTGGGCTCTTTCCTGCTGTCTTCAACTAAAAGTGTTCTGGATGGCTCAGGGTTATTTTCTCCAAAGGTACTGGGATGCTTTTTAAGCCCCTGATAAATCTCTTCTTGGAAATTTCCTACTCTCTGAACTCATGGCCTTGGCAGAGGCTTTCACTTTCTCGCTCTGATGTTCTTGGCAAGACCCTCTCTCCTGATGTTTTTCAAGTGTAAAGTATCAACCAGTGGAGCTTACAAGATCTGGGAAATAAATCAGATTGCACCATTGTCACTACATGATTGTGATAAATTCATAATAAAGCAAATTCATGTTTATTCATAATGCCTGAGCCTTCCAGGATGCTTTATTTGGCCTCAAACAGAATGCTTTATTTGTCCTGCTTGTCCGTTAAAATTTCTTGGCTCCTTCTAACTCATTTGTAATGTACCTTTGCCCTGCTTCTCTATAGTTTTAAATACAGCTTTTCAGAGAGGGCCTCGATCCTGTGTTAAAAATCTTATTCTAACTTCAGCAAGAAATCTCACCATTTTAAAATTTGAATAGGATGGAATCTGTTTCTGGTGATTTAGCAAAACCTCTGGATATCTGCTGGAATCCTACAGTGCATTCCTCGTGCAGTCTCTGCAATTGTAGGTCAGATATTGAACGAGGCTGAGCCTGTACAAACCTGAGTTTATATTAGACTCACTAGGAATTTGTCTGGTTGTAGCCAAGAGTGTTATCTTTTCTTGCATCTACCAAAGTACAGAAAAGGTGAATGTGTAATTTTCAAGAACTGTTATTTTTAACGTTTTGAATTGGGCTTACAACCACCTTGTGCTGACAGACAGAGCCAGGTGGTGGCACTGGTGATCAGACAGAAATCCAGGCATGTTTACAGCCCCCCCCCAGTTAGACGAGTTTTCACAGCCAAGAGGAAATAAGACAATAAAACATTCAGATAATTAAAGTTCTCCATACAGCTGTGTATCAGACTCTAGATAATGGCAGCAGCTGCCTCAATCTTTCTAGAAGTCTTTCAATATTGTCAGCCATGTGACATTTCTTCTTTTAATGTATAAGGTAAAAACCGTCTTCAACTTGAAACTGGAAGGGTAAGTCACTCCTAGTGAGAAGAAGAAGATACAGTAATAGTTGTAATCTGAATGTCTTACAGTGATTTGCTAAGGCAAGAATTAATTATAAGCCCAGAGAGAGCTGTCCAATTTCCCTGCAGTAGCAAGCAACTGAGTCAGGATGTAAGTCTGTTTTCCTGACCTGCAGCCAGTACTTATCTCTGAACAGTAGCTTCGGGCTTTTAAGGTTAAGGTTTAAAGTTTTGCCAAGATCCATTACATTCTCTTGTAAACGTTGTTGCAAATCCTTTGCAGGGCGTAGGTCATTTTGGGGAGTCTCCTGGAGTTAGGAGATTTCTTTGTATGTGGAAATGGCATCCACGTCCTGTGACTAGTGAATAGCCACTGTATATACAGAGGGCAGGGAGAGCACAGAGTTCAAGTTCTTTTTCTTCCCTTCCCCTTGGCCAGAAGAAATATTTTATCAGCTGTGGTGGGAAATCTTGGATGGTCTATCAAACTTTTGCAGCTGCTTACAGGTTCAGTGTACTCCTACACTTACTCCTACCTTGTGTGTCTGCACACAGAGGTGCAGAGCTAAGCACTCTGCAGAGCTCACTGCAGTGCTAACAGGTGACAATAACACTAGGTCAGCAGAGGACCAGGAGCAAAAGAACTGAACCAGAATGACTCCATCTTTTGCAATACTCACCCAAAGAGAAGTTATGATAATGCATTTTCAGTTTCAGAACAAAAAGAGGTAACTCACCTAGTTATTTATTAGACAATTCAAGTTACAAAACTCAAGAAGAATCACAGCTCCGACACGGCTTTCCTTCACATCGGATCTTGCTTTGATGTTCATAATGTATGGAAGTAACTGCATTTTTCCTTATTATTGGTAGAGGACCCAATTTCCCAGGCTAATGCTATTTTCCTAATTACTATTTTGTTTTAAAGGAAAAAGCTTTGCCTCCTGGTGAATCACAAGGTCTGGTCACTAGTTTCTGCAGGGACACCTGTCCCTGCTTCAGTTCCTTAGTGACCTGAGTCAAGGCCACCGAAGTAAAAGTGACACTGAATTGCAGAGGGGGAGGCGCAGCGTGGAGCTGAGAGAGGCAGAAATGGGGGTTGTGGCGTGGGGAAGGGGTGTAGGATGAGTGGGGGGAAGGGGCTACATAATACCTAGAAATACTAGTCCTCAGTTCAGTCACAGAGCCACTGAATGGTTTGGGTTGGAAAGGACCTTAAAGATTATCTAATTCCAACCCACCTGCCATGGGCAGGGACACCTTCCACTAGACCAGGTTGCTCAAAGCCCTATCCAGCCTGGCCTTGAACACTTTCAGGGATGGGGCATCCACAGCTTCTCTGAGAAACCTGTTCCACTGCCTCACACCCTCACAACAGAGAATTTCTTCCTTCTATCTAATCTAAACCTGCCCTCTTTCACTTCAAAACCATTCCCCCTCGTCTTAAAGCAAGAATGGGCCTTTTTGCGTTGTTGCACGGAAACACCCTGAAACACGAAACCAAAAAAAGTAGTCCTCAAGAGTGAAAANCTGCCAGGGGCACCCGAGGGCGAAGGGGCTCGGCCATGGCGGCCTCCATGATCTGCAGCCGGGTAGCGGCCGGGCTGAGGGGCAGCGGCCTCCGCGCCTCGCTGGGTTCCACCGCGGGGAAGGTAGCGGCCGCTCGGGAGCGGGGGTGGGCTGGGCCGGGGCTGAAGCGGGGCCGGGCCGGCTGGGGTCGCGGTCGAGGTCGCTCCCTGCGGAGCGCCGGCGAGAGGAGCGTCAGTCTCAGCCCGCTCCCGCCGCCNTGGGGGTTGTGGCGTGGGGAAGGGGTGTAGGATGAGTGGGGGGAAGGGGCTACATAATACCTAGAAATACTAGTCCTCAGTTCAGTCACAGAGCCACTGAATGGTTTGGGTTGGAAAGGACCTTAAAGATTATCTAATTCCAACCCACCTGCCATGGGCAGGGACACCTTCCACTAGACCAGGTTGCTCAAAGCCCTATCCAGCCTGGCCTTGAACACTTTCAGGGATGGGGCATCCACAGCTTCTCTGAGAAACCTGTTCCACTGCCTCACACCCTCACAACAGAGAATTTCTTCCTTCTATCTAATCTAAACCTGCCCTCTTTCACTTCAAAACCATTCCCCCTCGTCTTAAAGCAAGAATGGGCCTTTTTGCGTTGTTGCACGGAAACACCCTGAAACACGAAACCAAAAAAAGTAGTCCTCAAGAGTGAAAATACTGAAAGTTCTTCCATTATGAAGTTGAAACGGGAGGGAGCGTGGGCGTGGCAAAAGGGAGCTGTGCCCCTTTCCTCCCTTTTAACACAGGCGGTGCCAAGCAAGGCATACGTGGTCGGAGTGTTGTGGGTGAATTGCAACCCAATCAGGATCCTTGCGAAGCAAAAATAACTTCTATTTAAACCGAAACGGTGGGAAGAACGAGAAGCCGGGAAACGCCCCTCAGGGCCGCCCCGCCCCGGCGCCGGGCGGGCGTCACTGCGGGGGCGGAGCCGCGCGAGGCGCTTCCTGCCCCCGCCCCGGCCCGGGA
>VZSE01003599.1:743858-855048 GCA_013398275.1 Promerops cafer | reverse complement strand
GCTGGCAGCTCTGTGCTCACCTTTGGTGTACGGCCCCCCGCAGCCGCTGTTCTTGCTTGTGGCAAGTCTTCCCTGCGTGGTTCCTTTTCCCTTCCTTTTCAGCGTTCCCGTCCCCTGTCTTACTTGAAAATCCCCGTGTTTCCATCTCCGCCGTCACCTTGCTCCTAGGAGGGGTCGGGCTGTGCCAGTTAAACTCTTCTTCCAGCTCGCACCTTGCCAGCCTCTGCTCTTGGTTCCTGGGCATGCCATTCGGGGGCGCGGGCTTGTTTTTGGCTGCAGCACCCCTGGGAAGCGGTGACACGAAGGAGCTCGGGAGGCTGCAGTGTGTGACACGGCGTGTGACGCTCGGTGCCACTTTCTCCTCCTGCCGCGTACTGGGGAAGGTCGCCGTGAGTGCCCCTCTCGAGTTACACGCAGCCTGCCGGGGCCGGCGGGTCGCTCAGCGCCTCTCCCTTGGGGTCGTGCCAAGGACAGGACATCCTGCTTGGAGAAGGAATCCTTTGGAGGCTGTACAGGCCCTGTCGATTCGCTAGCTTGGAATGCTCTAAAGTATTGCAGTAAATGCTGTAAAATAGTGCAGTAAAGCTCATGTGTCGTCTGCTTGTCTCCTTTATTTGAAGTGAAATGAAGCCTTAAAAATCCAGCTTGTTAGAAACTTCCTAATACAGGCTGATTTTTGCAGTGCTTGTGCCGATGGTACATACTAAAATAATAAAAATAAATGCAAAAGCTTGTCTTCTATGTAAGTTTCTTTTGTAATCCTTTTACCACGAGTCTTTTGGTGCTCATCTGTGTTCATGGATTAGATCAATTCAGTAGGTTTCTTGCTTTGTTTGTGTATAAAATTAAGGTCTTATTTGCATATAGTGAAATACAAAAAATGCAGCAAACGTTTTTTGCATTTGTTGTTGTTGATTTTTGTGTTACAGCCTTGTCATTGCTAGTACTTTCACCAGCTCTTTCCCCCTGCCCAATAAACCTCACAAAATCAAATACCAGACTGATATAAATAACTAATGTGGAAGGGTAGGATTAAATGTTCAGGTGCTTGCACTGGTGCACTAAAGTATACTTGTTTAATATGTAGACTTTCTTTTAACCTAAACAAAGACGGTAGTTTTTCACAACAGTCACATTCCTCTTTTTCTTTACTTTTTTTTCTTTTATTCTTTTGCTTCAGGTACTTGCTGGAAGTCCAGGAATCCTCAATAATCATGGATTTCAAGTGCAACAACAGCAACAGAGGAGTCTGTCACTCCATGAATACCTGAGCATGGGACTGTTGAAGGAGGCTGGCATTTCTGTTCCACATGGAGTGGTTGCCAATACGCCAGATGAAGCTTACAAAATAGCAAAAGAAATAGGTATAATATTAAGGAGAACATACACAAATAGGCATGGGATTGATACAAGGTGTACCTAGTTTTTCTGTCTTTCTTGGTAAGATGTTGCTTGGAGTTCTGAATATACCTTCTCTTTAAGAGAGCCTTCCCTGTGAAGCAACCTTCTTGTTAAGAAGGAGTAGGTCAGGTATAAATTCTGTTAGCTTAGACTAATATAACTCCTTTAACTTTTTTGAGATGAGTAATAGACTCTACTTTGTGCAAATCCTGGATTTCTTTCTACTTTTAGCAAGGTTAGAGGAAGTCTTGTGTGAAGAGTTTCAGTGGTGGTGACAAGATCTCATATAGAACAGAAGATGCAAACCATATTTTTCTTTAGGTTACAAAAGAAGAGTAAAGTCCTCTTCCTTTGTGAATGTGCTTTTCTGGCAGAATGCAGCTACTTCATACAGGAGGGGAGGACTTTGATGGCTTGTAGTTATATGCTAAATTCCTGGCTTGCTGATGAAAAAGTATCCAATCTCATTTGCTGGGTGCTTAAATACTTAATTTAGAATTGAGCTTTAATTTTGGACTTGACTTTTCCTATTAATTTGCCACTTTACCTACAATATGTCCTAGTAAAATCTTGTTTAATTTGGATTAAATATGGAAGTCATCTTCTATTTTGTCAGGCATTCGAAGGTGGGGTTTTTTTTTTTGGTTGGTTGATTTGTTTGTTTGGGGGGTTTTCTTAATTTAAAGTCTGGGATTTTTTTTTTTCTTCCCTGACAAAATGTATTGGGCTTGTTACAAAGTTTTAGTGAAGGACATTGGTTGTCATATTCCTTTCTGCTATTCAAATGCTCAAATCTCTATTCACCTCCAGATAGATACATTCATAGTGATTCCTGAGGTTACAGGTTTTGTTGGATTCATTTCAGTTTCATATGGAGATTTAATGTGAGAAATGAGATCTGAAAAAAAGATAATTTTTCTTCTAGAGCAAGTTCTGCTGCTTTGTAATGTAGAAAAAATTAAAAATCTGCTTTTCCTTCCATGATGTCCCAGATATTCAGGTATTGTCAGATACCTTGTTTATCTTGTTTTTGTTAGAGTAAGTGATACAAAATTATAATAATTTCATTGATATGAAAAGAAGTTCCTAAAATACATCTGAAAATGGTTTAAATTTCAGAACCTTACCTTCTGTTAAGGGTGAGTTTATAGCATGATCAAAACTTTCCAGATCAGGCATACTCCTTTTCTCTGCTTTAATATCTGCACAGATACTGCTGGAGGAAAATGAGAGAACCTTTGTCTATGGCTCTTTAAACAACAGCCTGGAAACTCGTAGGTCTGGATTCCTTTGTTTTGGTCTTGCTCAGATAGGGCTTCTACAGCAGTGTGGGTATGTCTGGCAGCTGGTTTATAGCTCTGTGTCATCCCTCTGCCATCATAGGTATGCCTCTTATCTGGAGTGTGGGACTCTGGGCAATTTCTTGGGGATCAAAAGAGTGAAGTTTTGAAGTGTGTGAGTCCTTTAGTAAAGAAATTCAGGGCTTCTGGATTGTCAGCCAAATACTTTGTTGGAGTTGGTGTGTAGTTGATGCTGTGGCTTTTGTTGGTACTTGAGATGAGGAAGGGAAAACCTTCTGAAAGGAGAACACACACTGAAGGAGCTTGAGGTTTTGAGGCATTGCTCAAACATGTCCAGAACTCATTCTGAGTGGTGACATATTATTCTTTGCTCCAGTGTTTTGGATTTCTTTGTTTTTTAGGCATTTAGCTGCTAGCTTTCATTTAGTACTTAAAAAAAAAAATCAACAAAACACAAACCAAACAAATTTCTATCCGAATGAAAAAATTCACTTTTTTTGGTCCACCCGCACATTGTTGATTTTTGTTGTGTGGAAGTAGTTGCCAGTAGATATGAAATTTTTTTTTTTCTTTTTATATGCTAAACTGTTTCATCAAACATTTGTCTAGACCATCACAAAGACAGTTGGTAGTACTCTTTGCTCTGTTTCCCTAGTACCGATCCACATGTTCCTGGTAAATTTACACAGAGCAGATTTCTGACTAAAGGTTGAGTTTGGCATTGGATTTCTTACCTTTTGCAAATACTTCACTTAGACATGGGTAAATTTTTATCCCAATATGTAGCAAATGCAAATTTCTCATTAACGGAGATTATCATGGGTTAGCTGTGGCTGTAGCTAAATCAGTGTTACATAATCATCTCACTTCAATTTTGAAAAAAAAATGAGCTGAGTAAATTCTGTTCCAAAGCTTTGATAAGAGACTGCAGCGTGACTTGACTGCCTTCAAGTTTATGGTTTGCTCTTAGCCATGTGTGCATTCCAGCTAGCACTGTGACCAGTTCTGATTGAGAAACTGGTATGTGTGTGTTACTAAGAACATGACTAATGAACATAAAGACTGTTTAGTGACAGATGCTTGATCAGCGTGATGGCAGATAGCTCAGCAGAACACACTATTTGAAATGAACATTGCTGTTTGTTAAGAGACACTTCCATAGGTGCAATGTATTGTTGTAACTCAAGTTTTGATGCTTCCTGATACCTTCCTCTGGTAACAGTTGAGTGAAAGGCAGTGACAGATTGTGTGCTTGTCTGGGGTTTTTTTAATAGCACGTATTTCTATTCATGATGATTTGAGAAGTATGAATTTTAAAGACATTAATATCTTGAAGCTGCTTTTGTGTGCTGCTGATTTTGTTGGGTTTTCAGGTAATGAATCCCACAGCTTTATGTGCATGGCAGACTGTCAAATTTTAGTAAAATATAAAATAGGAGGTGTTGAGTGAGTGCAAAACATTTCACCTTTCTACACCAGAGTTCTTGAAAGGAGACTGAAAGCTCCTGGAATCGAGTCTGCTACTTTTGCTGTTGCAGTTGAAGAGGTCCAGTGCAGCTCCATGTCCATGTGGTTTATACAGAATGTTCTGTTTTGGTATGCCTTCTACAGAATAGCTCCAGTAATTGGTTTGGCTGTATTCCTGCTGACAGTTATGTGATTAATAGATGGTTTTTTTCAGACCTATTAGATTTTTTCAATGTTACTAAAATCTTTTAAGTACTTTTCAGTGTTATTTATTTTTCCATCTGTTGCTTAAACATACAGCTTGTATCTGTTAAAAAAACTTTAAAAAGTAATATGTAAACCTGGGTAGATTTATAAATAGAATTTTTGATCCCAGGGCTTGATTTAGTCAGAAATCAAAGCTTAGTACCATGTGTGCAATTATTTTCTAGGTAATGTGCTAGCTTTTTCTTTACTAGCTCTTCAAAAGACATATTCCAGGCACTGTGGCAAAAAGCTGGGATGGTTTTCTTCTTAGTGTATGCCACACCCACCTTGGCCGTCTGATTTAAGTTTTTGGGGTTTTCTAGTCTATGTCATAGTGAAAACTCATGTCTGTCATACTTTTATTTATAGTGTTTTTTGGTTGTTTTGCCATTATCAGTTTTCCTTGTTGGTCAGTTATCTGAGTATGTTCCTGATGTCTTTTAGGTTGTCTGAAACTCCAGAGCATTTATTCAGTTGCTCTAGGACATAGATGATGATCTAAGGTGGCAAACTTAAGCAGAAATCCCCCAGGTGTTAAAAAGTCATGCAATTATGTTCCTACTTACCTGGTCAAAATCTCTAGATAAACAGCAGTAGTAGTTTAGAAACCAAACATTTACTTACATTCAATTGGCAAATGTTATTTTTTTTGGCATCTGAATCTTACATTTTGCTTCAGCCTTCGCTTTCTTCTGTATCACTTCACTCCTTTGAAGTTAAAATATCAAAACATATTGTTGATGATAATTCATTAATTAAAATAAACTTGTATAACCAGCATATTCAAATTTTGAACTCTGTATTTTAATTGCTTGACTTAAGCTGTTGCCTAAAGCAAACCTGTCTTGTGAGCTGATGATGCACTTGATGCAGTTGATTAATGTCAGGAAGTATTTGTGTAGAAGATATTTTGTAATAGCAAAACATCTTGTTCAGTCTCCCGACTGGTATGGTCCTTTCAGTGAAAGTATGATGATTCCTGGCACATAATTATTTCAATAGTTGTACTTTTGATTTGCATGCAATGAGTCTTTTAACACTCAAAAGTTTCAAATGCTGAAAAAATGTGATTTTGAAGTTCCTAATAGCTATACTTGCTAATGAAATGCAGTGTACTCTGAAGAAATTCTCTGCTCTGTTGACAGAATTAGAGTCAGAATATTATTTATGTTGACACTCCTGTTGTTAGTTACAAACCCATCTTTTCGCTTCCTAATGCCAGTAAATACACCTGTATTGTTTAAATTTAGTTTTTTTGTATCTGTGCAACAACAAAAAATTAGCTTGTGTTATAAATGGAGGGTTACTTTTTCTGATACCAGAACTTTGAAATACAGACTGAAGCAAAAGTTACAGGTCTCTGTCTCTCCCAGGATAAGTTTGCAGTTGGATGGTAGTTGAGAACTTGACTGACACTTGTGTTACTAACCTGTCACTGCCGTTTACTGTTGTCTGTCTTGTCGGGATAGAATAGATTGTTCTGAAGGTGTCTCTAATATGTGGAAAGCAGTACCTCTGCTACAGATAATATTGGGCAGAGAAGTGGCAATTAATGTGATTTGACAAAAGTCAAAATGTGAATTGGGCCTGTCTGCCGTAATCATTGGACTTACTTGCACACGAAGCTTCAGAGGTACTTCTTGCCTCTTATTAAGCTTATTAGAAGATTGTATTTTATGTGGATGTCTTTCTGCTTGCCTGCATGCATTGATCTTTCTCCCAGTTTGAAAGCTTAAGTTACAGAATCAGAAATAATTCTTTCCAAAAAATAGGTATTAGTATTGACAGAAGTGAAGATGGTTTTGTTTGCTGACTGTGTAACTCTTTCACTGTCTAGTTAATAAATGATTGTTCAAGGTGATACCTGTAGTGTTAGTAAAGGTACAGATTTTTGTTGTCCTGGACAGATTAATGCTAAGTCAGTGTTCTGATTTCAGACACCTGTTATCATTGGTATCTACTCTTAATTTTCTAAACATTTCCTAGCTTTTTCAGGCTATTGTATTTATATGTGCTTTTAGGGCTGACTGCCATTAACATGGAAATGTGATGTTTACCAAATGCTTGTTCTGAGACCCGTGAATTGGCCTTTAGTCTGCTTGCCCACATGAATTGTACTGGTGTTCCAGTGCCCTGTGTTAAGGCTTTACAGTTTGTTACTGCTGCTGAAAGCTGAAGTCTTGCTTGCTGAAGTTCCTGTGTGCCTGTCACATGGTGCACAAGTCTGCAGAAGCACTGTCTGACTGCTGGATGAGCTTTTGCCTTCAGGGAATCACTGTTCTGATATGCTTCAAGGTGAGATAGCACAGGTGCTTCTACTGGCACAAGAAACGAAGCTGGAGTGAAAAGCTGAGGGCTGGAGGCAAGATGGGACTTCTGTGGTGGTGTGTTTGCTGGCATAAGCTGTGCATGAGTATCTGTTCTAGGGCAGAAACTGCTATTTTTCATTGAAACACAATCCTAGCAGTATTTCAAAGCCATGTAAGCATAAAACAAGGGCACAACTGTTGATACTGAGTAGAAAACTGTGGTAGCTGCTGGTTTCCAAATTTTTTTCTTGGGTTACTGTGTATCAGCAGTTCTTCCTTGTGTCAGATTGTTATAGGGCTGCTGCTGGAACACTGCAGATGAGGTGTATGACCAAACACTTCCTCTTGTTTTAGAGTCATTTTCAATAGGAGCTGTGGGAAAAAATGTTTATTGAACAATGAACTTTCTGCATGATGGGTTATGGTTTGCTTAGGATGTACTGTCTTAAATTTGTTTCAGGTACATCTGTGCAGCTTAATTGCTTGTAAGCATAGCTGCTCAAATAAACCTTGAACTTGTTTATGCAATCAAGCAGCTAGTTTGCAATGCTAGAGGAAAACAATTTACAGATCATTAGTAGTCTGCTCATTTAATGACTCAGTTGTTGCATAAGGGTTAGTCCAATGATGTTACGGCCAAAACTGATTGTGAAAAATTAGAAGTTGTTTTTCACACACTCTTTTGGATGTCTATATGTTGACAAAATACTATAATGCATAATAATAGTAACATTTTTAGGAAATATCTTCCAGGATTAGGGCAGTGGTGCCTTTAGCCCACTGCTCTGCCTAAGAAGAAAAGAACATATTATTTAGGGCAATTCTTAGCCTGCCTATTTTCTGCAGTCCATTACTCCTCATTTCCCCTCAGCATTCTTATTTTTTGTCTTAAGAATATCAGAGAGAATACCTCTGTCCAGTTCCTTTTGACTCTTCTATTCTTCTTTCATATCTCCTGGCAAGCTTCCTTATATTTTGTGTAAAGAAGGATCTTTTTTTCTTGCTCTTTTTAAAAACTGACTTCCTTGGTAGATGGCCTTTGTTTTTGGCTGATATAGAGTAGAAACCAGAATGAATGATGTACATGCAGTCGTGTGGTTTTGCTCTGTCCATTACAGGTATGGCTGAAGACCATAGTCATGTTCTTGCTTTCTTCTTCTTTGCTAGATTTAAGGATGTGCTAAGCTCATTTCTTGTAAGGGAATCTCTTAATTTCAGTGATCATCTTAGTTACCAATTTACTTACATGCCCAGAGCTAAATGTATTCCAGCCGAGATCTTAACACAGCTTTAGTTGGGATCTCATTTGACTTGTTCATATTCTGGTGTTTGTTGCTACGAGGAATAATTGCTACAAAGAAGGTGCCTGTGGGTGAACTTCATGGCTTTTCTGAAAACTTCTCTGTAGTTGCAGCTTTTTATCTTCTGGACTTAGTGTAGGAAATGGAAAACAAGCTTTGTACTTAAAGTAATTGCACAAAAGTTGTCTTGTGTGACTTCTATAAAGTATGTTAACTTGGTTGCCAGTAAAAAATCTTCAGGAACTGAATTAAATACTAGAATCATAGACTGTAATACAGACTTGTGTGTTTATAACCTTCATTCCTCTTTTGAAAAATAACTTTAAAATCATGTGTGAATTCAGAGATCTGTTGTTAGGTAGACACTCAAGAAGTAAAATCAACAGCTAATTGGGAGGAGTGACTTGAGTCTTCTGCTTATAGCCACCCTAGCTTGTGATACAGTTTGAGTTTAGTTTCACCTGTCCAGGCAGGACACACATCAAAATAGGAACCAACACAACTTTTGTGTCTGTCATAATCTTCCTCAGTTTTTGTAGTGGCTAGTTTTGCTTGAGTACTGTGATTTTTCTTAGGCATTTCCATGGTTCCCTTTTAACATGCAGAGGAACAGCAAGTTCTTTTTTGGCTTGGAAAGATCAGGGTGGTTCAGCTGATGGTGGCATGAGAAGAAATGGGATGTGCTGAACAAAAGTCAATGGGCTGTTCTTAACATCTTGCAGTTTAGCTGCTGTCTGTACTCTGTGTAAGTGAACTTGAACAATAACTCAGAACTTCAGTTTTTTTCTTTTATCACCCTAAATGACTTTATGAACTCTTTTTCTTTGCTTTTTTGTCTTTCAATGACAATTCAGAATATTCCAATTGATTTTTGTTATATTCTCATGCTTTACTTTTTAAACTCAAATGTCCAGTTTCCCCTACCTAGAAGAAGATTTTGTAAAGGATTTTTAAACAGTTAAAGCCAACTAAAGAGCTTACTTTGCCTACTTCTGGAAGAATAGTGGGTTTGTTTAGGCCTCTGACTTCTGCAAAGCACTCAAGCTTATGCATTAGTGCTCTTCTGGACGGAAGCTAGAGTGGACCTGCCAACTGACTGGGATAAGTGCTATAGTTCCCTATCATTGCTGGGAAGGTAATGGTTTACAGCTACAGGGTATTTGTAGTTGTTTGAGGAAAACCTTGCATATGGTGTGTCAGATATTCAGTTTCATCTTGTTAATAATCTGTGCGATGCTGTTCCTTACTGGGTGCTCTATCATCCGTGACACCAACACATATTAAAGATGATCAGAACACCAGCATTTTTGGATACTAACTCACCAAAGTTTGTTCACAAAACAGCCTAAAGCTGCAAATTATGGATTATTTGAGATTTTTGGAACTATCTGTGTGAATTACAATATAGTCTTTGGTTCACATGTGTGTTTTGAATGGTGGGCGTGGAGAAGGGAGGGTAAAATTAAAGCAGCCTTTGTTATTCTACCTGAAGTAATTTCTTTTATAGTCACAGATGACAAATTTTTTGGGTTTTCTTTCATTCTAGGTTCAAAGGATCTTGTGGTAAAAGCACAGGTTTTAGCTGGTGGTAGAGGAAAAGGAACATTTGAAGGTGGCCTCAAAGGAGGAGTGAAAATAGTTTTTTCGTAAGTTCTTTCTAAATTATCCAACCAAGTGGAAAAACTTGAACGTTTCACATTATGGATTGAACCTATTGCTTTCTTTAAAACCAGTGTTTTAATTATTAACCTTAAAATAACAAAAATGAGGTAAGACTTTTTAATGCTACTTCTGTTTTTACAGCAGTTTCTTTGTCACATTCTGAGCTTCTTTTATTCTAGTCCAGAAGAAGCAAAGGCTGTCTCCTCCCAAATGATTGGAAAGAAGTTGTTTACCAAGCAGACGGGAGAGAAGGGCAGGATATGCAATCAAGTATTTATCTGTGAACGCAGATATCCCAGGAGAGAATACTATTTTGCAATAACAATGGAAAGGTCTTTTCAAGTGAGTAATATTAGAAACAGAAGTAAGCTAATTTACTTGTTACAGCTGAATTTAAAAAAAATCAACAAAACTGTTTACTGTACTGCTCACTTGCTTTTGAAAATCAGAAGTATACAAGCTAAATTTTGTTTTCCAGTATATCTAACTATATAATTGACTTTGTTTTTAAATGTTGTAAAGATGTAATGCTACAATTTGAATTTGCAGAATAATAAATAAATATTGGTAGCCCCAACTGAGGTTCAGAGTCGCATGGCCAAAGGGGAGATGAGTAGAATAAGGAGGTAATTTTCATTTTGGTTTTAATTTGCGTCTGCTCACCAGATTATGCAATTTAGTTTAAAAATAGACCTATATGTGTGCATGTGCACCCTATTTTTGAGTGTCAGAAACAAGATAAGTGACAGTGCAAAAGGAAGAGCAAATGGTCCTGCATAAATCCAACATCCTTTTTCTCCAGTGTATGAAGTTCCCTAGAGGTGCACTGGTGTGTCCCTTGATTTTGAGAGTATATAATGCTTATATACTTACATTAGTATATAATCCTTATACTAATGCTCTCCAGGAAATGGCTAAGAAGATTTGGGCCTAGAGGTCTGTCTTCATATCTTTCAGGAAAATGAAAGCCAGTCTTTTGTGCATATATGGGCTGTATGTCTGGGTATGTAGTTTTTTAGGCTACAATTCAAGTGTGGTTACTGAAATGTGTCAGTGTTTTCTGACAGATGAGTGTTCTATTTGGAGCATAGAACATGAATTGCTAAGTAACTTTAATGAAGCCAGGATTTGGAACAGATCTTGGAACTTTATTTGCTGAAGCTCAGAAAAACTGTGTTTGGTCTGTTCAGATGCTCAAGTGTTTGCAGAGGCACTGTTCTGGATAATTAGGGGATATTTAGGTATGAATGAAGTAATTGTCTGTGGAGGAGTGAGAAAACCTGTCTTACTCTTTTTTTTTGGTTTGGTTTTTTTTTTTTTTTCATCCATATTAGAAATGAAATATTTGTTCCTTTTTGTTCCTCCACTGTGTTTTTTTTGATAGGAAAGTATCAGTTGTGTTGAATTATGTGACGAGCACCTCCATTGTGATGTGTGCTGGCGTGGAGCAGGGAAGATTCAAATATTACCGTACGCACCACAAGGTGGCGTTAAAATGCTGTAAATTAACAGATTTTAGACTTAAAATTGTGTAAGCAATAAGCAAGGATGCTTATGGAAATAAAATTTACTGTAACTGATTGAAGCAAATTAAATAAAGAGGGGAAACGTTCTCATGACTTGTTCTTGATCTTGTATAAAAGATAAATCTTATTAGCATATATTGATCATACTGTGTGGGTTTTTGCCTTTTGATAGGGATGTGCTTTGTTTTTACTGCTGACTTTATAAGTCATGTTTTTAGATGTGCTTGTAGTTACTGTAACTTGTATGGGATGCTTAGGATCAGGAAATGCCTTTCAAGAGAAGGAAGTGTGAAGGTTGAATAGCACACAGCGTTTATTCCTGATGTTGCAAACCTCTTCCTTTAAGGAGGGGAAAAATGATTAAAATAGTCAGCTGAAACTGGAACTTTATGACTTGGATATTTTTTGCCAACAGGGGTTTGTGTTTTCAGCAAAACTGTTCACTTTGGTGAATTCTATGGAACCATGAATTATTTTATGATCAGTTTGTAGCTTACTGACAGTTCAAGATAAGAATATCCAAAAATGTTCATTGATTTGAACCTTGCTATTAGATGCAGGATAATTTGCCAGCTGTGTATTTCCATTTGGAAGGATGGTAATGGGATGGGAGTGGTGTGGTTATTAAGCATGTTCTCTGAACCAGGGTCACATTTTTTATAATTAATTGTCAACAATTACAAGGCTGTTTAATCTTTGAGTTCTGCTCATAGGAAATGGTGCCTTAGTACACCCATGGTCATAATCTATGCATGGGTGGTGATAAAGGAAGGTTGGTTGAAGGGATCCAAGTATGTCTTTACTGTGAACTCAAGGAGAGATTTTTAGGTTCCATGGTAGTGAGTCCTTCATGTTTTTGTTGATATTTGGCTTTTTAAAAAATAATCTCAGTAAATGCTGTTAATTCTAGTTTCTTAATTTCTTTTATTAGTGAGTAATTGAGTGCTGTTTTGTTTTGCAATGACTTACTTTCAGTGAAGGCTTTAGTTACTGAACGTTGTGGTCCTACTGAACAGGTATGGTTTGCAGTAATTTATCACTAAGTTCTGCAGACCTCCATTTGTCCTTGGAGTTGGAGCATGGCAGAATGAATAAATGAGTGCCTGGCATTCGATCTGTTTGTGTAGGAGTGAGTGGAGAAGGTGGAGGTGAGAAGGTAGTTACACTTTTTCTCTGGTGACACCTAAAAGATAAAATGTGTGTTATTATGAACTTGAATCTTTCTATCAAAACTTAAAAATAGTATGTCTGTATTAATTGTTTTGCTGCTGCTTTACAGAGGAAATTTTTTCCTTGTTGAAAGAAAGTGGACATACACTTTAACATTTGGAAAGTATTATTAAAAGGTTTTATATGGAGGGTATTGAGTAGATAGGCTAAATTTTCCAACAAAAAAGGTTTTATTACTGTGAAGTATCTTATAGGAAGAACTAAGTTTCAATTGTGTGGTAAAAAGTACTTACGCTTTTTTATTTTCTTTTTGTTCTAGGGTCCTGTGCTGATAGGCAGTTCTCAGGGTGGTGTTAATATTGAAGATGTTGCTGCCGAGAATCCTGAGGCGATAATTAAGGAACCCATCGATATAGTAGAGGGCATAAAAAAGGAGCAAGCTGTTAGGGTAATTGTTAATGTGGGAAAGTGCACATTACTGAGAATGGGAGGGCTGCTTCTGATTTTTATAAGGGGTTTGTGCATTCAACCTGCTGAGTTGTCTTAAACCCTCGTTTGAAACATTTTTGAACTAGATATTTAAGTATTTTCAGGTAAATCAGTGTAAATCCAACTGCATGGCAGTACTTTATCTAGCTTTTATACAGCTGTGCAAAGGCATATCATGATAAATTTTTATTAGCTATTTTTTTAGGGTAAGTGCAGTATTCTGTATTGAAAACAATTTGTTTAAACCAAAGAGTGAGTTTGGTTTTTTATCCCCAGTAGACAGGGCAGGTTCTACATGTACAAATTCAAATGACCTTGTAATAATAGCTAAACTGAGATGTCCTAACATGAGTTAACAAAAACAATTATTTTACTTTCAGCTTGCCCAGAAAATGGGATTTCCTCCGAATCTGGTGGATGAAGCAGCTGAAAATATGATCAAATTATATAATCTCTTTCTGAAATATGATGCTACCATGATAGAAATAAATCCTATGGTGGAAGATGCATCAGGAGCTGGTAATGTTTCTTATTCATATTCTTCGTGTAACACCTTGACATTTTTGTAAATCTTGGTTGCTTTGCACTGATGAAACTCCAGCTATATACAGCGAGAGGAGTTACTATTAACATGGTATGTTGAAAAACAAATGTAATAAAGAAGATAAATTTGAGAATCTAAATTTAGTAGGAATCTGCTTTTAATTGCTAAGTATGATCTTAAGTGTAAGTAACTTCCTTTTAAATTTTTAATCTTTTTTAATAAAGAGCACATCTACCCAGGATAAGGCATTCCTGGAAATCGTGTCTTTTCAAAATTCATAAATTGAAACTTAAGCCATCTCATGTATCCAAAATTGGTACTGTGACAGTAACCAGAATAGTAGCAACTACGAGAAATCTCCTGCCTTTATGACTCAGGCATTAGAATAACTGATGGAGCGTGATGTATTCAAAGACTGTAGGGGTTTAAGTAATACCTTGATGTTTTTCAGGTTTTTAGGATATCCAATTGCAGAATAGTTATTTAATGTTCAATCACAGCCAATTCCACTCTACAGAAAATAAGCCTGTAGAGAGGATTTGTACTTGAACTCAGATACAACAGTTTGAAATTTAAATATGAATGTAGCTCTTTCATCAAAGTGTGTAATTACTCTTACTGGGGTGGTTTTCTTGTGGGTTGATTTTTTTTTTTTAAATAATGCTTAAGTGATCAGTATAGAGCAGTCTTTCCCATCTGTTTCTCATGCCTTGTTATTTTTGGGGGATAGAAATGCAGTGATAAGTTTGTACAAACAGAAACTTAGTTCTGATATAAAGAATTCTGTAGGTTTTCTGCTTGCTAAATCTTAAGTAAATTTACTTCTGTGTGTTTTTTCCTAACACTTTTTCTTCCAACTCAGACACTTTTTCATTGTGTTTCTGTGTGCTTACAGTCATGCATCCATTACGTATGTTTAGTCTAAAAGCAAAAACTAAGATGGATTAAAAAATTTCAAATCAGGGGCCTTCTGTAAGGATTAGTTTTATGCTAATTACTTGTGGTGGTGCATTCTTCCCCTTCTCTTACAGGCTGCTGTGTGATCTCAGAAAACATAATTTGCTCAGATTTATCAAACAGCTTGTTGTAAGCTTTGTAAGAAATAGTTACCTACCCTTTTTGTGCATAACTGATTATATGGGGAAACTGGAGAGAAGCTTACATTTATTCACAGTGGTACATGTGGTTTTTTAGCAAAACCTGGTTTGGACTGCATGACCTAGCTGCCAAGTTTGACTTAACATACTTTAACACATTTGTTTAGCAGTTGAGTTGTTATTCTAATATTAAATGATGGTTAGTGGTGGTGGGTTTTTTCCCTTTCAGTGATGTGTATGGATGCAAAGATAAACTTTGACAGCAATTCAGCTTATCGGCAGAAGAAGATCTTTGATATGCAGGATTGGACACAGGAAGACCAAAGAGACAAGGATGCTGCAAAAGCAGATCTCAACTATATAGGGTTGGATGGAAACATAGGCTGCTTAGGTATGTACTATTTAATGAACTTTAAATGACCTAATGGATTTGTAAACTGAATTCCTAAATGTTATCTTTATTCTCATATAGTCAATGGTGCTGGTTTAGCTATGGCCACAATGGATATAATTAAACTGCACGGCGGAACTCCAGCAAACTTCCTTGATGTTGGTGGTGGTGCTACAGTGCAGCAAGTGACAGAAGCCTTTAAACTTATTACCTCTGATAAAAAGGTGAGGGAAGAGTTGGCATATCAAGGTTCTACACAATGGTAAAACAGGCTATGATTTGGAAGACAATGCTTAGTGCATGTTCTCCAGAAAGCACGTTTTTATAAGCACAGAACTAGAAAGAAAGAAGATGGAAATCTCAGCTTAATCTTGGTGCAGATGAAGGAGGCCTAATAATCTATTGAATTTTTTTACCTTTTTAAACAATAGGGTTTTTGACTGTGTACTGAGTAGACAGTTTTGTGTCTTCTGGTTGAAATTACAGCTGTATTTGAATCTTCCCAGAAATCTTGGAGTCAGAAACTCCCACTGTCTTCTGTTTAAACAGAAAGCAGTATTCAGTTGGTCTTCCACTTTTTTTTTTTTCTTTTGGACCAGTTTTGCAGCTGGGTCTGTGTTTTGCGTAGAGTTGTAGAGATGAATATTTGCTGTGCTGTGCACAAACAAGTTTACAAGGTATTGATTATATATAAAATAAAATAACTTTGTAAGGGGCTTGGAAGGGCTTTAATGTTTATCCTATTAAAAATTTATCAGAAGTGCTTGAACATTATTAAAATAATAAATTGGTTGAAACTAGAGGAAGAGTTTTTCCACAAAGATAATGTGAAGGCTGGATTGATGGTCTTTATAGAGATGTTTATCCCAGGGGAAACTTGGCAGTTTGGAGCTTTTTAAAAAGAAAGAAAATTATTTTAAAAGGGGTAACTGTAAAAGGTGGGAATGACTTGAGACCTGCTAATGGTATGCTACTTTTGCACCACAATTTTGTGTAGCACTTGCTCATCTTTGGAAATGGCCAGAAACAAATAGTGAGTGATATTCCAGAGGAGCTTAGTCTCTTTCTTGTTGGAAAGACTTATTATCAAATGCAGGGTCTGTAACACACTCCAAGAGTGCTACAGAATCATTTAATCATTTAGATTGGAGAAGACCTTTAAAATTGAATCCAGCTATAAATCTAACACTGCCCAGTGCTGCACTTAAACCATGTCTCTAAGCACCATGTCTACAAGTCTTAAATACCTTCAGGGTTGGTGACTCAGCCACTTCCTTGGCAGCCTGTGCCAATGATTAACAACCCTTTTGGGGAAGAAATTTTTCCCAATATCCAATCTAAAACTCCCTGGTGCAACTTGAAGCCGTTTCCTCTTATTTTATTGCTTGTTACGTGGGAGGAGAGAGAACCCCACCTTGCTACATCCTTTCAGGCAGTTGTAAGGAGTGATAAGGTCCCCCCTGAGCCTCCTTTTCTGCAGGCTAAGCACCCCCAGCTCCATCAGCCCATCCTCATAAGCCTTGTTCTTTCTTCACATTTTTCCAGCAAATTGAGAGATCAATGAGGGACACAGTCACAAAGCACCTGAATTACAGAGAGAAGAGAAGAAGCCAGGAAGAATCTGAGGGTTGCTGATTTGGGAAAAGTTTTTGCAGTGCAAATTTTCTGCTGATGTGTGGACAGAGGGTGTCCAAACAGACTTTTTCAGACAACTTTTCCTTTCTGTTTTCTTTCAGTTGCTCACTGTTTTATCAAAAAACAATGAGTATAGCTGGGATTCCTGGTGCTGAAACTCAAAGAGCAGTGCAGCCCACTAGTGTCACGGACTGCACTCAGGGTTCAATTCAAGGCTTGTTTGGAACAGCCTTCTGAGGTGCCCAGTCTAAGTTGCCCATTAGTAGCAGGAGGAAGAACAATGCCACACAGATGAGCTAGTCTAATTGCAAGATCGTGAGAGCCAAGTTACTGTTTATGAACCAGTTGTACAGGAATGTTTTGTCTTGTCGAGTTTGTTTTGTCATCTAAGGCTGTCTACCCATTTTGATTCCTGCTTTGTTTCATCTTTCACCTCTGACCATGGTTCTTTTTACCCTTCCTTTCTACCACTTGAATTCCCTTAACTGCTGGCTTAATCCTCCTGAATAAAATGTATTTCAAGTAACTTATCTCTAAGCATGCTGGCTTTTAAGTAAACCGTGTATACAGGGTCTTGTGTATGAGTTTTTAAAATTTCCTGTTTTCAGTATGTGGAGTTACTGGTGTGGGGGTACCTCTGCTGGAGTACTGTTAGCAATGGAAAGAGAAATAGTTGAGTTTCCTGAAGTAACTGCTCTGCTGTATGTGACTCTACAGAACTGTACTTTGGTTGCTGATGTTCTGTAGAACAGAAATGTTCTTTTGCAGAGTCCCTTAATACAATTAAAGAGCTTGAATTATCCTTAGACTGAAGGCTGTGTGCTGCTTTCATCTGATGTGTCTCTGGCCATTTTTAATGTGAATATTTTCATTGATTCCATAGGTACTGGCTATTCTGGTAAATATTTTTGGTGGCATTATGAGATGTGATGTTATAGCACAAGGCATCGTTACAGCAGTAAAGGATTTGGAGCTGAAAGTCCCTATTGTGGTACGGTTGCAAGGTGAGTGTGCTTCATATGTATTTTAATATCTTTTTCTCTAATTGACAGGTGTTATTGAGCTTATATACTGTGTAGCAAGCTGCCTCTGAGTTGAAGTCAATGGAGAAATAAAGCAAACCTTGAAATTTAGATGGTGAGGATTGGCAAGTTAATAAAGAGAGACTTCCTGCTTTTTAACTACTAATGTTGTTTTCTAGATTTATTCACTAACTTTTGGAGCAGGCTTCCTAGAGATATGAGACTAGTAGTAGTAGTAGTAATCTGTTCAATAAGAGTGGCATTTTATCTGTTTCTGAAGGTACTCGAGTTGATGATGCCAAAGCTTTAATAACAGCTAGTGGCCTCAAAATCCTTGCGTGTGATGACTTGGATGAAGCTGCAAAAATGGTAAGATAGCTGGTTATGAATATTCTTTTCAGAACTTAGCATCTGTTGCAGAGTATTGAAAAGTCAAAACTCCATTCAGTCAATTACAGGTAGCTTAGGATAAATCCCAGTGCCAGTTGCTACCAGAGCCTAAAGCAAATATTTTATAAGTTAGTAAGTGCATAATTTGTCAGGGGAACAACTAAGCAGTCAAAAGCTATTAAACCCCACAAACCAAAACCAGATCAGTGATCAGGTCAGCCACCCCTTGATGGGGGAATGGCTAAGAGCTTATTTATTATTAATTTATTACTTGGGAGAAAATACTTAAATTGAAGTAACTGAAAAATGCAATGTAACACTTCCTTTTATCAACCACTTATTTCAGTGTGCATGATTAAAACTATAATTGATCATCGCGTGGCCTCATAAGATAATTAGATATTCAGATGTTCAGATACACTGATTTGTGTGTGTGTGTTGCTTTGCTTTGTGGAAAAGAAAGTTGTACTAGAAATGTATAGCAAAAAAATTAGAAGATACCTGGTGGATTTTGTGTCAGGGGGAAACGTATGATTTTTTTTTTTCCCCCAAAGAACTACTTACTCAGCTACAACATTTCATTCTAAGCAGGAAGTAATTCAGAGAGATTTAGAGTCGTTATGCAGGAGAAGATTAGGCTCCTTAAGGTATCAAAACAAGATCCAAAAATGCTTGCAACAAAAACTCAGAGGAGAAATAGCTTCTAGATACAGAGAATTTCTTGTGAGTGGCCACCTCAACACCTCGCAAAATAACAAGGTGGCACATAAAATTTAAAACTCAGCATTTTATCAAGATACTTCATAATAAATGAGAAGTGGACTTTTTTAACTCCATGAGATGTTTTCTAGAAGACTTTATTATCTTTCATTTAAAAGTGATTAAGTACTGAGCTAAATAGTAATCCCACCCATAACCCCTTCTAATATCTTACTGATGATTCCCTGGTATTACTTTGTTTAAAAAAATTGATCCAGCTCAGTCAAGTTAGGATTGTTTTGAAATTAAGTTTTTATTTTCTGTTTTTCAGGTGGTGAAGCTGTCTGAAATAGTAAGCTTAGCAAAACAAGCTCATGTGGATGTTAAATTTCAGTTGCCAATTTGATCTGGGAAATGTCATGCCAGTGTCTAACGTTATCTGAAATACTGTGTTCTGTGGGAAATTTTTAATTTTTCTTTTGTGTGGAGGTTTTGATTGACAGGCGCACAAACTGAAGCATCTGATCTTTAATGTTAACATTCAGAATGGTCAGAATTCTTGTAAAAGTGTGTATTGCTGATATTTAGTCTTTCTTAGCTGTTATTTTCAAGCCTCCAGCTTCTATTGCAGAATGTCACTTGCAATATACTTCTGTGTTGTCCAAAGTAAAGCTTCTGGTTGAAAAAATAATTATTCTGAATAAATTTTCAAGTTACTTTACTTGTAAATTGGTATTAGCCTTGTTTAAAAGTAAATATGACTGGATTATCTAGTTGTCCACGTGGAAGAATGTATTGAAACGGTATTTTATGTTGGAGACATTTGTACTTAGCAGTATAATGGACATGAGCAAACCAATCATTATTTATGAACAGATGCATTTGAACTTGATCAGAAATATTTTTAGAAGCCCTTCATTGAAGTGGCTGGTAACTCTTCTGGACAACGTGTTAAATCACTACAAAATATACTGTACCACTTTTATTTTCACAGTTTCTGGTCCTCACAAAAAAGCATTGTGTAGTTTTATATACAAACAAACAAGCATTTACCAAGCTTCAAGGAGACAGGATAAATAGAGAATTAAAATGTCTATTGTACATCGCTAATAAAATTGTACATTAATAAAATATCTCCCAAAACTTTTACTGTCTTTCTTTTCTATGTTGCCATTCCGATAAATTGTATATAGTCAGGGATTAAGCCATAATTTAAGACAGCAAACTAAAACCATTTTAGGAGTAAAGTTGTAGTGCCACATATGTTAATTTTTGTCCTCCCTGAAGTGAACTGTGTGATTAAAACCACGTGAACTCTTGTTGAAAAGCTTGGTCAGGTATCATGCATATAACGTCTTGCTAAAATATAAGTCATCTCTGCACAAATAAGTTTGCAGGAATTTTTTGCTTCTTGGGGAAATACTGCCTCTACTAATGAATAACCATTAATTTTTGTCACTTTACTTGATTTTCACATTACACTGAACTTGGAACTTGGATGATGATCCATTTACTGTTTAGTTTCCAAATGAGCATTCATTTTTTGTTTGTATTTTGTAGGCTTTTTTGTTTGAAATGTTATTTTCTTGGCTAATGATAGTGTAGTTTTATGTGGAAATAATGAAGCCAGCTCTGTGGTGGGAATTCAGAATGGGAAATCATACAGTTATGAACTAAGGACTTAAAAGTATTATTTGAAATTTGGGAAAAATCAATCGTGTTGTTATGAAGAAGTGGAGTATTAAATGTAAAAACTTTATACTAGCATGGTGTATTTCAGTAATCTTTTTGGCAGTAGTAAAGAAAATCAGCAGAAGTTAAACTCTCTCCAAATTTAAACTGGATTATTTTTGATCCTAGCTGCTCTCTCACAACTGAATACTGTGTTCTGTTGATCCAGCATGCTAAATTGGGCTTGTGGATGTGCTTGGAATTGCTTTTATTCAGTAGCCTTGAATTGAATTGCAGAGATGACTGCAATTCAAACTGTAGTTTGAATACACCTGTTAAGCATTGAATAATTTAGAGAATATAATTAATTTTTAGCATGTGTGTTTGCTTCTACCTTTTTTTCTATTTACTTTGAAATCTTTGTGAACTGCTAATGTTAAATGGAAATGATCTTTTCACACAAATCTGTACTGGAATGGAGGCAAAACTAGATCCTGCTGTTGATCCAGAATTTGCTTATACCCTGTTTGAATTGGTAAATTTAGTTGAGTAGGGAGAGGGAGCCAAGGCCAAGTCATGTCCATCTTTGAGAGGAATGTAAAATACTGACATTCTCAGTAAAGTATTTACAAGTAGCAGACTTGTCAAAGCAATATTTTGCAATTAGGGTATTTCTAAAGCCCTTAGTATTCCTTTAACAATGGATGTGGAATAGGTGTGGGATATTTGTAGTCCAAATACTTCCTAACTGGAAAAAATTGAATTTCCCTTTGGAATTGGTAGTTAGGGGCTGCAGATGGTGTTACAGACAGGATGGGAGATGTGGGAAGTGTGTGACAGTAATACAAAAGACTGTGACCAGGACAGCATATGTGGTCTGTATAGGTGTCAGGCATGGGCCTTTCCAGTGATGGGTCTGGAAACATTCTTTTTTATTTCACATGGTGAATAAACAGAACTAGGGATTGACTGATTTGTGGTAAGTATCTTGAAACTAAGTAGGCATGTGGAGATTGCTTTAATTAAGGTATAAGAGTGCTATGGGATCTTTTAATTACGTGTATGTTTTAAACATTCTTCAGACTGTTTTGCCTAAATCAAAGCATGTTGCAGCTAAGGAATGCTAGTTCATTTGGTATATAGTTGATAATTTAAAGGCCCAAAGCTGATGTATCAGAATCTATTTAAAGCCTTATAGACAATCTCCTTACCCATACTGTATTACAATATTATAATCAAAAGGTGTAGGAACGGAGACTTGCTAAAGTCAGCCTGTACAGCCAGAAGAAAAATTCCCAACAACATAATCACAACATGAAAAATGTGTAAACAACTTCTTACAGATGAGAACTTCAGAGGAGCAGGAATTTTAATGACACTACTTTATATTAGATGATTTGGTGCACTGTTACCAGTCTTTTGGTGCACTGTTACCAGTGCAGACTTTTGTAACTGTTTTTGAAATACCATGAAAGCAAATGTCTTTTTGTAAGAGCAGTGTAACCACTACCAGTCTTGAAATACAGAAATTTCTCTGGTGAAAGTAAGGGTCAAACTTACTTCTTAAATATTAAGTATTAAATTACTTCCTAAAATATTAAGTATAATTTTTTTTTTAATGTGTTGTCTACTCCACCCATTTCTATTTAATGTATCAATCCACTTTCTGCTGTGATACTTTGGTGAAATAGTTGACCTCCATGGAAAAACAGACAGTAGGATTTTAAGTAGTGGTAGTATAGATACTGTTGGGGGGATGTAGTCAAATTTGGTTAAAACAATTCTTATGCTAGATTCCAGTGTTGAACAGCTGGGAAAAAACGTGTGAAAAATGAAGCTCTGGAGGAGTTGGGAGTAAAGCTGTGCTTCAAACTATTAATGGGTCTAATGCATTTAATGTGGGGGAAGGCCTATATATTAACACCTTGAAAAAAAACTCCCTGCAGCAAGGAGGAAAACTGATTTCATGGAAGTGAAACTACTAAACTTCAAGCAGCTAGCTGGCTTCTTACCGTGTGCAGATGAAAGGGTAGCCCTGGATTTATGGAGGCTTAATTGCAAGCTAAGACTAAGCTACACTATTGAAAAATAAATACTTAAATTGAAACGTCAAGCTGCTACGAACAAAGGAGAAAGTTAATGTAGGATATGCATGAAGCAGCAGCTCACCTTTGAGCTGTGTGGGGGCTGCAAGCAGAGGGTAGAATTGCTGCTATTTTGTAGTGAGGAACCTGTGCCTCAGTCTACCAAGGCTTGCTTCTAAATCCTGATGTCAGTCTGCCTGATTAGCCTCTGTTGAAGACATCACCATCGCTGCAGGTGGTGTCTTCAACTGCTGTACCCCAGCAGAGGGAAGCTGCAGCGTAAGAAAATGTCTCTGCTGGCCAGTGTTTGAAGAAAGATGTGTCACACTGTTTTCATCTTGTGAGGGCAGATAGGGAAGAGAAAAAGGTGCAGCTCGACCTCCCTAGTGAACAGAGGCTGGGGCCAAGGGGGAGGAGGAGGAGACATCAACTGTTCTCTTCTTCCCAGCACGTTGCCTGGCAATTGAAGTACCAAACACCTGAAAAAGGAAGAGTTCATCACTAGAATTAATTTGAAGCCTGGCTGTTCCAGCCTGTCTGGATAGACATTGGTAGCCTTGGTGCATACTGACTGCAAAACTTAATATAAACTGTAAATATCACTGAAATTTAGTTACTGCTGCTCTGCAACATAGGGTCTGACTCCAAAGGTCACGTGAAATGCTGACATGGTAGGGGATGCCTCAGAAAGGTGTTAGATCGAGATAAGTAACAATGATGCATCACAAATACACATTCCTATTCAGCAGTGATTTGGGATTTGCAGTATTGTTAGCCAGAGGTAGACAGAAATGAGGCAAAAATCACTCAAAACTGGCAGTGGCTGCACGCTGGAGTTTCTATTCTGCAGGTGATCTTTAGCACATCAGGCACATTTATTTTCATTTCAGGTGAATAGCTGAAACACCCTGCAAACCAAATTACATTTTAAAAAGACAATTGGGATCATTAGTTTTGTAAGATATGGTATGTTATAATTAAGCAATTCTTAAAATGTAGTGAAAGATTTTCTTCAAATATCTGTTAAAGTGCAAGTACCTAGTGAAGGGCCCATGCACTAGCAATAGTTCTGTTGCTTGGTTTGTGACATTTTTTCCCCTCAACCATTTACAACTGAGCAACTTAACATTCATGAGCAGGGAATCCTGAGGCAATTGTGTTTTTTGCAATAAGGAACAGGGAACAGAGGAGTAAAGTTGCTCAATTGTGGTGGCTGATATGAGGATAGTAAGAAACTTAACTCACAAAAATAAAATCTAAAGGACAGAACTTTCTGAGAATTGATTTTTGACAGAGGGTTTTTTGGTTTATTTGTTTCTACCTGACTCCAAATTTTATGTGTTGAAATAAAAGAAACTTTGCAGCTGTCTAAGAGACAGAGCAAGTGTGCAAGCAATAGTTACACAGCAATGGGGATAGTTTTTCCCTGATAAAGAGTTGTGGTCTTATGTGTCTGCAGGGCAGGTTATTTCAGGACGGTGTCTTTGGTATCACAGACAGTAATCAGCCCTTGGCTCTAGGAAAGCAGAAATTCAGAGTGCAGGAAGAGAGCCTAAGGCACCGTGTGCTGGACTTTGCAACACTTTTGATAATTCAGTTCCCTTAAGGGAAATTCACAGCTTTTGGATTTTTTTTTTTATTTGTTTGTTTTGGGTTTTTTCTTGTTTAGGTCTTTTTTTCCCCCTTACTCTCACTTTTTTCTGGACTTGTATCGTGCTCTGGACTTAAATGATCTTGTTTGCTCTCCATCTGCACCCAAGTTTGAAAACACTGAGGGGCCTTATCTGTGTTCCTGTTTGCCTCCAGTTTCTCTCCTGCTGTAGCTTCTGCTGCTGCTGCTAATTGAAATCCTCACCAGCCTGTCCTTTTCTTTGCAATGGTGTCCAGTTTCTGCAACATTCGAGGGAAATGAGAAGGGATCTGAGTGGGTACGGCCTGAATAAAAGACTTCACTGCAAATAACATGATTCACCCAGAATCTGAGAGTGAGAACATGCCAATAGTTTCTCAATTGTGTCTGTGTGCATATGTGTCTATGCATGTGTATGTATAAATGTGCTGAGATTAATACATAGGAATTTGTGAACAGTTTATCTGTTTGCATGCTGTATCTCTTTGCTCTTACTGACTTTGTTACCTGATAAAGTGCTGCTTGCAGCAGGTGTGGGTTGGAAGAGCTGTTGATAGCTTTGAGTGTGCTCAGCACTTGGGAAGTTCAGGCTGTAGTGAAAATGGAGTTCACTGGAAAATACCATATGTGAAAGACAAAGCCAGATTTGGGGGTCCTCAGTCCCATGAGTTAGCATTAAGAGAGCTCTCTTCTTTTTCTACACTTTTGACCTTTCCTGATCTAGGAAACATCAAATATTTTCACTAAAAGGAGTCACACCAGGCATGGGTTGTGACTTGATTTCTTGGCTTGGCTGGGTCTACCCACTATGGCTGGGCAGGGGGGCAGCATTCATGGTCCTTGCAAAGTTAGCTGATGATGGAAGGCCTAAAGCTGCTTCCTGGCTGGCAAACTTCAGCAGCAATTTTCAGTATTTACTAGCTGCTTACCACTTTTCTCTGAACTAATCATGTAACTTGTTCAGGAAAACAGCACGTGTGCTTTTAATGTTTTTGTTATATTCCCTTTAATTTACCATGATCCCAAGGGTAAGTGAGCTGCAGTGGTGTCCTTGCAATAGTAGCAAGAAAAATAAGGAAAAGAAAAGGAGCTAAATCAAGTGAAACATGCACCTGTGGGATACTGAATGGTGCCCTCATTACTGTCCCAAGGCTGAGGTGCCCTTTGCCCTCCTGGTCTCCCCGCATGACCTCAGCCTATGATTGTCATGACAGGTCTATTGCAGTTTGCAGCAGCCCCATGAGTGGTGTTTGCAGATCACACATGATTACCTCTGACACCTGCCATTTCTTTTCCTCCAAGAGAATTGCAGCCATGACCTCTAATCAGACTGGGTCCTTGAAACAAAATCACTTGGAGCAAATCCATTTCAAAGAAAATGGATTTAAAGCAGCTCATGTTCTTGGTGTTCTTTAAAGGAAACTAATGGCAGTACAGCACAGCTCTCTGTCAGACACTGTGACAGCTTGATACTATTCTACTTTAAAAAAGAAAACCAGGAAAAATTGCTCTACCCCCAACCCCCTCCCATATTATTATTTTCTGGTGTTAGTTCCTTGCATTTATAGAAGCTCTGCTGTATGTTCTGTGTGTTTAAAGTACACTGCTCTCCTTTACTTGTCCTTTTCCTTTGCCTTCCCCGCTGCTTACTGGCAGCTTGCCTCTGTGTTGCTTTGTCAATTGTTTGTTTCCCCCCCACATCTGTCTGTCAAGATTTTGTCTTCCAAGCTGACTTGTTCCATGACTGGGCATCAGTCTGCTTGTGGGAAGTGGTGAGTGACTGCTTTTGCAGCACTTATTAAACTGTCTCTGTGTTGACTCATGAAATCTTTTGCTTTTGTTCACCTTGCTCTTTCTCCCCTCCCACTGGGGAGGGAGCCTGAGCCTGGCTGTGTGGATGCTTGTGTAGCTGTGGAAAGATCCTGCTTGAAATGTGTTGCTCTACTCATCAGAAAGACTGTTTATTCAAAGCTCACTTAGAACAGATTAGTTGTGAAAACCCGTTTAAGTTAAAAATGGCTTTCTCCTAAATATGTATGGCTGTGCCTTAGAGTAGATGTTCCTAGTTTGGCTTTTCAGGTTTTTTAAACTGTTAAGTTACACAGCAGTTTTTGGTGTGATCCTCAGGTCAAAAGAAAGATGTCTATTTCCCACCTAGCTTTTTGTAAGTGGTTAAGCTGCTAGACACAAGTGCTGTCTATTTGTTTAGAAGTCAGAGGCTGTGTTTCAAGGGAAAACGATTACTTAACTCCTCTGACCTAAGACTTGGTGCAGACTGCGCCATTGAGATCTGAATTGCTTATTTTTATAGCAATTGACCCACACTTGAACATGACCTGTCCATCTCAGTGTGTGCTTGAGTTTTGAGCTAGATGGTGTGGTGTCAGGAGTGTTTTCTCTCTTCTTTTTCTTATGCTTGGCCTCACCATCATGTCTTCATTTCTTTCATATCTTTGTGATGAAGTTGCTTGGGTGTCCTAGTTGGAATCAGGGCTGGGTATTACTTAACTGTAGCACACAGATGGGAATAGACAGTTCCTGCTCATTTATTTTCCATTCAGCTAGAAACAAGGGGGAGCAAAAGATACATATACCACGGAGTGATGGGGGACAATTAATAGGAACACAGTGCCTTCTTCCCAGCCACTTTCTTTTAGCTGTTCCTGCTCTCTTCACATTTCATTGTAGATGACTTTTCTTCAATATTTTAACATTCATCTTCACAAGTCAAGGCATCTCCCAGCCACCTTCTGTTTGTTTTTCAACCACTTCCTTGTCCTTTCTTAAAGGTAAAGCTAAAGCCAGGCCACTCACCTTTGGTTCTGAAGTGCTGTCTCACCCAAAATCCCACCTGGCCTCCCTTGCTGGTGGGTAACCTCTTCCAAGTAGTTGTGATGTGTATTCTCTTTACAGAAGACATCCTGCTGAAGAGGGAGC
The DNA here is from genome assembly GCA_013398275.1 of Promerops cafer. NCBI lineage: Eukaryota > Metazoa > Chordata > Aves > Passeriformes > Nectariniidae > Promerops > Promerops cafer. The sequence goes on along the minus strand of VZSE01003599.1, from coordinate 828,076 downwards.
AAGGTCATGCTCTGGTCTGTCCTGGGTCTAACTTTAGCTGCATTTGTGAAGAGAGATTGTTCACTTTAAATGTACAGATGGCATAAAGCTGGGAGGGGCCACATGTGCCCTTGAAGATGAGAGCAAAATTCAAAATTAATTTAAAGGGTGAAATTTGAGAGATAAAATGAGCTGTTTCAACTGAACAGTGGTAACAAACACCAGGGAACCAGTGGCCAGATGGCAGTTGCAGAAAAGGAGAAGAGCTAGACAGATGAGGTGTATTATTGTGAAAAAGGAATAAATTTTAAAGGGATGAATAAAAAGAATTACTGCTCTACTCAGTATCTTCAGTAAAGTAGCATAGGCAATTTCCAACTTATCTGTAAAGATGTTGCTCAGTGGGAGAGAGTGAAGGGGAGGCCAACATGAGTGATCTAAGGTCTGGCAAACCTGACTTGGGAGGAAAGGGAGAAGAACACTGGAATTGTTTAGGCTAGAAAACAATGTCTGAGAGCAAACAAAGTTTATGAAGGCTGTTACTAAGAGGGTTAAGGAATAATCTGTTCTCCACATTTGTGGTAGATGGGATGAGGAGCACCAGGCTTGAAGCGTAACCTCTCAGGTTGTGAGTAGGTACTGGGAAGGGCTTTTCCTGGTAAGAACAGCTTGACTGGGACACTGCTGGGTCTTTCCTGCAGAGACCTATAGAAACAAGTAGAGGGGAGGTGAGTTAGACCTTGCCAAATTTCCTTTAACCCTGTTTTTCTGTGTTTAAGTGCAGTGAGGAACTGTTTCCTTGCTGGTGCTGATAACACAACCATCCCCTTACCTCCTTTTTTATGGGATGTATGGAATGTTCTTAGCAGTGGGGGTGGATTTGTCTCCATCCTCCAGATGAAGCCTGTAGCTCAGGGCTGAGAGGTTCTGAGCAACCTCATAATGAAACTGCATTTATTTCAGCCTAGGCTATCTTTGTTTTCCAGAGCGGGCATCACTGAAGACAGCTTGGCCTCCATGGTTATGTCTATGCTTATTACCAAAAGTCAGGGATAGTTTTGCACTGACCCTTCTTAGGGCTACTTTCCTCCAGGGCAGATACATCTTAGAGAAAGCCGGTTAGAGCAGTCCAAAACAGAAAGGCAGCAATCTAAAAAGTAATCAGGGTGGGCAATGAGGAGTCCTCAACTTGACTTGGTTTAGCAGAGCAGATATACATTAGGTCTTGCTTTTCCCTTGACACACATCCCTCTTTCTTCAAAAATGCTTCTGCTTCCTTATTTCTAGCAGGCAGGAAAGCTTATTTTCTCCCTCAAATTTTCAGCATCTTTGACAGCAGAAATTTAATTCCTTCAAGTCCCCTGAGACTGCTGCTTTTAAAAACCCAGTCTGCACTCCCTAATCACAGAGGATTTAGAGGGAGAGAGAACCACTGTGATGTAAAAAGAAAATAATGCAGAAAAAATTGAGGTGAGCAGGCTGGAACTACAGCTGCATGACCCCTGGGTTTAACTGCATCATATTCAGGTTGTATTATCCAAATGTTTTACTGAATTTTCTTCCTGCTTTCCCAGCTCACCTTGTCCTTCACTGTGGGAAGCTGTGAAGTCTGAGGGCAGCTGGCTCTTCCTGAGGGGCTCTGCCTCTGCCCCCAGTTCTCTCTGTCCATGTAGCCCTCTGGACAGAGCAGCTGCTAGGCTGAGATTTCCCTTGTTCCAGTAGCATGCCTGGCAGTGGGGCTGGGGGTGCAGAAGGAGCTGGGAGGGGACACAGTCTGGACAGCTGATCCCAGCTGACCACAGGGGAATCCCATCGTACTCAGCACATAAAGCTGACATTGGGAATCGTGGTGTTTGTATTCCAAAGTCACCATTACACATGATGGAGCCCTGCTTTCCTAAAGATGGCTGAACACCTGCTGGCCCTTGGGAAGTGGTGAATGGAGTCCTTGTTTTGGTTTGCTTGCATCCAAGGCTCTTGCTTAGGTATTAAACTGCCTTGATCTCAACCCATGAGTTTTGTCACTTTTACTCTTCCTGTTCTCCCCCCAATCCTGACATGGTGGGAGTGAGTGAGCAGCTGTGTGGTGCTTTGTTGCCAGCTGAGGTGAAACCATGACAGCTGTGAAGAGAGAGACTGACCCCCAGACAGGAGTTGAGATGACATGATGCTGAGTGACTCAAAACACAACGCTGCTCAGATGCATTTTTAATATGTTTGCAAATATAACTGTTCAAACTGACTAAGGCCAGAAGGAAATTTTGACACTTGCCTCTTTTGCATTTTTTGTCTTGTTCAAACAACTGAAATCCTGACTGAATTGAAGACTGAGCTGCTGATTCCAGAGTCAGATTTTTGTCAGCAGCTGCCTTTTCTTGGTATTATACCAAGTCTGATCCATAGAGATGTTCACACGCCTATGCTGAGCAAATGGAGTCAATTTGGGAGTGATTATGAAAATAAACCAAAAGCCCCAAGTTCACACAGCAACTAGGCAGCAATTGAAAAAGCAGAGATATACCTTGTCTCCTTATTTGGGGTATCTGAACAGCACAGAGCTGTGCCTGCCCCAGGAAATCTCCCCTACAGCACCCCTTAATCTCTGTGGCTCCAAACACATCAGTCAGTCAAGGAAGTAAACCTGGGACCTCTCTCTGGCTCTGTGATGAGTTGTGCCCATACTTTTGTATTTTGTACACTCCAAAGTCTGCTACTGACACAAAACTGGGAGGAGCAGTTGATAAATGAGGTGGCTGTGCTGCCATCCAGAAGATCTCTGTGGGCTGGAGAAATGGGCTGAGAGGAACCTCTGGAAGTTCAGTGATATGAAATGCAAAGTCCCACGCCTGTGGAGGAACAGCCCCAATCTCCAGCACACACTGGGGGATGAATGCCTGGAAATCAGCTCTGCAGAAAAGGCTTTGGGCCTCCTGTTGGGTGACAAACTGGCCATGAACTAGCACTGTGCCCTTGCAACAATGACTAACAGCCTCGGGGGCTGCAGTAGGCAGGGGGTCACCAGCAGGTTCAGGGAGCTGATCCTTCCCCTCTCTTCAGCACTGCTGAGGCACATCTGGAGTGCTGGGTTTAGTGCTGGGCTCTCCAGTACAGGAGAGACATGGACACACCGGAGCAAGGCCAGTGCAGGGCCACAACGATGATAAAGGAACAGGAACATTTCTGATTTAAGAAGAGGTTTGGAGAGCTGGCACATCGTCTTGGAGAAGAGAAGGCTCGAGGGGTCTTATCCATGTGGATGAATGCCTGATGGGAGGAATAAAGAAGACAGAATCAGGCTGTTCTAATTAGTGCTTAGGTAAAGAACAAGAGACAATGGACACAAATTCTATTTAAAACACAGCAAATTCTGTTTAAACAGAAGGCTTTTTTACTGTGAGAGTGGTAAAATGCTGTCAGAGATTGCCCAGACAGGTTCAGCCTTGGAGGTGTTAAAAACCTGCCAGGACATATGCTGAGCAACCTCTGAAGTTGTTGGGTGAAAGGAATCTTTGTGAAAAAAAAGTTAATAGCATTCTGGTAAATTCATCTTGAAATGAAGAATACTTTTCCAATGACGCAAATGGCTTTTAAAAAATTATTATTTATTTTCTTTTTTTAGTATTTGTTATTTGTCATATCTATTTTACCAGTATTTCCTACTGAACCAAGAATGTTTAGCCTAAAGTGTGGGATTTGCACACCACTGATGTCTGTAATGTCACCTTCACAAGATGAAAGCTTGCAAAATGAGATACAGAAAAATTACTTGCAGTGAAAAAATTATTTAAAATATTACCTTACTGTTTGGGTTTTTTGGGGGGTTTTTTGGGGTTTTTTTTTTTTGCCTACTTTGGGGCCAACTCTCCTTCTTCAAAATTCCAGGTTTTTGGATGAGCATTTTCCCCATTTTTATTGCATGTAAACAGGAGAGAAGAGAAGGATGCAGCTTGGATGGTAATTGCTCTCCTGGGCAATGTTTTTGATTCATATTCTGTCTGATCCAGTATAAGAAGCAGTTTGAATTGCAGAACAGAGAGAAGGATTCCCAGGGAAGTGTCAGCTCTAATTTTCCATCAGATGAGGAACTGAATGGGGCACTTGAGGGAGCCATTCACCTTCCCGTGGAAGTGGTGAGAAGGAATACCCACCAGCTTCATGGAAAAGGAGCTACATGAAAATTATGAATTTAAAAAGATGTAGCAGTCATTAGTTTTAGGGAAAGCCAGTGCTATTTTAACCCTGCAAATAGAATGGCTTGAAATACATAAAGCAAAACACTGCTATGGGTAGATCTCCTCTGGAAGGAACCTGCTTACACCGGAGTTAATGACAAGGGTCAACTTAAGTTATTGAGTTAAAACACATTCATTACAGATTTTGAAAGTCTGCTTTTAAGATGTGAGGGCTGTTAGCACAGAGCAGCTGTGGGCATATAGCTCTGTACCTGCAAGAGGCCATACTGGCACGAGCAAGAGTCAAAAAGCTAATTTCAGCAGCAGGAGGCCAGTGCCTGGTTCTGTTGATAATCAGCAGGTAAATTTGAGATGATCAAGGGGAGCAGCAGACTCATTTTTGAGTTTTCCAAAAGCCTCTTGTTCTCAATCTGTGCTTAAGTGGAGCCTGTCTCTGTTGATGGTATGAGAGACTGTCAGCATTGGACTCAGTGCTTCTCTTTGATTTCAGCAACCACCAGGGCCTGGCAGCTTATTTGGGTAGCTAAGTATCTTTACTAGGGAGGCCCTCTGCTCTTTTTTGGTTTTACTGTGAACTCCACCCATTTACTGGAGACATTTCTGGTATTTACTGGGAATAGGGAACACCAAATACTGGAGCAGGGGTAAACCCTGCAGGTCAGCTGGACAGGTGGAGATTTAATGTGATGCCCTTGGATGTCTGGGAGAGACCTCAGGAGCTTTGCATTAACACCCTCAAAATGTCAATCCCTCTGCTGGTGGAAAATGAAATTCCCTAAATTGAAGCCAGGTTATAGTTAAAGCAAATAAAAGTAGCTAGTTAGTGGACCTAACCTAGAAAAATCTGTCATATGGGTTTATAAAATACATTTAAAACAGGGGGAAACTAAATTTTGCTGATTTATTCCAAAATCATGTCTTCTTGCTCTGTACTTGGCCATGCTTGTTTGTCTAGCTCACACTTCACATTCCAAGACAGATTAAATAGGCTAGTATTCAATAGGCTAGTATTCAAACCCTTCTTTAAGGTCTTTGTGGGATCCCCTTTGGATTTTAATCTTCCCCGGGTCCCTCTTTCATCCCCACTCCTGAAGGATCTCAGCATGGGGAAGGTCATGCCTTGTCCAAATGGGAAATGCTCACACTGGTGTGCCAGATCTCTTAAGTTCTCAATGAGATCACAAACAAATCATTAACCCACTGAGAGCTGAAAGGTTCTTCTGTTCCTGAGAAGGCAAAGTAGCAACAGCAAAATGAAACGTTTTTAAGCTCTTAACCTTATATTTCCTATTACTGCGCAAGCTATAAGTCATATGTGATATGAGGAATTCATATGAGAGGTTTTTCACTGTTTTCTAGCTGAGAGAGCAGGCATGTTGATTATCCCCTTGCTCATGGATGTAGCAACCAGGCCATGTCTGTCTCAGAGGGATATGTACCATGACAGAGAGGAACAGGGAGACAACTGTGGTGGCTTTTCTCCCTCACAGTAAAACTCCAGTTCTGGGAGGACCTGGAAGAGAGACCCACCAACTGGCCGAAGATGGGGACCAAGAATTTCTGACATGATGCTGGAAGGATGAAGGCTGGCAATCAAAACCTAGCAAGACAGATGTGCATGAGAATGCTGGACTTGTGCTCCACTGGTCTGGAAAACCAGGGCAAAAGAGTTTGTTCTTCAAAAAGCCAAATATACTGTTTTCTAGACAAAAGTAATTTCTTGGCTGTCAGTGACAGCTCCTTTTTAGGAGGATCCTGTTTTGTAACTGTGGATCTAAAAAGCTGCTTGGAAGCCAGCCAGCAGCACAGCTACTTAATTTACCAATGAAAACTTTGAAGAAATAGGAGAAGTTTGCTAGAAAGCAAGTCCGCAATACAGCAGGCCATGTTTCTCCTTGCAACAGAAAATCCGAGAAAGATTTGAAGGATCACATAAATATATTTTGTGTACTCAGATTTACTGAACCACATAAAACTTAGTGGATAGAATAGAACACACAGAGTAACTCTGCATTTACCTCGGTCCCTTCTCTTCTGAATGCCAGCTCTTGGACCACCTTGGGCCTCCTTGGATTTAAGGCAGTCAGGCTCTTGCCCTTTATGTAAGGGTAAGCTGGCTCCAGCCTGACATAGCTGGAGCCCTACCAAACAAACCTATGGATAAAAAGTAATCTTCTGAATGTTCCTTCCTGGGATGCATCTCAGTGCCTAGAGAACAAGTGAAAAAGTCTTCCCCACAGTGCCTGGATGTATGTACCCAAGGACACCAGTGCGAGCTACAGGAGGACGATTTCAGCTCTGTGAGTAAATCCTTTTGGGGAGTAAAGCCTGTCAGATCACAGCATTGCCAAGAGCTCAGTGCTACATCAGCAGGACGCTCACATCCAAGCAACTGGGAAGAGAGCATTTTATTAATGATAGTCCCTGCTGCTAGGGCATGCTTCCTTTTGGAGATTCTCCTCATGTAAAAGGCCCTCCATGCTGCCTGCTGACACCTGTCATCTCTGTGGGGTTCATGTTGAGTTGGACACCGAACTGGGCTCAGAAATGTAGATTTTCCTTGGAACATTAATCGTCATGTAACTCCAAAAACATACATCTCAGTTGGCAACCCTCCCTAAGCATAGGCTCATGAGGCACTCCACATCTCCTAGTCTACCTCAGCTTGCTGCAGCTGGCCTAAGAAATAAATTCTGTGGTGTGTGTCCCTCTGCCTTCCCAACATTAGCCTTGCATTTTATTTAATTACTGGTGATTTTGGAAGACCCAGGTACCAAAATTTGTGCTTCACTTTCCTGCACAGTTGCCCATGCCTTACATCCCCAGTAACTCCAGCTGTCCTCTTTTCACTCTCACCAATACTCCGTGTTTTCTCTAAAACTTCTGTAAAGCCCTTTGGCATTTCCAGCTTGAGATTCTGCAGCAGAAGGAAAATTAAAATTTAGGGCAGCATTAAGTTAATTAAACTTACCATCAAATTAATAACACAAGAAATACTGCGCAGACTACATTATTCATTGTCATGTTTTATTCAGTAAAAAACTACATTTTTAATGCTTTTAGTATTACTGGAGGATTTCTACTCTGCTCTGCTAGAGTTACATGGCACACAGGGTTTCTCAGGTTCTGTATATAAAGTCAATGTAATTTTCACTCAAGTGATAAAAAATCCCCAATCAGTAAAAGAAATGAGAAGTCCCACGTCTCTGGTTTCTTGGAAGGAAATAGTCAAACATGGAGGATTAAATTCCTGTTATTTAAATGAATTGATTTTAATTCATTACCTTTCCTCTTGTTTTCTTGCCCTTCTGCTGTTCTCCCATCCATCAGTTTTGTCCAACAGCAAAGTTCCAGCTCACCTCTTAAAGGCTTTTCTAATGGTTTTGGTGCTGGAGCCTCATTGTTCCACCGTGGCACATCCCAGCATTATCTGTACAGCTCTGCTCCTGACCACACTGCAGGAGGTCGCTATTTATGAATAATGCAGTGAAGCACTACGTGACATATGAGGTTAGGACTAAGAGGCTCTGTGCTCCTTCAAGTTTTTTTCATTTAAGTGCAGCCAAGCAAGAGCTAAATAACATGGTTCAAAGAGTTCTTCCATTCCAAGGGGACTGTGGATCACAGTCCGAAAGAACTAGTGCAAAATGAAATTATGGGCACAATAACCTAATGCATGCTTTGAAAAGAGGCAGTGGGAATGTAACTTCCCTTGGAGAAAGGAAGGAAATTAATGAAAACTGAAACCATGGAACAGAGACAGCATTATCAAGAAAGAAGGCACAAGGAAGGAATCATCAGGAAATGTGCAGCTATTGCTGTGACACAGCACAAGGGAGAAAGGCAGCTCATATAAGCATATTAGAAGTTCTCTTGCTTAATTACTATGTTTATTAGAAGTTATTTTTCATATGAAGTTTATTGTTGATACAAAGATTATTGTTGATTCTTCCCTCTTCTACATCATTTGGCCACCTGCCCCATTTTTGTTTGGTGAAGTCTTACATTTACAAGATTATTTTCCTGATAGCTGGAAATATTGTTTAAAGTGTGCATTTAAAAAAAAAATGCAGCAATAACCTACTTACCCAGAAGAGCTTGGGGTATTCTTCTAGACCAGCTTCTTTATTTCCTTTTAAAGCAGTCTTTTATATTTCTCAGCCACTTCATGAATTTTTATATTCTATTCTGGTGTCTCTCTAGCATGAAGGTTGGTAGACCTTGCCAACATGCTTCAAGCCAGAAGACTTCAGAGCATCTTTAGCATCAAAAATAAAACTCTCTTCCTGTGGCTGTCTGAAGAGAGGTGTGAAAAGCGGACTTTCATGGTGTGAGATTCAAGTGCTGCAGTGCCCAGAACAGAACTGATGTCTCCAGGAGGGGAATTCACAAGGCTGAGTGGCACCTAACCAGTGAAGGAGGGAGAGCTGGGTGCCTCAGAGTGGGATTAGCATCTTTCATCAGTCTGAGTGGGGAAATGAGAAAGAACTAAAGCTATTCCTGAAATAACACTCTACCTGCTGCTGTGGTATTTATACCTGCTCTTCGATGTGCATTAATTGGGGCCTTCACTTCTGCTCTTTAGAAGAGAGGATGTGAGAAAAAATTATATTAGTAAAGTTTATTTGAGTTCTTGGTCAGGAAGTAAGAGACATGTTTTCTACATACTCTTCAACCTGTAAAGACTTGAACCTGCATTGCCCCTTTCTCATATTTGCTAAAACTTTTGGACAACAATAACTGGAAAAAACATCCACTCATGGCTATCCATTTACCCCATGGAAAAGCTGGCTCCAAAGGCTGCACTTCAATACTCTTGCAACTATAAAGAGATTTCAAGAGGTGGAAACTTGTGACAGCAGGATACAGAAGCTGCCTTTGGGGGATCTACTGTATTATCAGCCAAGAGCAGACCTTCTTCAACATCTACGTCCATTAGGATATTTAACCCAAAACCTGACAGCTCTCAGTTCTAAGGAGGTAAAACAGGATGACTAAACCACAACATATGATACAGGGTGCACTGCTTGAATTAGGGTTTGGCTCAGGAGCTGCCGTGGGCCTGAGCAGGAGCTGTTGCTTTGACTGACTGTAAGCTAGACACTTCCACAGAAGGAAGATGCTGCTGACAGCCGCTTGGAAGCATTGATTCTAACACAGGTGCCTGGTGGGGTCAGGAAAAAGGAGGAGCTGGGAGGTTTTCCCACATCTGCAGCTCTTGTGGCCTTTGCTGGTTGCTCAAGGCTCCCATGTACAGGGCAACTCTTGTCCTCCTAAGGTACTGAGCTCCCTCTAAGCAAAGAACACCAGGAACATCCTGTGGCAAGAATATTTGACTGAAAAGCAGCAACCTGGCTGTGGGCAATACAGGAAATAAGTACTACATTGTGCAGTCATACCCTGGCCTGATTTTCACAGACAGAAAATTTAACATTGGAAGGTGAATGTAGTTAATGACTCATTTCTGTAGTGAGGATGGCTTATCAGCATCCTCTGCTTGACCTTTAAAGTTTGCATGAAGATCAAGGTTTGCATGACCACAACAGAGACATAAGACACAACTGCAGTTGAAAAGGATTATAAACATAAGTTAAGTTTACAGCATGCTGTGTGGGCTCACTGACCCATTAATCAGAGTGACATTTTTGATTTACTGGCCATGTAGCATGACTTGATTTACAACATGAAGCTTTGGATACCAACCATGCCAAGGAACACAATCAGTGTGGTGTAGTTAGAAAAATCACATGACTAGGAAGTGGGTCTTCTTTTTTTTGACAAAGACCCATGGTGCAGGTGGCTCATCGAAGGAACTGAGCACTCCCAGCTTCTTTGTGTTCATTCCTTTGTGGGAGGGTGAGAGAGATCAGCACCTTCTTCATCCAGCCTGGAGATGAGTTTTTGCAACAGCAACTGCTTTAACTTTTTCATTGTCTGAGTAGCGTCCTCGTCCTCAGGAGCGAAAATTCCAAATGGAGACAGCTCATGGCCATGCATTATATAGTTCCCTGCTTTCACATTAGGACTTTAAAGCAGCTGTGGATATCCAAGGCTGACAGTTCAAAGTAACTCTCCTGTGTCTCTCTTGATGCAAACACTGGAAGAGAGGAGTTGCTATGTGCTTGAGTGGGCTGTTGGACTGAATAATTAGATGCTTTTGGATGCAAAGTTCATACAATGGCATTTGAGGATGCAATTCAGTAGTTAATTCTGTGAATAATAAGGCTTCACTGAAAGCATTCCAAAGTCTACATAATAACTTTGGATGTGGGCTTGGAGAGAGACTTGGAGCAATAATACATGTCAGCACTCTTTTGGGGAGGCTGGCAGTGGAGGAGTGCCAACTGACCAGCTTGGGTTTTGTTTTTGCACTGTTTATCCTGTTTGTTTGTGTTGTCAGGCTGAAGTTCAAGAATCAATCAACAAGCTATAATGGACATATTTTCATTATGGCACAAGGAGCCTCAAGTGTCCTTCATTCGTGTATTATTCACACAAATGGATGAACAAAGAAGCCATCTACTACAGCACACAAATCCCAGGGTATCTGCACAACTTAAAAATACACCAATGTCCAGGCAAAGCCTCCACTCTCTTGCAGTTGCAAAGGCAAGAGTAAAATTTTGGGTTATTGAAGAAGTGTGATCACTTGCCATGTTTCTTTTAATTCAAGCACTGGTAGATGCTGGATACAGAGGTGCCAAATGTCTGTTTGCTGAGAGGCCTTTGAAATGTCTTCAGGATGGACATTAGGATCCTTTCCATCTCTAAATAGGGAACATCATCTCATGGTGAGAACTGAGCAGCAGTTCATTGAACGACTGAAGATATTTACATTTGTCTGCCATAGAAAAAAATACAGATGGTATGCAAAACCCACCTGTGTGTGTAACAGTGGTAGAGACTAATGCTATGTGAGGGACCCAGGTAGAATTATTACAAGTTTTTCTCATATTCTCCAAATATTAGAAATGTTTCCCTATTTTCATTTTATCTGTGCATTAAGAGTTTAATTCTACCAGGGAACTCTATATTTGCATTCACTGAAAATCAGCAGGGAATGGTTTATATGTACTTTCTAGGATTTCTCATATAAAACTTTGAAGACAGTATCTCCGCAATACCTTGTGAAAAGCCCATAAGGTTGGGTTTATAAACTGCATTTTGTGGGAAATGTTGGCTGGTGTGCAACTGGCAAAACAGGGAGCATGCAGCAACAGCCCCAGTGCTTCCTTGGAGAGCTGTATCCTGGCCCTGCCTCTGCCATAGATGCAACATGTGAGTGCTTTTCAGTCAAGTATTCCCTGTTCTTATGCTCTTTATTTTCTAGATAGCTGAACTGTGGGTCAGAGCCAGCATGCTAAAAGCCGAAACTTTGGTCAGGGGGAGATTATTTTTTCAGACTGTGCATGTAAATTGCTATTTAATACCAACTTCTCAAAGGTCTGACTTTGGGTCTCTCAATGTGAGGACTTGAAATTTGCAAACATCCCTTGGTGTCCTGTCTTGTGGCTTTTCCTCCCACCTTTGAAATGGGAAAATGCTCCCTTGACACAATGGAGCTTTGTGTGAACAAATGAATGTGATAATGCTGGATCCATACGAATATCTTTGTGGCCAGGGCAGGGCTTAAGCACTGCATTGTGTGTTGAGCTCTGCACAACAGGAGGAGATCAACATGTNTTCTCAAAGGTCTGACTTTGGGTCTCTCAATGTGAGGACTTGAAATTTGCAAACATCCCTTGGTGTCCTGTCTTGTGGCTTTTCCTCCCACCTTTGAAATGGGAAAATGCTCCCTTGACACAATGGAGCTTTGTGTGAACAAATGAATGTGATAATGCTGGATCCATACGAATATCTTTGTGGCCAGGGCAGGGCTTAAGCACTGCATTGTGTGTTGAGCTCTGCACAACAGGAGGAGATCAACATGTTGACTTGCTGTTCATAAGCTGAGCACCTTCCATTGTGTATGTGGTGAGGGAGGTGAGCGTCCTAAGGTGAAAAAAACCCCATAAAATTTCGTGATTAAATTCTAACATGACAAAGGCAAACAGGAGGGGTAAAATGCATCCTGCACTTTCCTCTGTTTTCTGCTGCATCTTTCCCAGGATGCTGCTGTGTGTTCCCCAGCTGCTCTCCCTTAGGGCAGCAACAGGTGCTTGAGGAAGTGAAGTGTGTCCTGAAGTTAGTTTATGGGTTTATTTATTTTGTGTTGACTTCATCTGAGTTCTTATGGCTACAAACAGACTGGCACATGGCTGTATATTTGTCTTGCGGGTTTGTTTGGACTATCTACATCTGAAGTCTCTTTCCCCTAAAACTGTTCAGAAGGGTTTGTTTGGTGGGTTTTGTTTGTTTTTTTCTTTATTTTTAATAGAAACAAATTCTATTTCTTCACCTTGGTGAATTTTGCTACTCTTTCATTTTCCCAGTCACCCTGATGGCACAAGACTACTTTCTTCTGGATTATTGTTTTCTTTGTATTTTAAGCAAGACTCTTGATTCTCCAAATTAGGATATTAAAAGGAGCTCATGGTTTCCATCTGTTGTAAACTTCTCACTGAAATTGCTGTCCTATAAAGCTGCACTATGCTACAATTTGCTCTGAAACACTGCTGAAGAGAGGAGAAGGAAATGAATTTCTTTTACAGAATGCCTTTAGCAAAAGTTGAAAAAAAAGGACATTGTTGCAGTTATAAAGATTTGTCCCTGAATAGGGATGGAGTGGAAGAGTCCACAAGGCCCTGTGCCCTGCCCTTACAGACTGCTGTCATTTTAAAATGATGCTCTACAGTACATGCTGCCATAGTTTGACTAGTTTAGAAATTACAAGTTATCTTTCTCCTTTAGTGCTTTTTTCAAACGTTACTAGAGTATTTAGAATAGTGGATACTACTACTAATAACAAAGGAACACTTTAAGAACATGTTTCAATTTTTTCTAGGAAAGAAACAAGCTGGCTCTAGGCAATCATGGTCTATGGGTAAGCAGAGGGATGAGAATTTGAGTCATCCTTGACATCACCAGAAGATTGGGACACGTCACTACCAGTGCCTGACCTGTCAGGGACACACTGGCATCCCAGATGTCATTCTGAAATCAACATCTTTTCAGAAAGATGCTGGAAAAAGATATCAGAAGAGTCTCTTCATAGGGTGTCCCCTTCACCAGTAACAGGTGAGCTCTGATTGCTGCCAGACCAATTCAAGGGCAGATTAGACTGTCTAGGCAACCCACACTTAAATTGGACTTTCCTAACATAATTCTAATAATAACTCAGAAGAAGAATGGTAATCAAGGCAGCTAAGAAAATACAAGACCTAAACCTTTTTCCAGCTTTCTCTCTGTTGCCTGTGGTGACAAAGCATATAGGTTGATGCATTCATCACTACTTCTAAGTGTGCATCCAAATGAGTTTGATGGTCTAAACTAGTATTCCTCAAGCATTTTGCAAGTGTAACACACTTTCCACTGCAGCTGTGTTCTTGAGATAACCCCTTAGTTTACACCTTTAACTTTTAGTTGTTGGCGGTTTCTCGAGCGAGATGGGATTGGGAAGAGAATTAGGGAAAAAGAAAGAGAAATTCAACATGCATATTTTTTTATACGACATCTCAGTTTTTCTTAAAATTTTTCTAATCTTCTGTGCTGTCCTTTTAAGGTATTTTTGTGAAGGCTTACAGAATTGCAAATCAGTTCCTCACTTTGCAGACACATGGCACCTGCATTGCTTGGTGGGCACCAGTCTTGTGTGGTTTTTTTTCATTCTTCCTGAAACGTGCTCATGCCAGAGTTCATTTTCTTCCGAGGACTTGCTGCAGTGCTGTGATTTTGATTCAGTATGAGAATAATGTTAATAACACACTGATGTTTTGGCTGTTGCTAAGTAGTGCTTAGTAGTGCCTAAGTCAAGGACTTTTCTGTGTCTCATGCTCTGCCAGTGAGGAACTGCAAAAGAAACTGGGAGGGAACATGGCCAGGACAGGATTCCTGAATGGACAAAAGGAATATTCCACACCACAGAACATCATGTCCAGTATACAAACTGGGAGAGTTTGGGAGTTACCTGAATGGTAACTGGGAGTTACCTGAATGGGAGTAACCTGAATGGTTACTCCCTAACTGGGAGTTACCTGAATGGTTTTGATCACTGTTTGGGGCCAGGCTCAGTTTGGGCACTGGTCAGTGGGTGGTGAGCAATTGTATTGTGCATTACTTTTGCTTCTGTTACTCTCTCTCTTTCTCTTCATCGCTATAATTATTATTATAATTATTATATTTTGTTTCTGTTATTAAATTGGTCCCATCACAACCCACAGGGTTTACCTTTTCTTTCAGATTCTCCTCTCCACCAGAGGGAAGGGTATGGAGGGAATGACGAGTGGCTGCTTGGTACTTAATTACCAGACAGGATTAAATCACAACAATTGTTTTCAGTTATTTCCTTTTGAAAGCTTTCTCAACAACACTATTCACAGAGGTGTTCATCTTTCTCCAGATTGCCTGGAACCAAATCAGAAGCTACTTTGTTGTTTAAGAATCATTACTTTAATTTCCACCTCACTTAAAACACATATTTGCTCTCCAGTGGATCAAACTTTAACAAGTACAGCAAAACTTGAAGTAGAAGAGCAGCATGAAAGTAAAGCCATGCCAGTTTTGTGGAATGATCTTTCTGTTTTGTTCAGGAAGATGTTTTGTGCTCAAATAAAGGCAGCTTTATTATTTTCTCTCTTACAAGCTAGTTGTAGCTGAAATGCAACTACCTCTTTGGTGAGGTCAGCACTGCAGATCACTAAGCTGTGCCAAATTAAGACAAAGCACCTGCCTTCACTAGGAAACCTAGAGATAGGTGTTAGAGTTTAACACAAACCAGTGTTAGAGTTTGAAGCACTTGAGCAGTCTTGAAGTGTAGGGCAGTCTTTCTTCTGTCCCTCCCTTGACCCTTTTGCAAGTCAGGGGACTCATGCTGCAAGCTGACCTAACCCTTGGAAATATGTCCTGAGTGATGAAAACTCCCGGTCCTTTCCCATAGCTTGGCTTAATTAGCCTCATCCATTTCCCTCCAGTTCTTCATTAAGATTGGCAAACCCTGTGCCTAGCAACACTTGTTGTTCTGAGCTGATTTGAGGTGAATTTCCTTGATTTTGTGTCTGGTATCCCTGAGAATTGAGCAGAGGAATCACTAGGAGCTATGCACAGGCTCATGAATGATGCAGGCTGGATGGGACTTCTGGAGTTCTTTAGTGAATCCTACTTCTCAAAGCACAGTCAACACTTTCATATTAGACAAGTTAGCTTGTTCTTGATTTTCTCCCCTCACTGATTACTTTTCAAAAGGAATTTTTTGTTATGGTCAAGGCTGCTCATCTCCTGTGCATAAATGTGGACAAGCACATGGGACAGCAGCAATTGCCATTCAGCAGCTATTTCCATTGCATGAGTTAGGCTTTCCATCTGTGACCTGTTGGAGGGGCTGATTTAAGGCAAAATGTTTGCATCAGGGTTGTAAGAAATATTTGAAGCTGGCCACAAAGAACTGAGATAGCCATGATAATTATATGCTCTTGTGAGTTTTGCACCTCTCTACAGCAACACTCCTGTCCTCTGAGAGGAAAAATGCTGCAGGCTGTGTCAGTGTTCAGAGGTGGAAGGTAAATGCAGGGAAAACTGCGTCTTACCGGTAAAGGTATCGATGGCACCTGTTTCAAGAACAGCTGATCTAATTCTGGATCCCTAATGCTTTACAAAAAATACATCTGAAGTGGAGGATTCTTGTACATCTGATGTGGAGAAGCAGCTTTGATTATGTATAGTTATCAGCAGTGCCCAGTAAAGAAAGCAGTTTTGAAGCATTATGTGGTTTATAGCAAGGAATCTATTTCTTATCATAACTCTTAGACATCTATGTAATGAGGTCATGTCCAAATATATGACCCTAACAATTCTGCAAACATCTGACAAAATCCTTTGCACAATTCTACATACATTCAGTAGGAAGCATTCCTGGTTTGATTAACTTAAGAGGCAAGCACTGTTATATCTGGGATTCTTGTGCTAGTCTGTATTAGGGATTTTTCATTATAGGTAGTAGATAATTTTAAAAATAGATCTTCTAAACAAAAGAAGAGTTATCTCTCTCCCTCTTTCCTGTAACTTTCTCAGAGAGCACAATTACATCCCGAACTATGCAATTCCTTGCACCAAATCATCGCCAAGGGAGTTGTTTCCTAGGGATGTTCCTTTTAGAACAAAAAAGAAGGCAAGAAACTCCACGTAAGACAATTCCACACGTTTTGATCAATCAGCTTTGAAAAAGAAAACCTCCCAGCACTCAATTTACCCTTTGCTCACCACATCTGCTGAGGTTCAAAGATTAAAGTGATTAAAA
This sequence comes from Promerops cafer, assembly GCA_013398275.1. Lineage (NCBI taxonomy): Eukaryota > Metazoa > Chordata > Aves > Passeriformes > Nectariniidae > Promerops > Promerops cafer. The sequence continues at coordinate 811,513 of VZSE01003599.1, read as the reverse complement.
TGAAGATGCCTAATCTTTTTTTTTTTTTCTTTCCACTCAGAGACAGCTCCATTTCAAGTGCTCATGGTATCTGGTCAGGTTTTCAGCGGCATTGGTTACCTACACAATTATACCTGAGGACAAACACAATGATTTCATGAGCAGGTGAGTAAATCCTCTCTGAAGCTGAATGCAGCTGTTGGTGCTGATTTTCAGCCTCTGGGTTGGCCTTGCTGTGCAGAACAGATCTCCTGGACTTGCATTCAGCTGACATCCTGTCACAGTGGCTAGGACCTTTCTACTTCTGAAAAGATTTCTGGTCAAAACAGACTCTTGCAGGAAAGCCGTGGTGGTTTTACAGCAGTTTTTTGAAACTGAAGTGCTTTGGGCAAAGCCACATCGGTATGAGTTCCCACTGTGATCCCAGGTGGGCACAATCTCTTCTAACTCCAGTGACCTATTGCATCTGCATGCATGTATGCTACCAAGAGATTTTAGAAAGCAACACTTCAGGATGCATACATAAATACTAATTAATCTTTTTCTACTTCTGTGCTTTGTATCTGGTTTTATGCTCATAGATGGCCATGTTTTGCTGCCCATCATTTTAGCTGGGCACCATACAGCAGCTCAAATATCCCTTGTTCTGCCATCTTTGGCCATTTGAGAGCTCTCTTAGTTTTCTGCTTGTCACACCACCACCTCACCCCTTCCCACAACAGCTCTTCAGCAGTTTTCTGTGAGGAACTCTGCAGGTCCTTTTATTGGTACCTAACCTTGTCTGCTTTGGAATGTGCCTGGTGTCACTGCGTACGCGTGCACCCTCCCTGGCTTGCTGCCCAAAGGACAGGCCACAAGCCTTCTTCTCTCAGGTGCTCCCTAAGAAGAGCCTCCAGCAGGTTCCAAACCTTCTCTGAGAAAACTCCAGGCTGTCCCTGCCTAGTCAGGGCTCCACAGCATATCCTACATGGGCATTGCTCTCAGTTGTTCTCCTCCATTTGAAGCTATGTGCAGTGCTATTGAGGTCTTATGTTATTTTTCATCACTGATGCTTTGCAGTGTAGTTGAGAGAATAAAAGTGAAGAATAGCTGAAGAGCCTTGCTGTCAGACCAGGACAGACTCTCCCTGGAGTCAGGGAGACGAGAGCAGTACTGGGGAGATGAGGTGGATTTCTTGCTTACCTGAAAAGTAATTTCTTTCTTAGTCTGAAAAGCCAGAAGTTCAGAGAAAGTGGAGAAAACCAAAAGCAAGAAGGAATAGGGGCAGCCCTGGTCAACTTGCTGGCTAGCTGCACCATAAACACATAAAGTGTCTTTACAAAATAAAATCATGAGAGAAAAGGCATTGCTTGATGTCTCCTCTCCTCTCCTTAGCATATGGCTAGCCCTAATGAGAGCAAGTATATATATATATATATAATTCTTCAGGAGGAAACTTCCCACGCAAATTCACAATGCTGCAATGGCTGGAGAAAGACACGGAGTGTTTCAGAGCTCAACTGCTTTGATGGCAAGTGACTTTCTTTCTTAGCTGGTTTAATAAAACTGACAAACAACAAGATTTTATGCAACTTCCCTTCTGATAAATGCATGGGAAAAGTGTCAGTGGTTGATGTGTTGTAGAAAATGTATTCATCTTCTTCATCAGCCTTGAGCTGCCAGTTTTTTTCACACATGGCTTTCAAGAACAGATTTTATTAAGTTATCAAAAAAGATCAAATCATTATATTAGTTTATTTTCCATGAACTTTATTGACGTTCCCCTACTAAGGAATAAAGATAAATAATCAAACTGCTTTTTGAAAGGCATGAATGACAAGGGCCAAATGAATGACACTGGACTACAAAAATACATGCAAAGTATGAATAGATGTAATTTATCACAGACATTGTACCCAGACTCCTTGGATTGGCCCTCTTCAGCTTTTGTTCTGAAGAGTTTTATTCTAACCAGTGACAGTAATTTTTCTACATTTAATATATGTTTTTTCTTCTTTTGTCTCTCCCTTTTTCCCCTTGAGAACAGAACAACCAGAAAGCACATTTATTTTCTATTTAAAGATTTTACATGTTCCTGCTGGTGGGAATCTGTTAAAAGTGAACTGAAGGTTTCTGTAAAAGTTCAGGTTCAGGACTTCATCACTTGCTTAGTGTAGATGTCTTTGTAGGATTCCTGGCTCCATTACACAAGGTTCTATGTAAAATAATTTTATTAGTTTACAGCCCCCCCTGCCCCCCCAATGAAGAACTCATAAAGCAGTCTGACTTTTGGGCACCTTGTAAACATATCACCTTAGTTGCAATTATATTCCTCTAAATAGGAGCCTTCCTCTCCTCTTCTTATGGGTAATTTCTGGGTGATTAAGAGTATCTCATGGTATATAGGGCAGGGGAGGCAGGAACAGCCTTTTTGGGCAGGTCGCTTGTGCAGAGACACTCTGCTCTCTGCTGAACAGAAGTGATAGCAAAGTGCTCTTCCAAAGTGATTGGGGAAGTCCTGAAGGTCAAATAATATTTTAATTTGAGGATCTCCACAGGGATATTACCTCTCTCTGATGTCAGTGATAAGACAGACGTGTGCAGGCAGCATCCTCTTCCTCTGAAGACCTTTGAGGACACCTCATACATGCCCTCTCTGTGCTCTAGGTAGGGAACTCTGGCATCTGCTTTGGGGGGCTAGTTCAAGCACCTACAACTCAGATGTGAAATGTTTCATCCCACTGCTTTTGTATTTCTGTATTCTATAGTCAAGGGCAGCAGGATTGAAGGAGCTGAGTCATATCCTGGCAATTTGAACTCTGCTTCTACCTGGCAGGCTGTCTCATTATTTTGAAGCAGGTCAGATCCTCCTGGAAGCATTTATATGGCACCAGTCTTTATGCAATTCTGCAACTGAAGGCTCACAGAAAGCACTGTGATATTTCAAATTCTGTGAGGGATTTCAGCTCATGTCAAACATAAAATATACAACTATTTAAATAAGCTGATAGTTTCTCAATTAAATATGTGACCAATCTTTGTACACTGTGTATTCTACAACTCTGTGCATTGATTTAATTTCTGTGCCTCATTAAGGATTTCAGACTTCACTTCTAATAAAAGTTTGTTTGTTATTCTTTGAAATTATGTAAGAAAATATTAAGCTCTTGATGAGGAATTAGGAAAGAAAATAAACCATTTTCCTGTTTTCCTAGTTTGAATAGATATTTAATTAAAGTGACATGCCTTGGGCAAAACCTAATTAATACATCATCTCTCTGTAACTAAAATTAATGGAAGACTTAAGGCTGCTGAGCTGCAGGAGGGATTGAAAATTTCTTTTCTGTCTTCTTACTCGTTTTTCATCTGACCATCCATCATTATTTTCTCATTGGAAGAGAGAAGCTTTTTTGCTGATCATTAATTTTGAATGTGTACTGATAGATGATTCCCTGCTAGCTCCACCAACTTTTCTGTTCTGATCATTTCCATGATGACTTCTAGCCTCTGCAAATGCTATGGTAAGGCTTTACAGTGGAGCAAGCAAGGGCCCAGTTCAGCCAATGTTTCCTCAGACTAACAGATTTCCTTGCTGAAGGCACATCCGTGGGTGTGCTGCGTCCGTGTGGGAAGTGCTGCCTCCTGTCCTCTGCTTTCTGCTGGATTCTGCCTCCTCGGATTAGGGAGTTTCCTGAGGAATGTAGGGCACAAAGCTGCTGGGAACTGCAGAGTCTCTCTTGGTGAGTTCATGGACATTGCCAGGAGAGGTTTTGTGCCCTCTTCCCAGGATGGGCTTGTTACGAGGTGAGAGGGCAGAGAGCAGTGATGATCCATCTGGCAAACACAGTGAGGCAAGTGAAAAAATGGTCATCTTTCCCCCACCAGGTACCAGCCCTGGTTTCTTCTCTCTGTTGCACTGGAAGCAGTAGCACCTGGGCAGTAATTACAGGGGCAGAAGGTCACACCACTCTGTGCAAGGTGATGCAGTAACTATTAACACAAACATACAGTGGTGCTGTGGATGGACCCTTTTTCCCGTGGGATAGACTTAGTCTAGAGTTCCTCTTCCTTGCAGACCTCCTTGAAAACCACACTTTTGAGAGCTTCATCACCAATATGCCTGTCTCTATCTTCTCCATCCTCTTCCTAGTCCTCCTAACTCCTGTCCATTTTTATTACCATTGACATGACCAGCCTTCCTGCCTTGCTTCTCTTATTTCTTTGTGGCGTGGTCTCATCTATTTACCATGGTGACAGCACTTTCCAGTCTCAGCTCCTTTGGTGTGATCTACCTGCTGCCAGGATGCCTGTGTGTATCAAAACCCACTTACTGAAATGAGAAATGTTGTTTTCCACAGCACTGCTGCACTGTCACTCAGATACTTTGTTTCACTTTCAACTTCTCAAAGCGGTCCGTAAATTCCTCAGGCTGAAGATCTTTCCCATCTGATTTAGTTTTATAGGTCACAGAGAAACGGGGGCTGATGGTACTGCCACAAGTCCAAGGCCTGCCAGAATGATGCTGTTCCCACAGAGTGGCCAGGTGTTGGTGATGAATAGAGCTGGATTCACTGTATGCTGGTACTCTGTACGGATCCTGCATAAATGCATGCCTGAAACGCCATGGCAGGAAGTCTTTGAGCGTGATGGTCTGAGCAGGAAGATGAGAAAAGTGGTTCATGAATGAGAGAAGGATGTAGAAGCTGACTCATCCTGCACTATGGAGGGCTCATGCTTGAGAGTGAATGGCAGTGAGTGGATAGGACAATGGCCCCTGCTGCTGTCCACGAGGAGACATTGGCTGGTTTCAACGTGATGGCAGGAATGTGGGAAAAAATCCCAAGAGTCTCGTCCCCTGCCTTGGACCTCATGGGATGACAGAAGAATTGAATTTCTCTGTATTTCTTTTGATACTCTCCGTGTAGGTGCCTCATTCTTTTTGTGTATGAAAAGAGCTGCTGTGGAGATCAGCTCTGGAATTTCTGTGCATTAGGGGCAATGGCTGTGCAGAAAATTTTCTCACCTTTCACCCTGCTACTCTACCTACGACTCCTAGTCCTTCTCCATGGAAGACTTTATGAAAGGGGACTGTGTATTCTCCAGTGCATATTTCCACAAATTGCTTCAAAAATCACTGTTAAGGAGGAGGCGCACCAGACCAGGCTGCGACCCTCAGCTTTCACAGCAAAAGCAAAAAGAAGGGGAGGACAGAGGCGTGTCTGAGAACATGAGAAATTGGAGAGGCATCTGGTGACAGAAAGAAAGGAGTGTCAGAAAGGAGGGGAAGAGGATGAGGGAAAGAAGAATAACTTAGAATACAAAACAAAGTCAGAAAGTGGGGATGTAAGAAATAAATATAAACATGCTATTGTAGCTTTTTTAATTATCACATTTCTAGTTCATGCTGACAACAATTCTTGGTGATGCATTTGTTAGATCATTTCCAGACAGTAGCTCCTAATCTGTCACAGGAGTTTTTATGAAAGCTTGTTCTATTTCTGCTCCTCTAGGGACTGCAGTTCACTTCAGTGGAGGTCTGGATTGCCCTCTGAAGAACCTCACGCCTTTCCATTAGCCTCCTAATTGAGAAGACTTAGGCTTGCTGGAATGAGTTTGCACCTTGTACTCTCTTTAAAATAAGGAAAATAAGATTGAAGTTGGTAAATCCTGTGACTGAGGATATAGGATATTTTGCAACATGGAATCCAGTTCAGCTGCAACACTTGATGCTGGAATGAAGCATCAGGTTGGGTGTTTCAGGCAGTTTTATTCACTGGATACTGTAAAGTATCATTGCATTCTCCTCCAGTAAGTCATATAATTTGCAATTAAATTTAGTTTTGCTGCCTAGTAGGGCAACTGGCTCCCTTTGTGCCATGTGGGACTTTGGAAAATTTAATATTAATTTCATATTTCCTTCCTGGCTCCCACAACAGTCAAAGCAGGGTACTTTTGTGCTCTGGCTTCTGTGGCATGCCAACTTTTTTGGGTGAGATTTATATATGTGTAACATTTCTTAGTTCCTGGATCCCAGAATGGGTGTGAAACATTCAGCATATGGAGAAACAGAATTATTAACACAGCAAAAGTGAGAGAGGCTTGTTACTCTTTGAAGCTTGTGGGATTAGGCAATGGGTGAAGGGAATACTGATCAGCTCTGGGGTTGGGTTTCTGACGTCCAGAAGGCTACAGACATAAGGATGGGGTTGCACGCCTGACAGGACTTTGCTGCTGTTCTCATCCTTCCAGGATCACAGATGTTCTATCCTAACTAAGAGGCACTTCACACCCATGGTAACACATAGATCTGGCCCCAGGAAGTGCTAATGCAGAGCCTAACTCTTTCTTCCTACAGGTGTGACCAGGCAGCAAACTAGAAAAGGTCTGAGAGAGCCAGCGGCAGCGAGATGGAGAAGAGATGGTGAGACAACGTGTGACATGTGAGTGGGAGCATGTGGAGAGCTGGAGCAGGGAGAGGAAGAGAATTGTGTCTTCAGTGTCCCATGGAGGAGGGGTTTTCCTAGCCCTGTATGCAGACAGACAAGGTAGGAATTTGTCTCTCTGCCAACAGAGCTGTATGGCACTGTACTGCAGGACTGAGCTCCCTTTGGGTACGGCTTTGTGAGTCTGCCTTCAACACAGCCCTCAGGTTTATTTACCAGCCTTTGGCAGGAGAAGCAGGACACTGAGTAAGACCTTTTTGCCAAAGAAAATATTCAAGTTGCTTTTATCAACATTCATAGCTGTATTTCCAATGCAGCAACAAACCTCCTCTCTCCTGATCCTACCCCACAGCAGGAGCACATATTCCTTAGCTGGCGGCAGCTCGAGCTGTGCTGCTGTATACAGCTGGCAATAAATAGCATGGCCCGGAAGAGCAGAACATTCAGCTGGGGAAACATTCAGCTACTTAATGACAAGTAAAGACCAGAGTTGGCTGGCTGGCTCTGTATAAGGGTCAGGCAGCTGCATTCTACCAGTTTTCTCTGTCTCTTCCATAATCCAAGGCAAAGGTGAGCAATTTCAGAGAGAAGGCATCCCAGCTGTCCTGGGATATGAGATGAGAACCTGCTGTCTAGATAAATTACATGATTGGTGTAGACTGAACCCCTACTTTCTAGACAGATAAAGATGTGGGGATATGGTTTAGTGGTGGGCTTGGCAGTGTTAGGTTAACTTGATGTTTTTAAAGGTCTTTTCCAACCCAAATTATGCTATGATTCTATGAATCCTGCTGGCTGCAGTGTGGTGGAAATATTTCCAATGTCTTAGTCATTCAAGGTGCTGCCTGATCACAAGGGACTGGAACAAGCGGTCCATTAGATTCAAATGCATAAACATGAATTCCCCAGTGAAATGAAATAAAGGTGAGCCTGTCTAAGTTTTGATGATCTTGTTCCCTGTTTCCCAGCCTTGTCTTGTTGCAGAGACAGCCGTGGTGCTATGACTGAATTCCACAAAATCAGCTGGATCCCGGTCCCAGATATCTAGGTGATCACCAAGCTGTGGCCTTTGGTACTATCAGAGAAACAAGCACTTGAATAACAGCTTGTCGTTACACATGCACACAAAAAGGAAGCTTTCAAGACCCTTTTGGAATGTGAGTCATCCAGTGCCTTTTCTTTTCAGGCTGTCATCAGTCACAGTTTAATGGAGTACCACAGGCTTTGCTATGAAGGGCAGTGGGCACCAGTGCTTCTTTGTGCTTATAGAGTGCAAAGATGGGCTCTTCCTTTCTTTCCCACCTGACTTCCAGCTTCTCTGGAAAATCAGTGATATGAAAGTAAAAAAGATCATTTGTAAAGGTGTGAGACAAACACAACTGAAGGCACTTCAAACAGGTTTATATTCCACCCCCATACATTCATATCCAGTGCAAGCTCAGCCTGGACTCAGATGGGAAAGGTATTGTCTGGTACCAGTGCCCTGAAACACTAGGAAAAAAAGCCAGCTATCCCAAACAGACAGTGCCAGAGGTAGGGTGCTGTAACAGGAGTGGCCCTCTGTTTATGATACTATTTCATAGGCAACCTAATCTTATTTGTTTATAGCGAAGATACCACTGGTCAGGCAGGCTTCAGCTTTTTCCTAACCCTGGGTCTGAGCTGTGTGTGGAAATGACTATGGCAGGTAACTGGTTATTTTGGAAGCATTTCTGCTACAACCATTCTAGACTAATATTCTGGAGGAAAAAATCACAGTGTGATTTTATCTGCAAACAGATACTTAGCAGAATTATTATGTTCTGTACCCACACACAGCAATCCCTTCACATTGTTATGAGAGACATCGTGTTCAAGGCTGAGCCACAGCAGAGTGGGCTGTATTTCTATGGGCTGAAATGTCAGGATAAGGATCTTATTCTGCTTTTGCACTATCAAGAAGGAGGAGAAAAGTGATACAAAGACTTCTTACTTTCAAACATAAGCTTGGCAATTACTGCTGCACAAATACTTACTCCTAGGATTGCCCACCTCTGGGGGTGGTGTTTTCACACTGTCCCAGAGAAACTTGCACTGACATAACACCTGGCTAAAAGTCACACACCTGAGCACCTGGCATTTTTCTCTTCTCTGCATGGTGTGATCCTGAGAATATTTCCCAGATGGGGAGCTGTGTATGGATGGAAACAGCGATGTGGCTGGACACAGTCATCAAGCATGGGGTTTGTTCTCCACGGCTATTTGCAGCCTGATGTTGGTTTTCATCACTGATATTTTAGTTTTTTTCAAATGAAAACCGCCTTTTGATGATGACCCTTTGTTCCTCAGATTGTGTCTGTATTCCTGCAGAACTCCCAACAGGGTAATACTTTCCTGGCTAAGTGTAGTGAATGTCAATAATTACTTTCTTTCAACTTACTACAGTTCTCAGGATTGAGATTAATAAAACACTGACTCTTAGCAAAGAAGCTTAAATAAAGGATGGGTACTTCAAGTTCAGCCTGCTATATTGATTAGATAGCTCCATTTATTTCTCCCTGCTCACTGAAATGGTTTGAAGATGTTGCATAGCATAGGCAACTAATGACAGCTGTACTTGAGACAAAGTGGTTTTGACTCAAGTGCTATTGAGAATAAATTTAAGGTATTGTTATCTAGACATCATAGAAGTGACTAAAATCTAGAATGTAAGCCCTAAAGTAATGCAGACAGATAACTGCTGAACACGGAGCAAAGTAGGAGGGCTGACTCTCTAATGAAGCACATTTGACTATTGCTCAGCCTCGCCCCTTGCCACCATTGGCTGGAGCGAGGCAGCTGGAAGCAGGAGGAAAGTGCAAGTGAGAGGACTGCTAAAATCATCAGAAGTGAGGAAGAAGTACTGATGTCCAGGTAGACATAGCAGAGCCTTTGGCTGGATGAAAGAAATGCATTCTGCAAAGCTATTAAGAGCTTCTAAGGGGCAAATGAGAAGGAGAGGACAGCAAAGAAGATGACTCCGTAATATGCAGTGTTAGAAATAGCACAAGGATCTGACCTTCCTGAAGTGACACTTTTTTATTGGCACGAACACATTCTGCATGGTTGTTTGTCGTACTGTATAATCAGCAGTAACTGCAAATGCGTTTTTACAACCTTAGCCATTTCTGTCTCAGGGTTTGGGAAGCAACTGAAGTTGTTGCTCTGCTTCTCCGGCCTTTTTGACCTTCACACTTTTATTTAAAGCATTTGTCTACTTTGCATATTTCAGTGGCCTTCACATTCAGAAGACATCAAGTGCACACACTGCAAGATTTATATTACATATTTTCTATTATCTCATGCCATCAACTCACAAATGAAATAACTTAGGTGAAAGCATGCAGTTACAAGGCATGACATTACTCAGAGTAACTCTTAAAACGTCCCTTGCTCTGTGGTGTAGTTTAAATCAACTGCTAAAAACCTGGCATGAATATATTTGCTGACATTTCTGTGAAAGACCATTCTGTGGACTGGGACCTAAATAGCATTTTATTTTAAGTTTAGTCACCCAATAAATAGCATAAATTGCTCTGCCCTGCCAAGGGTTTATCTTTGAGCACTTCATTTCATAAACAATCCTAATCCCATCCCATCTGTTTTGCCTTCTCCCAAGCTTTTCGGATGCACTAAAACTGTAGGTTATTTCCTGGGGACTTGAAAGGGGACAGCAGACACAATGGCATTGTATATGCCGTCCAGAAACCCCATAGAACAGTCCACAAGCTTCCTCCAGGAGGAGTAGAGGAGTGAAAGAATTTAATACCACTGGATACCCAGTATGTTGGGTTTTCACCCGAAGTTTATAACTACTTTTATGGTGTGAACAGTTGAATTTGTCTATAAACACTTAAATATGTGTGTGGGAAAAGTTTTAGACTGCAAAATGTTGTTTTTGTTTTTGTGAGGTTTTTTTTTAAGGGTCTACAATCTTACAGGAGAGGACAACTTGGTTTTGAGTAAACAGAACGTAATATATGTTGTACTTTAAAACCTCTCACAGCCCTATGGCCTCTCCAAGGGTACAAAAAGAGCTCCCTGTCTTTGGGCAACCTTTGCATCTTAGCACTGCGGAAGTGCAGAGCCTGTGGGTGCTGCTGGAGATGACACCCTGAAGAATGAGGGAAAGGTTTTGGTTCTGCTGTCATGATTTCACTCTGGCTGGCAGCTAAGCACCACGCTGCCACTCGCTCACACCTTCCCCGGTGGACTGGGGGAGAGAGTCGGAAGAGAAAAAGCCTGGAAACCTGTGGGCTGAAATAAAGACACTTTAACAGGTAAAGCAAAATCCACAAGAGCAAGCAAAGCAAAACAGGGAATTTATTCACCACCCCCCATGGGCAGGCAGGTGTTCTGCCATTTCTAGGAAAGCAGAGCTCCATCATGTGTAACAGTGACTTGGGAAAATAAAATGGCATCAATCCAAACATCCTCCCCCTTTCTCCTTCTTACCCCAGCTTTATATGCTGATTATGATGATATTCCTTTGTCCAGTTGGGGTCAGCTGTTCCAGCTGTGTCCCCTCCCAGCTCCTTGTGCACCCCCAGCCCTCTCACTGTTGGGGTGGGGTGAGAGGCAGAAAAGGCTCTGACTCACTGTCAGCCCTGCTCAGCTGTAACAAACACATCCCTGTGCTATCAGCTCTCTGATGGTCACAAATTCAAACCACAACCCCATATCAGTTATTAGTAAGAAAATTAACTCTACCCCAGCCAAAAGCAGCACATGTGGAAGTCATTAATCATAAGTCCATACAATTGGACTGATCTGTTTTTGTATCACAAAATAATTGTGAACCTCCTAATCAGGAGAAATTCTGAACTGTCAGGGTAGGAGCAGGTGTGAAGGCTGCATCTCATGCAGAGGTTGTTTGGTGGCACAAATAGTGATGGTTGCTCTCAATCTGCTCTCCCCTCTTCCTTGTACCTACAGCAGGAAAGCAATTTACAGGCTTGCTTCCCATCTGATATTTTTTGGAGCTGCATGATAAGAAAAGCAGCAGAACTGCATTTGAAACTTTTTGCTTTTGAAATCCTGGGTTCCTCTGCCATCATTTACAGCCAAGGGCATAACTAAAGTGGGTGGGGGGAGAGGGTCTGATGAACTTTCCCTTTCTCACATTGGGGGTTTCCAACACAAAAACACTTTTCATTTAAGGTTTCAAGTGTGGGTTTGAAAGAGCGCTGGCTCATCAGAAAAGAAACAGTATGCACAAAAGACTTCAAAACTGCAAGTCCACTGTTTCAAGAGTCCATGGAATTTTCCAAGTTGAGAAAGGGCTCAGTGCAGGAACCCTCAGGTGCATGCTCTTTCTAACATGTACAGTCCATCAGCTCTCCCCTTCCAGCTACTGCTGGTGCTTTTGGCAGCTGAATGACAGATGATGTCTGCCAGCGGGGGGACACACGAGCTGTGTCACAGGGAAGACAGAGATGAGGGAACAGTATTAGTTTAACAGGAGAGCATGGGCCTGTGAATGGAGTGCAAAGCACCAGCTGGCAGGATGGTGCTATCTACCCTAAACCATGCAGCCCAGCCAAGAGTTATTTAAAAGGACTGAGACCAGACACGAGGGACACGTATCATCTTGTTTTCCATCTCATTATATGCTGTGACATCTGTATTGTTATTTTATTGTGAACAATTTGAGAGGAAAGTGCTTTGCTTCATCAGAAAGTTTATGTCTGAGCTTGGTCTCTAATTTTTCATGAAGACCAAAAAGCATAAAAGAAAAGCACCATGGATGAAATGTAATTGTGATATAACAAAAAGAATTTAAACCAGAGGCTAACTGGGTTGGAAAAGATTTCATAACAGTCCCACTTTGGACATTGCACGTTATCTTTCTTGACACAGGTTTAGCACAAATACTTGCAAGTTGCTGCAGCTGTTCAATGTTGTCTTCTTCCCAGCTCTTCTTAATGGAGACCTGCTTAGAATGAGCACCTCTCTTCATGTAATTGATCCAACAAAAAGGCATATCTGAAACACAGTGCTGTCACTGGCTTCAGCAAGACCAGCACTAACCTGAAGCTCTGACATGGCCAGTCCAGAGGCAGGATGAAGGTTTCCTCCCCAGCTCTGTACAATGTGTCTCTGTTCATCCATCCTTACTGCATTACTGAGCAGGTACTTGTTCTAGTTTGGCTTTAAGTGCTGTTGAACTGCTTTCTTGTGATCCAAAATATATGCTTTGCTATAATGATCGAACCAGAAATGAACCTTCACCTAATTATCCTGTTACAACTTGCTTTCTCCTATATCCGTTTGGATGGAGAACTGGACATGAGCCAGCAATGTGCCTTTTCTTTTTCCTGGGCTGCATCAAAGGCAGAGTGGCCACCAGGTTGAGGGAGATGATCCTGCCCCTCTCCTCTGCTCTGGTGATACCCCACCTGGAGTGCTGCATCCAGCTCTGCCTCATGCTCAGCATAGAGACTGGAGTAAATCTGGCCCAAGGCCCCTGCAGGAACTGGCTGGGTGTCAGTCAGCAGGTGGTGAGCAGTTGCATTGTGCATCACTTGTTTTGTATAGTCTATTTATTTTATAAATATTTTTAGTGTTTGCCTTTCCTTCTCTGTACTATTAAACTGTCTTTTTCTCAACCCGTGAATTTTACTTTTTTTTCTTCCCAGTTCTTGCCACATCCCACTGAGGTGGAGACTGATTGAGTGAGTGGTTGTGTGGTGTTTAGCTGCCTGGTGGGTTAAACCATGACACTTCCTGATGCTTCTAATGACAGCATTCTAACAAACAGAACTGCAGAATACCTCAGGTTGGAAGTGACTGGGAGGAATCAAGTCCATTTTCCTGCCCAAAAGGAGGGCTAGCTTCAAAGCTGAATTAGAAAAAAAATCCCAGTTACATTAAAAATGACACATTGCAGGTTTGAGTTAGCCAGCAGTGAATGTAATTCTTAGTGGATGTTGTGTTCATAAATTATCAAGGGGAAGAAGGAGGAGAAACCACTTTAGAAAGCAATAGTTGTAATGGCCTCTTTTTTCATTTGAATTTATTGTCCTATGCCTGGAAAAACACCTGGCTTTGCCTTACCTAGAGGACTGGAAGCAGCCTGGACTTGAATAGTGGGAAGATCAGGATAAATGAGATAAACAGCCTGAAAGAGGGTATAGGTGACTTGTTTCTTTGTCAGCAGAAGGAAAACAGTGGAAAAGAATCTGGAGGGTGGGTAGGAATTAAGAAGCCCATCTCAATGTAATGACATAATTTCAGTCATACATGAGTAGACCTGCCTCCTCCCCTCTCCTAAAAAAGTGTTCAGCAAAAGTCTTAAGCAATGTTATGGAGGGGGGAAAGCAACAGTAATAATATAACCATTTTTTATTCTTTGTGTGCAGATAGGCTGTCTCTTAAAGTCCTTGATAGTTTTCTGTTATGACAGGATCCTTCTTCACAATTTGTTTCAAAGTAAGCACCCTCTTTAAGGAGAAATGTGTTTCACCCAGCCCTGTTAGCAGATAAAGTGCTATAATGATGTATAGATTTATAAATGGGACATAATTTGATATAGAAAGCAGTCAAGTATGATTACAAGCACTCTGGGGTAGCCAACTGGGCTGACTTTGACAAAATCATCTGTATGTGGAGGTTTCTTTTACTGCAGTATAGACCACAATGTGGAGGGTCATGAGTTCTAGGGACTTTGTCTGAGTTCAGATCACAGCTGATGTGAGTGGAGCAATTCTAATTAGGTGCTGCAAAAATTGCAGCTTGCAACAAAGCACTGAAAAAAATGTAATCTAGACCAGCAGAAACCAAATTTTCAGGCTTTTAATTTTGAACTTTTTTGATCTTTACTTTTCTTTTTAATGCTCTGAATGTTTAACACATTTGCTACTTAATATTCAGCAAAATATTCATCTTACTTTTTACAGGATAATACTTCTAGCTACAATAAAATGCAGTGTTTCTTCATCCCATTGAAAAGGATAAATTCCTTCTTTTATTTCTGTATTTTGTACATGTAATTAGCTTCAAAAAGTATATCCTCTTTTTAAAAGGCATTTTAAAATCACACTTAGAAAAACACTCATCAGCATTTTCTATGCCTTTTAGTGTAAGAGCTCTGTTTCTTAAATGCACATCCAGCAGGCACTTCCATGCTCCTTGTCCAGGAACGAGTTGTGAGCCTTTGGAGATCACTTTGTGCTTCACAGTTCATCAGTTCCCCGCCAGAGCCCTGATAATCTATCACTAGGATGGCAGCAGTGGAGAACACAGCTGTGGCAAGATTTGAGGTGTGGGCTGAACTTCAGGCATCTTCCTGAGCAGCACTGAATTCAGCTCCTGGTTAGGTATGTGGCTGAATCAATACTTCAGCGTATGAGTTCAAGTGCCTTCCTGAACTGCAGTCTCCAGCAGGCTCAATGTGAAGCTAAAAGAGATCCTTCTAGATTCTTTAATATAGATACCTATTTTTGGAAATCTCTGTGTATTCATAGCTAGCATATGGCATTGTACTTACAATATTATTGGTTGTGTTTCCAAAATGGAGTCTGGAGATGCACACATCTCCTGATGGGAGCACACCTGAACATTAAAACTCTGACTGTGGGTGGTTCATCAGTGTAGATCTAAATACCAACTCATTTCTGGCATTTTCAGTTTACCTAAATATTTTCTAAGAAAGAAAAGATTATTTTTTTTATTGCAATAATTAGGATAGTTAAATGATACAGTAAGCAATTACTATGGGTTTATTATACCTTCTAAAGAAGAAATGCAGTACTTTATATCCTTCAGGAATACAATTAAAGCAGGAAATTTTCTAAGCCCTTGCTTTCCTTGGTTTTAAATATTGCTGAAAGCTGATTACAGGAGCACAAAAAGGCATAGAAGAACAAAGGATGTTAAAGGAAGAAGCAAAGAGTTGGAGTGGTGTGTGAGTCGTAAATGCACTTGGCTTTCACTTTTCTGACAAGCATTGGAGCTAAATTTTAGCAAGAACCCGGTCATTTTCTGAACAATTTGTATCAATTCGTAGCTGCTGCTCCACTTTGGGTAAGGGAGTGGTTTTAGGTGCAGCAACTACATGGGTGAATAGTTTTAATGTCTTCTTGGAATGACTATCTCTCACCTCACTGAACAAAGGGATATAATTACACACTCTATAGCTAGCTACTAGCAAGTGAAAATTGCAGTAAACATTTGAATATTTTAAGTGATGTTGCCAAGACTTTGGCCAATTCCAGGTCCAATTGCTAGACTTAGTACCTAGGAGACTGTAACTTTATCCAAGGTAAACAAGAAAGCTGACAGGGGTGCTGACTGTAATTTTTGATTTGCCCTTTGGTTGCAATTCCAGAGAGAAAATTTCCAGGTAAAAAAACTTCCAAAGTAGGTCACTTCTCCAGCTGTAGCTACACTAACAGCATTCACTGCACTATAACATGCCAAGCACCACTCAAAATTATTGTTATATATTATGACTCCAGTTTGAATTCCTAGGATGCATCCACTGAAGAATATTTCCCAATGCATATTTTTTTATTTCTTATGAAATTTAAAACACCACTAAAGCCAAGAGCTTATCTTTCTTGGGTTTTGTTATCGTGAACGTTGTTCATGCCCCGTAGTGGTCTGTGTGTGGCAACTACTAATCAAATCCTATTGTGTACCAAAATGACATCAACTGCATCTGAAATTTGCACACCTCAAGGGCTTTACCTTTCTTTGTCTTAAATGTCTAAGTACTTTAATAAGGAAAGTGTTCAGGGAGTGCTAATGCAGTAAACCAATTTTCTATCTCTGTAGTTTTCCCAGCCTGCTCTTTGACAATGTATGTTGTTTCAAGTGCCTTGCAAGATAAACAACATTCCATAGTAAAATACTGCCAGGTACTAGAGAGGGCTTTTGAGCTGGGAATACAAGATTTGTGAAGTGCCATAATTTCAATAAAGGGCCTCCTTGTCTATATCAGCTTTTTATTGATTAATTATAATTACACTACTGTAGGCAGTGTCTGCATGTTTTATGGATTTCTTTTGACACAGCTAAGCCGTTCTTGCTTTCTCTATTTAATTGTAAATATGAGTTTTAATCGCTTCCCATTATTTCTTGCTTGAAAGGGCTGATATTAATGGTGGGGAATGACAGATGTATATTAATTACACCATGACTATTTCTATCTGCTATTTCTCTTTGTTAAAAACAGGCAGGACTTTCTATGTCCACACCTTGGTGCAGGCAGTGTTGCTAAGCTACTGCTGTGCTTGCTGGCACACGTGGGCAGCATCCTTCAGCTGTCAGCATCAAGGCTACTGAGTTCCCAGCACACGTGACCATCGCCTTCATGCCCATGGCTCAGGTAACTTAACACCTGGGGCTTAGAATGACATAAAATGAATAGGAATATGAGATGGAAAAGCCCAAAATTAGCTACTGCTGCTTTCAAAGCAATAGGCTCTGTGCATTGGCCTGTCCTATGTCCCCACATGGGCACTGGCACAGTGCCAGTAGCCTTGGGTGGTTGGTGAACAGTCCCCCTGCCAGCACTGGGACAAGCCGAGCAAACTGCAGGGGAAAGAAGATGCCTCTTCACCCCATCACCCAACCTTCCAAGCACAAAATTCCCTGAAGGTCTTAGACACCACGGGCATGACTTGGGCAACATTTTTGTGTCTGAATCCAAACTCATGTGTCCTTCATGACCAGATTGAAGAAGACTTTTGCTCATGGTGTCTGTGGACACTGCTGAGGCTTCTTGGTGACCCCTGAGCATTGTACAGACCTACTCTAGCTGAATACATATTTAAAGTACAAATATCAAATATACAATAAAATAGATCATACACAATAAAATCATACATAATTACAGTACTTCAGGGCTGGAAAACTTGCTTTGGTGACTGTAGGTTGTTAAGAGAAGCTGTGAATGCCCCATCCCTACAGAAGTGTTTAAGGAGAGGTTGGATGGCTCTCTGAGCAACCTGGTCTAGTGAAGATGTCCCAGTCCACAGAAGGGAGGGGCTGGAACTAGATTGTCCTTAAGGTCCCTTCCAACTCATAATTCTTTGATTTTATGGTTTTTGGAGCAGTGTTGTTACCAGCTGAAGGATGAGCTAAGCTTGGAGTAGCATAATATGATCCTTATGAAACAGGAGCAGAAGGACTGCTACTTGGGATTATCATACAATCATCAAATTGTTTACATTGGAAAAGATGTCCAAGATCGTCATGTCTAATCATTAACCCAACAATTCCAAGTCAACCACTAATCCAGGTCTATAAATGCCACATCTACACGTCTTTTAAATACCCCCAGGAATGATGACTCATCCACATCCCTGGTCAGCCTGTTGTAATGCCTGACCACCCTTCCCTGAAGAAATTTTCCTAATATCCAATCTAAACCTCTTCTGACCCTTTCCTTTTGTCCTGTTGCTTGTTACTTGGGAGACCAACCCCCACCTGGCTCCACCCACCGCTACAACTCTCAGGCAGCTGTGAGGAGTGATAAGGTCTCCCCTGAGCCTCCTTTTCTCCAGGCTACACACCCCCATCTCTCTCAGCTGTTCCTCATCAGACTTGTGCTCCAAACCTTTCCCCAGCTCTGATATCCTTCTCTGGACATGCTTCAGTACCTCAGAGTCCTTGTAGTGAGTTGCCCAGAACTGAACACAGGATTCAAGGTGTGCTCTTACCAGTGCTGAGCACAGGGGCATAATCCCTGCCCTGATCCTGCTGGCCACACTATTGCTGATACAGGCCAGGGTGCCATTGGCCTTCTTGGATTAGGTGCCTCCTCCTTTTTTCCAACTGAGAGGAATGAGGGCAGCTTGCTCTGAGTATGCAACTTCAGCAGATGGTTTGCACCTGGTCACTTAGTGCTGTTTAGGTTATATTTGGTTAATATTATTTAATCTACACTTGAAAATATCTTGAAATGGGAGATCTAAACAGAGAAAAACATGTTACTTTGGCTCTCAGTGGATGCTTTGAATATTTGATAAACTGCCTAGGTTTCTTTGCAACTCTTTAGACATGATCTTTCAGCTTCAACAGTCATTTTGGAAAGGGATCTGAGGATAAAGCCCCAGGATCTGCCATGAGAACAACATCATTTTTTCTGTTTCAAAGGAAGGATTTGCCAGTGAGAGAGAAGGCCCTGTTGTGATTAAGCTGGTAAGCTTTGGCTTATGACCTTGGACTCTGTTTCAGTTCTGCTGGAGGCTTTATTTGTAACATCAAGAACATCAAATATTTATGCCCTGGTCATATTCATACATGAGATACCCTTTAACTACTGGTTCTCATCTATCCAACAATTCCCTAGTGCTTGTATCTCAGTGTTTTTCACAGGGGTCTTCTGTCTTGGCAGGAACTTTTAAACATCACCCAACAGAGCAACAATAAAACAGAAGCAAACCATGAACAGCCTGAAAAGGGAGGTTACAAAGTTGAAGTACACATTATACCAAGGGCGGTGGACAAAAACATACAATATATCATAACAGCCTCTCTGTTTATGTTTTCTGACTACTTCTGTCTCAGTCTGACATCCCCGTTGGTAATTTCTTACTCCTAAGAACCACCTGGTTGATAAAAAAAGAAATTAGTTAGCAAGATTGCCTGCATTTGTCTTTTGGAAGGGAGTTGCTGAATAGCTCCACATCGGAGTACACAGTCCAGATTAAGCATAAATCTGGCTACATTAGGAAAAAGATAAAATAGGTAAAATTCTTTACCTCAGATTTGCCCTTTCTCTCTGAGACTTCATGAACAAAACTTGTGACTGTGTCTGCTTCAGGTAACTTTTTGCAGCCTTAAACCAGCCAGCTCTCATCCTAGTGGTGGCAGCACAGGGGACATGTGGGGGCTCGGAGAAACCATGTGGGGATACTGGCTGTCACAAGCACCCTGCTCCCAGACACTATGCTGCTGTTTGAACCTGGGCTGCCTGGTTTCAAAGTAAGGTGGCTGCTTTTGTAAGACTTTAATTTCATCCTTCATTTTTCATCACTAAAATGTCTCAGTGACGGCTGCAAGGAGCTTTCTTGGCTTTGCTGGTGACCAGTGCTCTGTATGTGGCTCCTCCTCTGTGCCCATAGGACACACTGCAATTGGCCAAACATCCCAAGGGTATCAGTCTGAACAACTGTGTTTAGACAAGTGTAAGATGAAGACCCATCCTCACTTGACCTTTTGTACCAGCCCCACAGAGCTCCCTTTGAAAGGCACTACTCTCAGAGAAAAACTCTATCCACTAATAGATGTTCCAGGTAGCTCCTAGAGCAGCTGGTAAATAGCTAAATAAAAGATTGGAGTGTAAACACTGGATTGAACATGTCTATTTGGTTTTTATGGGTTTTAACCCTGTGGATTTCCACCATTCTCTGGCAGCTGAATCAAGTAACAATGATCAGTGCAGGACTAAGGTATTCTCTTCACAACAGCCTACCAGTTAACTCAGTTGCTTATTTATAGTACTGCTGGAAAAAAAATTGTTTTCCTTAGCATTCTTTTTTTTTTTTTTTTTCTCCTGGCAGTTAGCAGAGGGAAAAGAACAAGACCACTCAGATTTGTTTGTAAATTTAAAAAAACATAAAACAAACAAACAAATCCTAAAAGAATTCAAATATAAGCTGAAGTAAATAAAGCAGATGCAGATTTCAAACCACAACAAAAAAATAATCAAAATATTTCTGCTAACAGGAGATATTTTGAAGATCCAATTTACATCACTTCAGAATTATGCATTGAAGTAAAAAAATTGCATTACGTGAAAGAGCTCATTTTACAGGTTTGGCAGAACAGGCTGACTGAACTCAGCCTCATCTGGTGCCTTTCTAATGTATCCATTCTGAAGGGAATGCCTTTTGGGTGGAGCATTAGTATCTCCAAACTATTCCTCTATTCTAAATTTCTTTAAGAAAGATGGTTGTAGGACTACAGAAAATTATACTTTCTGTCTTTCTTTTTCCTAAAACCTGCAGCCCAGATACTTCTTCAAGTATGTACTGCAGTGTCTTTAAAAGTCAGGCATCAGCTTGAATCATGAAATTACAGAAGCACAGAATGATTTAGGTTGGAAGAGTCCTTAAAGGTCATTTAGTTTCAACTCCCCTGCCATGGGCAGGGACATCTTTCCCTAGAACATGTTGCTCAAGCCCCATCCAACCTGGTCCAAGATGCATGCAAAGAGCTAATTCTAAGTCAGATTCTTTTCCAAATTGTTGTGAAAGTCTTCATGTGAGCAAGTAGAGTGGGATACCATGCTTCATCAGTCCCTGGACAGAGCACTAAGTGAATAAATGTTGCATGTACCTGGTCTGTCCTGGACCGCTGCTTGTTTGGGTTTTTATATCTCTCTAAAGACCTTTTCTGTTTGGCTGATTACCTGATTAACAAAATTATCATTTTTCCATCTCAGTTTGGAGGAATAAGCTATATTTCCCCTTGAAAGATGAATTTTAGGCAAACTGCTGCTTTAGATCCAGCAGAGAAGATAATCTCATGTGCAGTGAGTAGCTCTTCAAGTGAATTACACAGTTAGTTCCACTAGGAAACTGTCTTTACTGTTCAATTCTCTTAACTGCTCCTGCTTACATGACACACTTGTAAAGCTACAGGTTTAGATTAGAGGATTTGTCTTAGTTTATGGCTGTGCTGCTGTTAATTATGTTAATGGTAATACAATCTTACATTTCTTAGTTTTCATGTGCAACAACCATTTTCTTGCATCTGATATTGTTGCTTCATGTTTTTCTCCCCTGTTTGCATCTCATTTTTGGAGTTTATGCCAACATAATGACATGCCATTGAAATCAGAGCCAGGACTCATTAGCTCTAGTAATTACCACCTTCCTCTGTCCTGGGCGGGTAGAGCATCCCTCCTTTCCCTACTGTCAGCCAAGCTTTTCATTAGTGCAGCCATCCACAGCGTTAACAAACCCTCTTGGAGCAGTGGGCTGCTCCTATGCCCACCTAGAGTGTAGGGATGGTCTTCCACTCTCAGCCAGTGGAAGAACCATCCATGGAACCATCTCCTGCCTCACCTCTCCCTGAATCATAGATATAACAGCCAATGCAAGCTGCCAATGCACATTTGAAAATCTCCCTTGTTATGATTACTTATGACTTCTTTCCACATCAAATTAGAAAAATATTTTCTGTCAAATATCACTCAGATTTCTGCCCTTTGTTTCCCTTTCTCCAGAGTTTTCACTAATTTTTTCCTCATTGTAACCTTCTAATTGCCTCCTTCTTTCTCCCTGCTTTCTGGGTATCCCTCCTTGCACTAAATCATAACTGTGCTTGCCTCATGTCTGCATCTCACCTCTTGCAAGGATCAAAAATAAAATTAACAAGAAGGATACATGGTTGTTGAGAAACTCCACATCCAATGTCCCAGAGAATACCTGTTTGTGGCCTATTTAAAATCAAATATGTGCTGGGGGAGGCAGATCTGGGGGCCTTGTTCCTTGTCATGCTGTAGATTTACTGAAAATCATTTCAGGATTGTGATGTACTGTTATTTATCTATGCTTTGCTCATGCTACTAAATATTTCTTCTATTTTGATGGAAGTTTATTTAACACCCTTTTGGTAAAATGGTTTTTTACCACTCAGTTATGACAAAGGAATAGCATTTGTCTTATTCGCTTGTTGAAACATGGCATAGCTAGGATTGCCTTTAGCATTAGCAACAGATGGCTAATTCTTCCTTCTCTTTAAGATCACCAGGGATAGGAAGGCAGTTATTTTTGTGCACTGACAATATTCCTTTCTCTTTGGCTGCTGGGGTTAAACGTCAGAGTTTGGTTTTGATTTCTGACTGTTGTGTATCATTGCTCTTCTCCCATCACTGCTAGCTCTTCTCCTGACAGATATTACAGCTACATGACAACGAAGAGCTCGGTCTGTTTCCTGAAACCTCAGTGAGCCATGCAAATGTCTCTGCAATTAATCTGCAGTGCCATGAGGTTTCAAGACCCAATGTGAATTTCTTCACTGACAGAGGAGTTGACCTGTATGGTTTGTCATTGTACTGGATCAAGGGTAAGGCCTTCTAGGGCTAATTGGCACTGCAAAACAGCTTCTGATGTTTTCTGTTAGAAAAGTGACATTTGAAGACTTATGCCATTAACTAGAAGAAAAAATGGAAATACATGACCTATTTGTTAAGACAATTAGATTCAGTTTTGGCATTTACATATATTTCTGTCATACAAGCAAATTCATTTACATAAAAATAAAGCAATTTGTCAAAGATGATGGCACGATTTCAGATTGGAGTCCAATAGAGAGGCTGCTTGTGGCAAAGCATCTATGTCGTGTACTTGGCTAGCCCTGCTTCTTGGAGAGGAGAGGTCAGACCATGAAACAGAAGGGAAACAAATAGGCTTGTTTCCACAGATGCCAATTGATCTATGGGCTGGGCTTGGGGTTTTTTTGTTTGTTTTTCCCCCACATACACTGGCCTAGGTCTAGATCTTTACTACAGGATTTTCAGAGGCAGAATTTGATAATTTTTGTCCCCATCTGGATAAGAGGCATTTTGAACCTTAGAGTGGATTCTGTCTCTTAAATGAGCTAATCCTGGAGAGGCACACTCCACCCTAGTGGGATTCAATGTCTATCAACTACTCCTACAAGCACTGGCCACCACTGTCACATACTTTGTGACATAAGAGTTTTAGAAATTCAAATAATGTACAGGATGACACAAGAAATGCAGAATCTGAATCTGAAGTTTCTTGGAGTGCCTTGAATCTTGGAGGGGCAGCTTTGTTTCATGCTCTGAAATAGATGGTGGTTTTTGATCTGGGAGCTCCAAAAGATATGCTGGAATAGTATGGAGCTTTGTCTGGAGCTAACCCATGCTTAAGTCTGTTACTACAGGTGAAATTACCCTAGACACACATCTGATCTCCCATGGCCCTCATCCACCCAATCATATGCCTAACTTTAGGCCAATTAATAACTTTCCTCAATCAGGTTGCTTCTTTGAAACTAATAGAGCTATTCATATCTCCAGGTTAGGCATACACATTCAAATATCTTGCTTAATTAGAGTCTGTGATTCCTTATATTGACAAAGATCTAGTGAAAAGATTTTATTAACAATGAAGTCAAAGTTGCATATTTCCAATTCCTTTTATTATCTTACCAGGGAGCACTTGTATCAGTAATTAAGGAAATTATTATCTCAAATCAGCTTTCACAGTGCTTGAGAATTTTACAAGTACCACAGTGTAAGTGTAACAAAAGGAAGAGACCAACTCTGTTAGTATAGTTAAACCTTCAGAATTTATAGATTAGATCATAGGGAATTTAATTTAACATTCTCTAAAGACTTTCACAGGTATTTTTCTTCAAGATATTTTCTGCCTTATCCATCTATTTTAGAGCTGGGGTCTTGCACTTCTTTTCGAGCTAGTTCATTTTTATCCTTGAGGCCACACTGTATTTTTAAATTTCTGAATGTTCCTTACACTTTCACTTCCAAAAAGAGCAAAAACCTCTTTTGGAGAAATATGTTCTTTATTTTGAATTGTCAGAATGAGTAAATAATACGTCCCAGTGTTGTAAGTTATGTCTGCAGGTGTATAAACCCCGGTACTGGAGAAACAGACATATTTTTAACATAGTGAAAGATGGAAGAGACTGTTTAAACTCCTGATTTTCCTTCTCAGGCCTTGAAAATTTCTGTGCCTCTGCATATTCAGGGACAGATATTGTGATATGCAGCCAGTTCTGTGCAAAGCTGAAAATGTTACCTAATATTTGGTCTCAATGAGCTGGTATGGATCATTCTGGCAGCCATCACTTGTATCTGGAAGTCTGTGGGTTTCTGATCAAGTCCCTTTCTCTGCCTGTGAAATTACAGATGGGTGAAACAAACCCTGCTCCCAGCATCACTTCGCTTAAATAAATCTATTGTAGTTTAAAGCACTTGACTTATACATTTTTGCAACTCTGAAGTGCATTTGTAGCATAGATGTACTACACAAAAATCACAGAACAAAAAGAAATCCCTACCTTCAACTTATTGGGAGTGAGACAAGAGTAGCACATCCCATGTCAGATTCTTGATTATCTATAAGGGAAAAAAATCCCAGACAGTACTGGCTGGCTGAATCTTCCCAGAACAGGATTAAGGTTTGCTGTACAGCAGAATTGACTGATGATGGAATGGCCAATATTTGATGTGGTGTTGCTGTCAGCAGCACTGCAATAAAACAAAGCAATAAGGATCAGAGCCAGCACTCAGACAGCTGAGCAACAATAGTAAAGGTAATTCTACAGCTTTACAGTTACTGAGAAAACATGTGCTTTGATGTGCTAAATTAGCATGTAAACTCAAAGCCAAAGGTTTAAAACACTCAGCATTGCAAAACAGTGCTATGGTATTTAGGACATGGAGATGACCTTCAAAGGAATAACAAGAGTGTAGTTGGAACTGAACAGACCTTTTTTTGAGTAGAAAATGTACCTAATGATGGTGTTTTCCCCTGCCTTGTGTCACACAGGCACATCCAATGGTGGCAGATGCCCTCTGTTATCCCAGGATAAGATGGAAGATCCCGGAAGCTGGCAGGCACAGCGCTGTACCTGGGGAAGGCTGGCGTGTCTGCCCATATCCCTGGGCAAGAGCTCAGCAGTTTGTGTCTGCTGGGCAGGCAGCTGTGCCAGGACATTGCCTGTGGAACTAGCTGGTTGTTCAGGTCTAGCCTGGAAGTGGTTTTTGTGAGCTGCAGACTCCCCCTTAAGGAGTACTGGGGCTCTGGACATACCTGGAGGAGTGGAAAGTAGTGTGTGCATGGACACCAAAGTGAATTGTTAGCTTATCACTGCATTCTTGACTTGCCTAAAGGGTTTTTAATGGCCAGTTTTTGCTGAAACAGATCAGCAAACTTACTGTTGATACTTTCTGATAAAATGGTTCTCATGAGCCTCAGTTCAGCCAGGCATTTCAAGACATGTTGAAATCTAAATCCTTTAGAAAGGCACTGGTACAAAGTCAGCAGCTGTAAACATGTACTTAATGCTTAAATAACCAAATCCTGTGACATGGTGCTGCACGTTGTAAAATATCTACCTATGAGACAAGTGCCCAGACATGGGTATGCAATGCTTCCTTAGATGCCCTTGAGCATCCAAGAGACATGGCAAAAAAACCTACAGAAGGCTGGCATGCATCAGCAGCCAGAGGCCCAGGGGTGTATGCTTGAAATACATGTGTGATTTCTCACCTCCTTGCACAATCACGGTGCTGTAAAGTTAAATGAATTGTAAGGTGGGTTGAAAGTGGATTGTAAAGTGAGAAGTATACTTATGAGGGTATGTTTTTGTTGCCAGTTCTTAAGATACTTTTTAGATATAGTTGTCAGTGTAGATCTCCATACGTTTCTGAGCAGCGATTTTATAACCCCCTAAAACCTTCCCTACCTTCCTTTGTGAGGCTACAGTGCCATCCCATAAGCTACTAGGGGAATCTCTTACCATTTTCTGGCAATGTTACTCCGTTTTATAATAAAAGAAGATGTCTGTACCTGCCTATTCTGCCAAGAAGCCTGTAAAAGGCTCGTGAAACTTGAGAGAGGAACAGCATTATTAATTGATTTAACAAAGAAAACTCTTACAGAGGGAAGAAAGGCTTCTGTATTTCTGAAGTATCTTATAAGGACTTTTAATTCTGCTTTGTTTTGGGAGAGAAGTGGTGGAGGGAGATTGTCATGTTACTGGTGAATAGAGGCATTCACACAAGCAGATAAACACTGAAGGTCTTCAGTGCCTGATTTTAATCAGTAGTGATTAAAGTCAAGAGAGAGAGTATGACAACATGAATGGCTATTCATGCTTTCCTAAAGTTCAAGGTTTCTAGAATTTACAGTTTTTTAAGCACCTCCGGGTCAGTTACATAAAAATGGACAATGCTTGCAAGATTGTGTAAGATGCTCATTATCAAAACAAAGGAAGAGGACAAAGACTCATCACTCAATTGCACCAAAAGTCACCTTTGAAAAGCTTTGCCCTTGTGCTGGAAACCCTCTGTGCTGGCTGCTTTCTTCAAGAATTGTACAATGGTTTGTATTGGAAAGGGTCTTTAAAGATCATCTAGTCATCTAAAAGTCATCTAGTCCAGAAAAACCAAGATCATCTAGTCTAGAGAAGGGATGATTCCACCTTGCTTTTTGTTTGGTGGAGCCCCTACTGTTGACAGCAGATGTACTGTGAACAGCTCAGGCAAGCCACTTGACTGGGGAAATCTGAACTTCTGAACCCAGTGCTGGTGATTCGCCATCATTTGGCAGCCAGAACCATAACTGGAGTAGAAATAAAAAAAATCAGTGCTCAGCAAAGGTTGTTTAAACAGTCATTGGAATATCAAATAAATATGGTGAAATATTTTCTTGCTAAAATGTTATTTGCAGTAATTGCATATTTTATCTTTAACAGCTAGTTGAGTTTGTTACCTGTCTGATTTTTTATTCAGACTTAAACTGTAGCAGCTTATTTAAAACTGCATTTATTATTTTTCCTATGCAGGTTGCATAAATGAGTGTCAATAGGAGCAGTATGGAAATGAATCAATTTGTAATTACAATAGCATTAAATATATTTTGCTAGTGTCTGAATGGAAAACATTTCACATGAAAAATTAATTCCACCCACTTGAAAGAGGAAATCAAAGTTGTGCTTTAGTCTCTGCTCTTTAAAAATAGCTGAGAGTCAGCTTTTTATTTTCTTTTTTCTTTTTATATTTTAGCTTTTCTGTGGAAATAAAAGTCAATGTTCTTTCTTTAAAATAGAATTATTTAAAGAAACAAGAATAAAGTCTGTGTTGGAAAAATTTAATAGCAGTCTTCCAGAAAATTTAGCTTGAACTGCAAAGCAGTGGTAAGTAAGTTTAGTTGGTGGTTGAACCTGAAAAGAATTTCTCAAACAAAGGGCAAATGAAGTACCCATAGGTATTTTGTGCTGTTGTCCAAGCCTTGTCTACAAATCTGGACTTTGTGTCATGCAAACATAGGATATTCTACTCCTATGTGTGTTAGAAACCCATCCCTGCGTAATTTTTTTCAGAGCTCTTCTCTTCATTGGTGGCTGAGAACCCTGACCTCTTCAGAGGAAGCAAAAGATCTTTGACGATGGAATCTAGTTCAAAGAACAAAGGATATTAATTATAGCATAAAATTAAATTAAATAACTTTAAGAATGAAAATATCTTTAGAAATTAGTTGTCCTAGCTGTGTGAAGATGGAGTCTGACTCAGCACAACAAAGAAAAACTGATTTTTTTTCCCTGAGATTCCGAACTGAAAACAAAGATCTTTTGAGGGCCCACTCTTGAAGTCAGTTTTTGTTGTCACTGACAAAATTGCAGGTAGAGAATGACACAACAGGCATGTCAGAAATGAGAAGCTACAGTTCAGCTGAGGACATTGAAATTTTAGAGTTCATGAACGTCTTTTTAATTTATTTTCACTGAAATGCTATTTGAAGAGTAGAAGAGAACCAGATTGTCCTTTGTGCAGGAGTTTACAAAATGCTAAAACTTATTTTTAACTAAAACTGTCAGTTTCCCACAAAAATAGCTAAGAAATATTTAGAAATTTTCTTGTGTGTTTCAGTTTAGTGGTAATACTAAAATGCTTTGAGTAACTTTTGCTTTTTAATACCATGACATTGCATAACCAGATGTCATTTCAAGCTGAAAATTCAAACCTGGTGGTTTGAAAAGTATTGAA
Organism: Promerops cafer; assembly: GCA_013398275.1. NCBI lineage: Eukaryota > Metazoa > Chordata > Aves > Passeriformes > Nectariniidae > Promerops > Promerops cafer. The sequence continues at coordinate 783,376 of VZSE01003599.1, read as the reverse complement.
AGAACTTGATTGGCAGAATGTCCTAAGAGGACCGACTTACTTTCTTTTTCTCTTTTTTGCCAAATGAAATTTCACTGTAAGTGATATGTGCCTACATAAAGGTTCTGGTTTGTCAAAACATTTCTTTTTTTTCCACGTAAAACCTTTGTAGAAAAATGTTTGACTGGTACCAGTCGTCAAGACTTGTTGATCAGCAAAACTTTAGGTGCTTACATCTCATATAACCACTGCATAATGCATGATTTAAAGAAGATCAGATTTTACAATTTTTTAAGACTGACAGAATGAACTGCAGAGATAATAGGCTTGGACTACAAATTTTAGTTCTATTAACATACCCTGTGCCAGCAAAGTCCTTCCTTTGCTGTTTCAGATGCACTCTGGCCAGACAGAAAGCATGGCTCTATTGCTAAAATTTCTCAGTTTACAGTACAGGCTAATATTTCAAACATGAGTCTATGCAAGATCATTTGTGCCCACATGAATTTACATGGGAAGTTACATTTGGGGAATTTTTTTCTGCCTTAGCTGTCTTTTGACAGCTATGTACCACAGATTCATCTGCAGCAGTCTGTGTCCAGATTACTGCTGAAAGCAACGTGCCCTTTGTATGTGTATGGAACCCAGGAAAAGTTACAGGGAAACAATAGGAATGGAAGGTGCTTACACAAATGCCCTTTTGAGGTGAAGTTGTCAAATATGTACTTGTCCTTGCCCAAATATTGATCCCTATTCCCTGTTTAGTTGTTGGCCTTGGGTAAAGTACATAGAGAGAAGAAAAGACCAGAAAGGCTGTCACACAGACTGTGTCCAAAGTGGAGAGGTTTGTGAAAGGCATCAAGAAAAGGCTGCATGACTCCAGATGGAAAGAGACAAACAGAGCAGGTTACGTGCAGCAAGCTGATGCTCTGAGCTCCTCAGTGGGGTCCAGAGAGCAGGTGAAGGACATTGCACAGGTCACTGAGAAGGAGAAAAAGGAGGATCTAGTGAATCACAGAATAACTTAAATTGGAAAAAGACCTCTAAGAGCTAAGAGGTTCATTCAGCTGGCACTGCCAAGTCTACTGCTAAACCATGTCCCTAAGCACCATATCTAAATAAAGCAGTTTAAAGGCCCATACAGACACTAATTTGGTGATATGTGCCAGCTAATATGAATTAGTCGAGAACAAGTCATGTTAAAACATTCATATGGCTGATTAAGGGGGATTAAAAGGTGTGATACATCTTGAGCATGACTTTTGGCACTGTCTTGCATAAGCAACTTAGGGAATGACCTAGATGAAATAATGATGAGTGGGGTGAATAATTGCATTAAATTTGCTCCAAAAACTGTTAAGAATAATTTCATCTTAAATTAGAAATGCATTTTAAGTGGAGTCTTGTGGAGGTCTGTCTGTTTTACTCAGTGTAGACATTAATGTCTCGGAAGATGGAATCTGACAAATACATATAATCTTCTCAAAAGAAACAAATTTGATAAGAATTGGAAGTACTTTGATGGGCCAGATTTTAATTTAAAATACTCTAGGTATTTTGGAGAAATGATCCAAAATCAACAAGAGGGAGTTCAACCAAGGCAAGAACAAAGAACTATGGTTAAGAAAGAAAAAAGTAAAAGACAGTTATCAAATGAGAAATATCTGCCAGTGCAGCTGTACTGTGAAAAATGATTTGAGAGTTGGAATGGAGTACAAGCTGGATCCTTTCTGGGAATGTATTACAAGAAGTGTAATGTGCAAAGCACATGGAAATGAATGTATGTCTCTTCACTGTGCTGGTGAGACCTCAGCTGGAATACTGACACCAATCTGTAAAGTAGAATGAGAATACGTAGGAAACATACAGAAAATAATAGTGAGAATGCTAAAAACTTCAGGTTATATAAGAAAACCCTGAACAAATGATCCTTTTTCTAGAAAAGGAGGTCAGTGAGCAGAAATTACAGCCTTTTCCAGCATTTAAACTGATACAACTCAGAGTGGCAATCATTATTCTCTGTTACTGGGTTGTAGGGCAGGAACTAACCAGTTTAACCAGCAAAAATGACATAGGGATGTGAACTGGAAAAGGTCACTCTGGGAATTTGCTGGATTACTGTCTTAAGACAGTATTAGAGATGGTTCAGGCCAGTGCCTATTGCAGAGGTTTTCCTGGTGGTTACTTATAGCCATGAGGGAGCAGAGGAAGGTGTTGAGTAAATTGACTTAGAGAGCGTCACGCTGCCCTGAATTTGTTGATTAACATTACCTCTTGGGGATTCTTTCTTCAGAAGCAGATTTTCAAAGATATGTTAACTGCCTTCTTATCACACACAGACTGATGGACTGATCAGGAGAAGGTGCCTGCAGGTGAACACCTTGGTACACAATGTCTCAATACACCTGCTGCTTGGGTGCACAAAGACATCAGTGTGCACTGTTCTTGTCTGCCTGTCTCTAAATGGGCACAGTCTCTATGAGAACAACTGCTTTGACTATGCAAATTCTACATTTAACTGGGACAGAAAGTAATCTTTGCAAATATCCTCAGCTAGAGATAATCAGGAATGGAATAAAAATCTCCATCAGCAAACTGGCATTGTCAGTTGCTAGCTGAAGAAATACATTCTTTGTCTGGTATATTCTTACATCGTGTGCTGAACTGCTTCATCTTCTCCCTTTTGAAAAAGTAGAACAATTTTAATTTCCTTTGGCAATACATGGGGATGCCCCAGACACCTAATATCAGGTTTAAAAAGTAATAATTGAGAGGGAACAGTGTCAGAGAGTTGGTTTCCAAGTTGTCAAGGCCTGAGGCTAGTATTTGATGACAAAAACTTACCTGAAGCTGAAGTCCTTCCTTGCATGAAGCCTGATGCAGTGGTCTTCTCTGCTGCCTGGGAGTGGGACAAACTCTTGCCCAAAATAATGCCAGAAATTGGGCTCTTTAACCTTGGGATCAAGCCAAAGTTCAGTACTCATAACTGTCTTACACATTGGTTCAGTGATGCCTTGCGAATGTTGTTGTCAGGCAGCAGGGGAAATAAATTTTGAGGCAGAAGAATTGCAAGCTCATAAATCTGAGATGTCCTAATAACACAGTCTTCAAGGAAAAGTGAATAGAAGTGAGTTCCTTTTCTTTGAAGTTGACTGTGAATAGCCATAAAATCTCTTAGCATGTGTCCTGGATTTATGAACAGAGAATATGAAGTTGTCCTGCTCCAACTAATACTGTATTTCATGTGAGAGAAGGAGGAGATTTAGCCAGATAAATCAATGAGTAGTTCCTCTGATCCTTGTCATCGTACAGGTCTTTCCATACTACCATTTCAATCCTCTGATCTGTTGTTGAAAACTTTTGTGCCCTTTTCTGCTATACAGGACCAGGACTGAGCAGCTGAATGTTGGCTTTGTACATTTTAATCAACAGGACATTCCTAAAGGAAAAGTTTGTGTAAATTTTATGTCTGAAGGTCTCTTAAAATAAAGTAACTTTCAGGTCTAGACTTGTACTTTTTCACATTGGCTGTAGGTCTCTCTCCAGACCAATAAACTAAGATCAGTTTAGTGTTCAGTGGTTAAAGTAGAAATGCTCCCTTTGTCATCAGGGAGACTTTGAATTGGGTCCTTGACAGGGTATTTTTTAAGTATGGAAAATTATCACTTGGTTATTTACACTCTACTGTGTTGTAAATCAATTTGATGGACAAGCTGCTGTGTGAATACGTCTTACAGAAATATTGAATACAAGTGAGGTCAGAGGCTACAGCAAAACAAAGTAAGACCTGAAGGCATACTGGGAAAAAAAGATTGCTTCTTGCTTTAATGGAAAATTTTGTGAGTTTCTATTGCACAGAGACAGTTATGTGCTATTTCCAACACTTAAAACAGGTAAAGAATACATTTGTAACTGAACTTTGGTAGATTCTTTGTTTCAACTGTCAAAATTGCCATCAGATAAAAATATATTTCCAATGAGTAACTTAAAAATTGTCTATACAGTCTGTACTCCTTGATACTTTGCAAACAAACCTTTTTAGTGCAGAATTTCCTTTAGATTGTAAAGACACACAAGTTTACTATAACACAGGTTCTGCTGAATGGAAGATCCAGTGATCTCATAGGAAGCCCTATAATCTTTGCAGCAGGCTCTGTGAGACAGTCTTACAGTTCTTGCTTGCACTTCCACTAAGGGCAAAGACAGTTTTTAAAATTAGAAGATCCCATGCTAGAAAACTCTTCCACATGTGCAGAAACACATCCGTACTCAGGAGAGTACTGACATGTACTTTGAGTTAGGTGTCTTGGCAGCAGCTGCTTCAGTGGGACATGAGGTAAAGCTTGATGTTAGGAAAGTGACATAAGAATGTTTTCAATATATATGTTTTGATGTGGAACTTAGGAAATTACTTCAGGATTTGATTTCTTGTGAAACCCATCATTTTGGGAGAGCTGAGAAGAGCCTCTCCTCTTCTTAAACACATTTGCAAACACAGAGGGCCAGGCCCATCCCACTGAGCTTAATGTACCTTACAGAGGAAGAATGCAGGAGGCTGGTCTCTGTGGTGACTTCCATTCAAAGCTGTCTCTCCCTTTAGAGGGTCTAATTTTCACCAGTCTGGATGGTGCAATCTCACACTTAGTAGCTGAAGTCAAATGAAATGTAGTGAGCTGACCAACCCTGGTGCTGGTGTAAAGGATAGAACAACATAGCACATCACCACAAATCTTGATTTTAAATCTAGAAAATAAACTGCAACCCTACAGCCCAACTGTGTTCTTTCTCTTGGGTTTGAGCCTTGAAGAAGAAATAGCAAAAATATCCTGGGAGGAGGCTAACAATCATATAATGTGCTCAATAACAAAGCCTGGCAGTTAAAACCAGAGGTTCATTATAACTTTTGAAAATCTCATACTTCTCAAACCAAGCTCACAACTTCATAGGAAACGGCTCATCAGTCTGACTTCCTCAAGGCTGGTAATTACTGGCTGATTGTTTTTCAGTGCCAGTGACCTAATTACAAGCTTCTAGCAACAGGGCAGAAGATGGCCCTGAACATGATGAGCCCGCAATCCTTCCAGGCTACGTTATGTTTGCATGGTTCCTTGCCTGCACATGTTGCTCAGCCAACATGCCCGTAAGGCAAGTTGCTGTATTTGCATGGTGCCAAGGCCAATTTGAAAGGCACAGCCTCTCAGTAGGTCGCTCTGGTCTCTTTGTGCCTGCTAAAAGTAGGTGTGTGACTTCTAGACAGCCTGGATTGTAAACAGCTGTGCTGGTTTTGGCTGGGGTAGAGTTAACTTTGTTCACAGTGGCTGGTATGGAGCTGTGTTTTGGATTTATTCTGAATGCAGGGTTGATAATACAGAGATGTTTTTGTTATTGCTGAGCAGGGATTACACAGAGCCAAGGCCTTTTCTGCTTTTTGTACTGGCACACTGGTGAGGAAGTTAGGGGTGCATGGGAGGCTGGGAGGAGGCACAGCCAGGACAGGTGACCCAAACTGACCTAATGGATATCTCAGACCATGTGACATCACGCTCAGTTTAAAAAGTGGGGGAAGAAGAAGGAAGTGGGGGGGCATTTGGAGTGATGGCATTTGTCTTTCCAAGTCACCATTACATGTAATATGGCCCTGCTGTCCTGGAGGTGGCTGAACACTTGCCTGCCCATGGGACGCAGTGACTTAATTCCTTGTTTTGCTTTGCTTGTGGCTTTTGCTTTCCCTATTAAACTGTCTTTCTCCCAGCCCATGAGTTTTCCAGCTTTTATCCCTCTGATTCTCTCTCTGATCCTTCTGGGATCCTGCTGAGGGAGTGAGTGGGTGGCTGTGTGGGGCTTGGTTGCTGGATGGGGTTAAACCATGACCACAGGATTAATCTGACTCTGGGCATAGCCTACAAGACCGTAACAAGTGAAAAGGGCATAGTGTTGGATCCTGCTGTTCTGTGCTAGGGCTGGACAAGTCAACAGCTGTAGTTTCACAGTGTGATGTGGAGTATGAAAGCATGAAAGCTTCTTTTAACACTCCTCCCACTGTAAATCCACACTTGTGGACCTCTGCAGAATAATAGATGGATTGTCACAAAGTCCTAAAGAGACTTAATGAGGACCTCTCAGCATCTGCGTTTTTTTGGGATAAAGCATCCTTAACTTCTGAAATATTTTGCATCCTGCTAGAAACAGAAATCTGACATTTCCCACAGTATGAGAACATTGAGAACTAAGCATCTACAAAATGGTTAAGGAAATAAAGAAGGTGTCAACAGTAGAGCAAAGAAGAAACAATTCCATGGGAACTGACAGGAGTTTCTCACTCCTGCTAGCTGTATAAACCCCCAGTCCACATGAAAATTACTGGGCAGGTGACAAACAGATTTGTCCTGACAAGCTTCAAAGTTGATGGCTGGTGTTTGAGCCCTGCTGGAGTGAGTTGTTGAGTGGAAAGATTGAAGCTGCAGTCATTAGAAAGAATTGAACAGATTTAGATGAAACAAACAGGTGCTAGTGAACATTGCAACATTTCATTTTGGTTTGCATACTGATGCTTTGAAAATTCTACTACTGAGTCACAAATTAGAATCATTTTCCTAGCTAAACTTTCTCATTTTTTTTGTTTAGGCTGTTTTATTGGCAGTGCAACAGATACTGATACTGTTGTCTGAGCTGTGATGATTTGGGCACTAGGGAAAACATTCTGTAAATGATTTTTTCTATTTCCTCCTGTCTCAGTTGAAATACCAGTAATTTCCAATAACCTTTAGCAAATTCTTACTCAGCATGTATTTCTTTCTATGGTTGTAAATGCTGACATTTCCATTTGTGGTCTTTCAGCTCTCTCTACCTCATCTTTGAAAAATCTGTTAAGGCAACTTTGAAATATATCCTTCAAAATATATTTGGAATATCTTTAACTTCCAATTTTGCCTCCATTCTCTTTTCTATATGTTTAAAAAACAGTAATCCCCCCACTCCTCCAGCTCTCTGATTGATTTTTCTTCAGAAACTCTATGAAGGTTGTATAATGAAGCTAAAACGAATTCAACTTCCATCAGTCTCCCTTCCCTTTGGAATCCTACAGCCATTGTATTCACTTCTAAAGCATCTGAATCTAAGATGGAAGGAGGTTTCCAAACAGCAATTAATCTAAATGTGTCCTAGCCCATAATTTCTGTGTTTGTGCCTGTCTCTGCCTCATACAGTTTACACAAGGGACAACTGGGTAATGTATCTGGAAGCAGAAGACAGATATTGTCTTCACAAAAATATACATTGTACTCAGTACCTTTTGTACTTTCTGTAATAGCTAAAATGGTAAAATAATGACAATGCAAGTTGTTTCTTCTTATTATTATTGAGGCAATAAAATAATAATTATGGATTATTTTGCAGAGTTTTGTGGATATACAGCATGTGGAAAGTATTATAAATACTGCTTTTACTGTTGTTTTGCATACAGATAACAAGTTATCAGTTTTGATAGCATCATTTTTATGTTAAAAAAGTACTTGTAGAACACTATAAACATTCTGAAATGCATACGGGAAAAGTTCACTTCCCCCCAATTTTTGACTATGAATCTATAGATCGAGGTAAAAAGCTGAGTTTTGAAATGTAATTGAAAAAGTATCATGGTGAAAAAGTCACCTTTTAGTGATGCATTCTTACTGTGGAAAAAAGGAAATCGATCCCAGACAAAACCAGGGCAACTCTTTCCTTTATCTTCTAATTTCAGAAATAAATCTGTAAGTCTGAAGACTTGCTATTCAATGAGCAGTTCATCTACCCAGTAAGTGTCACTGTTTCCCAGTAGAGATTTTTATTGTTCAGAAGTGGCTATTCAGCAGCCACCAAACCTAGTGTCATGGTTTGACACTGGCCCAATGCCAGTGCCCCTATGAAAATACATTTTCTTCAACTAACTGCTGTGAGATGTGACCAGGAACAGAGCAGAGTAGGCTCAAACTTAGAGAGGGAAAAAAAAACTTTATTAACCTACACTAAAATCAGGAACACACAGGAAACAGAATGAAAACTTTCCAAACATTCCTCCTCCTCCCACCCAATTTCACCAAACCACAGTGAGACAAAAATCTCAGAGTCCTGATCAAGTTACCACCACTTAGATAATCAATTCTCAGTCCATCAGGGGAGAGAGGAGTCTCTCTTGTACCATAGTCCTCTCCACGAAACAGGGCTGAAACTCCCCATGTTTCCATGTCACACATGGCACCGCCCGGAGAAACTCTGCCATCGGGACATGCTCCTTCCATGTACAGTGCTCTCACCACCGTCCATGGACTGAAACTGCTCACAGGGTTCTTCAAGGATGCTTTGCCAAGTGCCAAAAAAAACAACCGTGTCTCATTTTTGGGACAACAGTCCCCCCCATTTTCTCATCCCCTGGGGCCGAGGGTTTTCTCAAGAACAGAGCTCTTCTCCCTGAAGATGGAAGGCACCACCACGCCCTCTTCATCTTCCTCTGTTCACTCCTTTATATGGCATCCTTACAGCAGGTCACTCACTTGGCTCAAGCCATCACATCCCCCTAAATGCAGTTTCATGTATTACAGGTAACTTGGTTCAATCTATGGATATACAAGAAAAGTCCAGCCAAAAGCCACTCCATCATCTCCTCCCACTTCGGCTTCTCTCCATGTTCTTAACATCTCAGGTCCCAGACTCTCTCTCTTCTCTCTCCAACCACCAGCCAGGAGGACTAATGTTTCACAAAGTTTCCTTTACCCAGGAAAGGGTTAAAAGTCCGAGCTCCGCTGCCCTCAGGGCACTGAGATCTCACGGTGGCACTCCCACATGCTCGGCATCACCCCCCCTCCACCTCCTCTGCGGGCACAGGCTCGCTCTCTCTCTCTCTCTTCCTCTGGAAGGGTGAGGGGAGACAAAAAAAAAAACCCTCATCTCGATGTCTCTCTCCACCCCTCTGTCCTGCAGGGGCTGGCCCAGTTCCATTCCCTTCTACCCACTCTCTCTCTCTCCGGGGCTCCGGCCTACCTCAGCCTAGGCCTCCATGGCTCCCCTCCCCACCCAGCCTGTGGCTAGGCAGGGAGGAGATGTGCACCTCTGCCGGACTGGAACAAAGGAGAGCGAACTCTGGGAATTCTCTGCTTTTAACCCCGTGTGTCTTCAGAGGTGACTCACGTCTTCAGTGGTCACACCAGGTGTCAATATTTGAATCTGACCACTGATTTGTTTGACTAAAACTTCCCAAAAAACTTACTTTCTCTCAAACTGAGACACCTAGGCTGGCCTCTCTCTGCCAGGACTGAACTTTGAAGCCTGGTGTAGCTCCCAGTGGAAGGGAAAAGGACAGGTTAAAGCTGCCAGGCCAGTCATGGGCCTTGCAAATAAAGGCCTTTAAAATTATTCACCTTATTAGGCAGACAGTGGAGAATATGAAGTGCATCTTTAATTTATTACTTTGATATAATTTGCAGAGCAGGAGTGTATGTCTATGTCGTATGTATTTCAGCAAGATCCATATCAAGCATCTGCTGGAAGTCTTCCAGTGTTTTAATCTGATGACAGTTTGCTTAGTCCCTGCCTGTTATTAATGCTTTGGTCTATTAGAAGTGTCAGAGTGTATCCTATGCTGTTCTGGGCAGTTTGGTAGCTTTTAAGAGAGTGGAATGATTACCCCATATCCAAAAATATTTCTTCTTTTTAGAAAAGCAAAAGCATCCTTGATGTTTGTGATTTGGATTTGATCTCTGCATGAGCTGGGGTGGATCTGTGCATCTGTGGCTTTATATGTGCTCTTCCTTTGCTCAGCCAATGAGCCATATGTGGTAAGACAGTAAACTAAGAGCAAGAGATGGAGCATGGGGTGTTCACCTTTGTCAGGCTTCATCACCAGTCCCTTGCCCAGTAGCTGTCCACTTATGCTGGGTATGCCCAGAACTCCATGGCATGTCCACAAATCCCTCCCTGCTTAGGGGATATATAATTCATTGTCTGCTTGCTTTCCTCTGAGAATACTTGGGAGGAGCAGGATCAGCTAAATGAAATCTGGTCTTCTCCTTCCAGGCAGTTCAATCAGCTTAGCAGACCGAGCTGCAGGCTGCTGCCAGCTCTGCTGGTGTTCACCAGGGCAATTCAAGTTTAGCTGAAACCTGGAAAGGAACTTGTTCAAAGCAGTTTCATCTCACTGAAGAGACCTCTCTGTCAGAATGTATGGCTAATGTTCACCACAACTTTACTTCTGTTTTCTCCAAAATATCCTCTTCGGCTTCTATGTTCCACTCTTTCCACATGAAGAAGTCACAGAAGAATCTCCCTGATAATTTGTGACCAAACACATCAATCCACCTGTCAGCAACTCTGACCAACGTGACAGAATGGAAAGAAGAGCATGAAGTTGAAGCAGCATGGCCAAAATAAGTATTAATCTAAAGAGTGTGAGTGGTATATCCCCACATTATAGAAACTTTTTTACACCACTTGCCATCTGAAACAAAGAAGTTTTTTGTTAGTTCGTTTGTTTGTTTTTTTTTTATTTTTTTTTCTAAAAGTCGGCAGCTATTTTGCAAAAGAGCATGGTCATGGTGTAAATTCTTGTATCCCTTTTAGGTCTATGCAGTGGGCAAAATTCTTTCTGCATGGAACCCTTTTAATGTATTTTATAGTAAATAGGATGAAGAGGTTCCAAGTTTGGATACCTGGCTCACTCCGGTCTGAAGAGTATATCAGTAGCCATGGAAATGGACTAAAGGAAAGATTGCAAGCCTTCCGGAAAAGCTTTCAGAGACCAGACTAGGAGACATGAGGTTTGCAGTCTTTCAAAGGACTACCAAAAGCCTATTCAAGCTTTTGTGCTTAGCATGTTGATAATATGCAGTGAAAAATAGCATTGGGAAATGTCAGAATATAACATTCAAATATGTTTTGTATGAACTGGGATGTGTGGTGTGATTGCTAGTGCCTAGAGACCTGACAGGAGGTAATAACAGAAAAATGTGTGATAGTTGTACCCAAAGGCTTCTGTCCAAGCAGCTTATTAGAGAACACAGCGCGAAACTCTCTTTGGGCCTTTTGGATTCAGGCAGCTGGATGTTGATGGGGCTTTTTTGTCATCAGTTTGTGGTGACTCACTGTGCATGCTCTTTGTTCTTGATATCCTGTTGGAACAGAAGACCACACATGACAGATCCTATTTTGAAGGGCCATTTCACTTGACTGAAAACATTGGAGTGAGCTGTGGTGGTGGGAGAGGCCGTCTGGAATGGTCAACATTCATCCTTGGATGGAGGAGGACGTGGTGGTGATCCCAGTAGAGAAAGTAGTGGCCTCTGAAAGATGTAGGCATGGAAAGAGAAAGCAGGTGGTGGAAAGATGCTTAACAGCAGCGTATCTTTCCTTAGTTTCATAACATTGATAAACTGCTGAAGTTGGTTCCCAGCAGAGTCCACAGCATGGTGCTGATAAGGATTTGACATGAACAGATTTGCTACACACTGGGAATCCCCAGGATCTCTAGGAACTCCAGTATTAGGACTCCATCTGTGAATTTCAAAACACAGACATACAGAAAATAAATGGAAACAACTTTATGTCTGTACACAAACAGCATCTCTGATATATCTAATCAGGTGGTTATGTCTGTGTTTCAAAGACACCAGTAAATCAACACTAAGGCAAGTCTGTGAATTCCAAGGCTTCTCTTTTATATAAACTTTTTCTCCTAACCTGTGTTAGACTTTGCCAAGCACAATCCTGACAGAAGTGTTCTGCTGGAACACTGCTACACAGAAAAGGGGGAAAGTTGGGGTAGCTGCAAATATCATAGAATCAGAATATTTTGGCTTGGAAGGGACCTTAAAGATCAACAAGTTCTAAACCCTTGCAATGAGCAGGGACACCTTCCACTAGACCAGGTTGCTCAAAGCCCCATCAAGGTGATCACCCTGGCCTTGAACACTGGATATGTTATCCACAACTTCTCTAGCAACCTGTGCCAGGGTCTCACCATCCTCTGAGTAAAGAACTTCTTCCTAACATCCAATGTAAATGTCTCCTCTTTTAGTTTAAAACCGTTCTCCCTTGCCCTGCCACTACATGCCCTCCAATTCTCCTTGTAGCCCCCTTTAGGTACTGAAAAGCTGTTATAAGATATCCCCAGCACCTTCTCTTCTCCAGGCTGAACAACCCAACCTCTCTCAGTCTCTCCTCATAGGAGGGGTGTTCCAGCACTCTGGTTGGCTTTGTGGCCCTGTGGTGGTTTGTCCCTGGCTGAACACTGGGTACCCACCAGAACCACTTTATCAGTCCCTTCTTCAGCTGGATAGGGAAGAGAAAACTGAAGGCTCATGAGTTGAGGTGAGGACAGGGAGACATCAATCCCCAATTACTGTCACAAACAAAACTTAGGAAAATTCCCCCAGTGCTCAGCCTTGTGTGCTCTTGTTCAAGTTCAATCTATTTTCTCACCCTATAATTACCAGAAGGAAAAATAATTGGCAGAGAACAGTTCTTTTGTTATATTTTTTGTNCACTGGGTACCCACCAGAACCACTTTATCAGTCCCTTCTTCAGCTGGATAGGGAAGAGAAAACTGAAGGCTCATGAGTTGAGGTGAGGACAGGGAGACATCAATCCCCAATTACTGTCACAAACAAAACTTAGGAAAATTCCCCCAGTGCTCAGCCTTGTGTGCTCTTGTTCAAGTTCAATCTATTTTCTCACCCTATAATTACCAGAAGGAAAAATAATTGGCAGAGAACAGTTCTTTTGTTATATTTTTTGTCTTCTGCTTGAGAGTTGTCTTTGTGCAAATTATAATATGTATAGGTCTGTTTCTTATATATCTAGATGATTATGTGTGCAAATATATTTTAGCCTTCAGCATCTTCTGAACTAACTATGACTACTAAACCAAAACTCTTCCACTAGGTTTGGGGGAAACTTGTCCAATGTGAAGTGACTATTGCCAAATGCTTATAATATATTCAAAGCATTTTTGTGTTTGAGCTTAGAAATACCTCTTATATTTGAAAAGGAGAATTTCTGAAGGAGTGTGGCAGTTACTAAAAATTGTCTTGAAGATCACTCACATAGGTATGTAAATAACATCACAACTATTATATTTTTTAACAAATGCACTTTCTTTCCTTTGAAGTGACTCCTTATCTCTTCTTCCTGCAACAAATCCAATGCCCTACAGCTAATATAGGCAAGTTTTTTGCCAGGAATCAAACATTAGCCTTACAGTCATAGGAATGGCAAAATAATAAAATACACCTCTAAGAAATGTGAAGGTTTACAGTAAAATAGATTTAGCAAAGCTACCTCACCCATCTTCTCTAAAAGACATGTCTTGTCATTTTCACCCATTAAAATAAACTTACTGAGCAAATTGCTATTTTTCCCTCTGAGAAGTGTCTTTCTTTTGATTCATCGAAGTGCCTGGTATCAAGGGAAAATGTCTGTGGGCAAACACCTCTGACAAAATGCACATTAGCTGTGCCTCATTTTCATCCATTCATTTTATAGAGTGAGCAGTCACTTCTTCAGGCTGAGATTGATCAGCTGAAATGGCAAATGTGGTGAAAGTGCTCAGAAACATGCCTGGGATGTAAAAAGAAACATAGTGGATGACTTAGCTTCTTGCTGTCCTACTTGTAACAGAAGGGGAAATATCATGATCATGAATATTGTAGGTCCTATAAAACCAAAATAAAGCAGAGAATGTAGAGAGTGATTTGGACCATGAATTTCCAAAATCTACAATGGAAAAATAGCCTCAGATTCAAGGCTCTTTTTTTTTGTTTGTTTGTTTTGGTGAGGTATGGCAAAAATTGAGAGCCTGAGGGAATCAGAGATTTTAATACCGTTTGCTTTGTGATAGAGGCAGCAACAATGGTACCAGGAGTGGAACTACCATCCCCAGGGTGAGGTATTGTTCTGAGCTCACTGGGAATTCTTACAACACCAGTGGCCAGCATAAGTCAGACCCTAGGCCCACCTAGCCCAGTATCACACCTCTCCCAGCAGAAAAAAGCAGATACCCAGAGGAGACCATATGGACAGTGCAACATATATGACCTTCTCTGAGTGCTATCCCAGCCTTCAACCATTTGTCACTCAAAGTATGACCCTAAATATGCTCTGCTCTTCGTGAAGCGGTCCCATGAGCAGCACAAAAACATGGCTGGGTTGTGTGGTTTGAAGACTGCCAGCATAAATATTGAAAGATACCTGGGAAGAAGTTCTGCATTTCTTGTTCCTCATGGCAAGCCTCTGCTAGGCTCAAAAATTCTCAGTTGTCAGTCACATACATGTGCCTATGAGAAAATAAGTGGGGATTTACAATAAATGATGGAAATCGATGACACAGTGGTCTTGTTTGGGTTTTCTTTTCCTCATCCATAAGGGATCGAGTTCACACCCCCAGGACTGCAGTGTGATAGATATCAGCATCAAATTTGCTTAAAAGTGTATTCCTGTCCCCAAATGCTAGAGTAGATGCACACTGCTTTTGCTTATGTTCCACACGAGTTCTATCAACCACAGTATTAGAAAATTTTCCTGGCATCCAGTAAAATGTTTTGCGTATTCAAACCATATTCAAAGAGTAAGGTATCAAAAGTAATACTGTCTCGCTTTGATATTTTGAAGAATTCCTAGAATAGAAAACTGCAGTTTTGGCTCTTCCCTTCTACTCTCCTTTTTTGGGTCATTACATTTCTTGAAAATTATAGATGCTAGATATTCTGAGGCAGAATATGCAAAATTCATAACAGACGAATCCAAGCTGAAGCTGAAGAAATTACAGTTTTGGCAATGACAGAGATGCAATTAGAAACACTGCCAAAATTCAGTGAAAATCTTTTACTTAAGGAAATATTAATTCATCTGGCAAAAGAGGAGATCTGAGAAAATCTGCTGACTTCATCTGAAACAAAAAGATAATCCAGCTTTTTTCTCTTGTGAATCTTAAATAATTTTAGATAGAAACTCTTTAGCCTCAGTCTTTATTTGGCTTGTTATGTTGGTTTAAATTTTTTTGCTTTCACTGTGCTGGTTCTTAGCACAGTGATTAAATAGTTACATATTATTCCATAGTTCTTTCAGGATAGAAAGTTAAAGTTTGGGAATTTAATCTAATTTGATGAGATACAAGATAGGACCACAAGTGCCAACTCAGCATTTGGGCTTGGCTCCTAGCTATTACCATGGCTCTGAAGCAACACAGGAATTGTTGAGAAAGGTAATTTTGTTGACTCTTCCAAGCAACCAGGCTATCAGGAGAGAATTATGGTTATGCTTTTGTGTACATCCATTCTCACTTGACTCAGTCTTAAGCATCTTCTTGTTAAAAAGAAAATTTCAATTAAAAAAAAAGTCAAGAACACAACAAGAACATTAATCTACTGTTTCCAAACTGCTGCTGTGTATCTACCAGCATTAAATTTTAGACACCATGGCACCCATTAATGTTATAAAAGACTGCTCAAGAAAAATTCAGCTATTCTACATGATATTGGATATGGTGGAAGGAGCAATGTTTGAGACAAGTGAGTGAACAGTGTTCTTCATCCCAATTCAGAACCTAATCCTCTTCCTCCTGGAGCAGTTTTAGGTCTTTGTTGTTGACTTCAGTGGAAAGAGGATCAGCCCTATTGGTTTTGTGTGGGGAGTGGCAATCTGATTAAACAAAGTCAGCAGTACTGGTTTGAAGAATTTATGTCATTGCAAGCATTTATTTGTTCATTAAATGAATATCTCATCATAGTAAGGGCAGTATTCAAAAGACAAACCAAGGTAATAACATTCAAAATATTCCTGGGTACTGAAAAGAATTGGGATCTATGCTGTATCATGAATTTCCTTCTCCCTTCCCTTACAACATCTTAGTACGTGGTGAATTCCTGGAACAGGGATGTTCCTGTGCAGTCCTCAATGCATGAGACCACCCTCCTTCCCGCTGAATTGGAGGCATCAGGTACTACCTGCAAAGGAAGCCTTGACACACCTTTCTTGGCAGGCCATGTCTTACATGAGATCTACTATGAGGTATTTTCTATTAAGATTTTTATAGATATTATCACTCAGTATCTGAATGTCTTCCAACAGCTCTTTACAGTATGAATAACATCTGTCATATGTTGTTTGTTCTCTCTTCCTTTCCACACTTGGGGAATGGAAATGAATGCAGTGACATTTCTTGTTCCAGAAGGGATTTGAAAGAAAAATAAACGTATATTTACAGGGATTTTAAAGAAAAAAATAAACATATACTTCCATGTATTTATGCGTATAGAGATGACAGAGTCAAAGCAACCTGCTTTGACTAGAAGAACCACGTGTCAGGGTTACAGTGGTCCCAACTAAGGGGTACTTCACTTCATTACCTCACTCATCTCCCACAGACATGGTCTTTTCTGCACAAACAAGCAGTACTCCTTTTCTAGATGCTTTCATTGTCCTCTCTAATACAATTGCCAGCTACAACCTTCATCCTGAGAATTTTTGAACGCTTTTTTTTCAGTCCGTTGAAGCCTCAGCAAAGAAATCAAAAGCACTACTCTGAGTGAACAGAAATTGATTTGCTCATCAGTGTTGCTGAATTGCAATGTGCAGTTGGTCTAAATGTGTTATTACCTCAATCAAGTCTCCCTTTTGGGAAAAAAACCCCAAACTTCTTTTTACTTTAAGCAACAAATAAAGGAACCTCATAGTATGGGGTGACATGGTCTGTCAGCTGATGTAGCACCTCCTCTGTGCCTCAGCCAGTCAAAACAGGATCTAGGAATGCAGGCAATTTGTGAAAACGCTGGACTGAATCTGCCTTTTGCCTTTTTTTCTTTCTTTCTTGTCTTAACAGATAGGACTGAAAAGTTTGGCCCACTTTTGCCCAGACTTAATAGAGGAAGATGATGTTTGGAAAGGTGTGACTTCATATGGAAATTCGAGGTCCGTTTTGTTTGTTTATTTTAGTCCCATATTGATTTAACACACTTTCAAGCCAATTTGAAGGAAGGTGAATAAGGAAAATCTGGAGGGATGTGCTGGGGTTCCTGTAGCTTTCCACACTGAGCTGGAAGGGCTTAGCATCAATGGGCTCCAGAAAGTGGCAGCTAGGTGGGATACCCAAGGACATCTCAAACATTCGTACATCCTTAAGTTTGGGGAACTGGTCTAAGCTTGCAAAACAGCTTACAGGGCACTTCAGATCAATCTGGAATGATATGTGTGTGGTCATTGGCTAACCAAATTCCACTGACTAAATTGCACTTACATGACAAAATTAGTACAGATGTTAAACTGTACTCCATCCATGGCTTTTCCCACTTCTGTAGAAAATGCCTACAGGTGTTGGCATTGGAAAGAATAAGGAGTTTCTGAAAATGAGAGCTCAGAAAAAGTGCTGCACTCCATGAACTGAAGGAAGTTTAGTCCTCTTCCTCATCAAGGGCAGCAGACGACTGTCAGCTCCTACAGGTTGGAGACACAGATGCAGAAGGACAGCTGGGGCTGTTCTGTAGTGTGTGGGAGGGTTGTGTGTAAGAATTATGCTTCACAGGTGAGGAACTATGCTGAAGAAACCAAGACACTCAAAATATCCAGAAGTTCTGACTTCTCTCCCACCTCTGTTTCCTACGGTGTCTCCATGTGCCACACAGCAATGTGTTTGTGGCTGGGTTGGAACTGCTGATGGTAAGCGAGAGTGCAGAGCCCACTGATGACAGTAGCAAAGTTCACCACATCAGTGGTTTGGGAGGAAGGTGAAACCTGTTTCAGGAGTGTTTCAGAGGGCCATAACAGATTAGTGGAGAATTAGTGGAGCACAGGTTGGTGTGAAAGAAAAAAGATGGAAGGTGCTTTGGCCAGGGCAGCTGAATCTCTTGATACATTGCCTCCCTGACCTTCAATTCATCTTCTTCTTATCTTTGACCTCTGCCAGGTTGGTATTTCTGGAGAGCTAGGACTTGTTCCTGGGTAATTTTACCCCAGAAATATTCTGGTATACTTGCTCCTTCAGTTCCCATGTCCCTCTGATATGTGAGATGCCTTATGTCTCACACCCACCTTGTGCATACATTTGACTCTGCCAAGCTCCTTACTCTCTGTTCACCTCTTCTGCTCCCACTGTGCCCATGCTGGAAACCAAAGCTGACTGGGAAAGACCTGCAATGTCTCAGCACAGCTCCAGGACAAAATCAGGAAGAACAGAGCCAGAGTCTGGCATTGGTTTACCACAGCACAAGGCAGCTGTGTTCCCTGACACAGCCTTGGGAGGGACCTGTCTGTGTGTTCTGCAAACAGAGCAAGAGTGCCACATTTTCAGAAAAGCATATTTTGTCTCACAGCTGATTGAATGAGATGGATACTTACCTATTATGCATGTGTTATGCTAGATCTCACGTCCACAAATTTTGTTTCTACGCTCTAACTGTGAATGCTGATATGGTTCATTGCAAAGCATTAACTGGAGGGCCAGCTGTCAGTCCATTGCTATACTGCTGTAGCAGAAATGAAAATCTCTGAAAATTGTCAGCCCCTTTCAAAGCAGTAGAAAGAAATGACAAAGTTTTGCTGACTTTCCACTATCTAGTGCAAATGCTATTAATTAAAAAAAAATAAGTCAGGTCAAGAAAATCTGGCTTCAGGTAAAAAATATTATTCCAAGTGGAAAAACTGACTGTATGAAAAAAGATATGATCAAAATGTACTCTACAAGGTGGGTTGTCGTTGATGCCTACTCCAGCAAATGTTTTTATTCTTAGAGCTTCATATAATTGTAACATAAAAGTCATTAAAGTGCAAAGAATGACAAACACTTCTGATGAGCCCTCTCTCAGCAACACCACTGAAGTGTTCAACCCATAAAATATTTCACTGAAAGACAAATGGTTCTTGCCAGATTAGGCTAATTCTCCAAAAGAAATAATATTGTTTTAGGAGGCAGAAGTGACAAGTTGGAGATCAAAGGAAATGCCTAATGAAGCAAAATGGCTGAAAAGTGACAAAAATCAATTAAACATCTGAATGTTTTCTTAACTCTGTGCTGTGGAAACTGCACACTGGAAGATATAATTTTTAGTTCTCAAAAGGTGGCAATCTGACACCAATCTACAAGTTAAGTTTGGCAAACAACCTAGAGGGACAAATGTATGCCATTATTCTGGCTCTGGAAAAT
The DNA here is from genome assembly GCA_013398275.1 of Promerops cafer. Taxonomy (NCBI): domain Eukaryota; kingdom Metazoa; phylum Chordata; class Aves; order Passeriformes; family Nectariniidae; genus Promerops; species Promerops cafer. The sequence goes on along the minus strand of VZSE01003599.1, from coordinate 764,238 downwards.
ACATTTGGACCAATCCTTATGGCATGAAATCTTGAAAAGATGCATTTCTTTCTCTGCAAAATCAAAACTTAGTACAACTCCAAAGTCCAGAAAGATGAGCAAAAGTTTTGTGTCTATTTAAGACAATTGTGAAGATTTCAGGAGGAATCCAGGTAGGTTTAGCTTGGGTTTTTCTCCACATTGAGTAGGTACAGGGAGGATGTTCTAGTAGCAGAGGCATGACTCCTCTGTTTCTCATCACACAGCATGAATGGCATATACTGGGATCATGCTGTGCAGCTTATTTGCAAACTTCTCTGAGTAACCTCACCAAATATATCCTATTGATGTCAGAAATTAGTGGGAGGTCATAGAAAACTCCTTTCCTGGGTTTAACTCGTATCTTGACTTCCAGTATTCCCCGCCTGCTCATTGTCATATTTGGCTCACTTCATTGTATATTACTACAAAGCTTCCAGAAAAGATGTCAAAATACCTGTAAAAAGATAAAAAACTAGAAATCTCAGTTTATAAGATATAAATGAGACTGACAGCTTGTGAGGTCATAGGAAGAGGATAAAGAAAAGTTTTGAACTAAATGTTGCTTGCATATTCCCACCTTATTCTCAGTAATTTTTTTCCTTTGTTATTTTAAGATAGTGGTATCATTTAGCTGGGAGAACTGGGATATAAACATGAGTTCAGAAGAATTTATCTGGAATGTTTTTTCTAACTCACAGAGATGAGGGGATGATACAGAGATTATTCATGTCCAGACTGGTCAGAGATTAGTCCCAGTTATTCAGACCTGAGGATTTCTATCATCTCAGTGAATGCAGTTGGAATATGGATACAGCTCAGCAGCTGTATAATCCTAGACAGCTTTCCTGACTGGAATCAGGAGGTGCCTTGCCAGTGCCATAAGTTTTGCAATTGAGTGTAACCTGTTATGTTCTGAAAATTGTTTTTGCGCCCCATCTTCATTTTGGGTACGTCTCATAATATGTTTCTCAGCAATGAGGCCAGAGGAGTAATTTGGGATTGGTTTTCGCTTTCATGAAAACAGAATGAGATGGGAAATTACTTTTAGTGCATTTCTGGCATCTCTCATCTGTGTTACTTGGCTCTTTGTTAAATCCTTTCATGTGTAGGAGATGAAGCACGTTGCATACACAGAGAACACTCTGTATCCTGCATTGATGGTAGCAGTTCTTTCTCAGTTGTACTTTTTCTCATAATTTATTTCCAAGATGCATGCTCACTTCTTTGAGTGTTTCATAACACACACTTTATTATGGGGGAGCCCATCAGCTCTTTCCTCTCCCATTTTAGTAGAAAAGCAATCCATCAGTCAAAATCAGACACACTGAACCAGACTGTGCAGTGTGGCAGAGGAACGTTCAGTATAAGGGAGGAGAAAGTTCATGACTGATGGCAGTTGTTGTTTGACTTTGTTGGTATGGCTTAAAATATTTTAAGAAGGCAAGCATGCATTAATTAGCATCTTTCATTGTGTATTTCTTCACGAATCACAGGAGACCCCAGGTTGGAAGGGACCTAGGAAAACTACCTGGTCCAATTGTTCATTACATCATGAAAACCTCCATTGATGGGAACTCTACCACGTCCCTGGGGAGGTTGTCCCAGGGATTGGTTGTTATCACTGTAAAAAACACCTTTCTTACACCAAGATGAAACCTAGCCTTGTTGCCACTTGTCTTCTCTTGGTGTGAAGAGAGATCCTCCCTCCTATTTTGAGCCACCCTGTAAGTACTGGAGAGCTGTGATGAGGTCCTCCCGAGCCTTCTCTTCTCCAGGGAGAGAAGACTTGGCTCCTTCAGTCTTTCTTCATAGGGCATATTCTCCATCCCTTTGATCATTTTCATGGCATTCTCTTGGACTTTCTCCAGTCTGTCTGCATCTTCCTTGAGTTATGGGGATCAGAACTGGACACAGTCCTTCAGGTGAGGTCTGACAAGTGCCAAGTAGAGTGGGATGATCACATTTCTACGATTACTAGTAAAGCCCCTTAAATCTTTCTTCCTTTCTGAGTGGAAGTTCTATGTTTTGGAGTGAATGTCCCAGGCAGACATGAAGCATCAGGGGAAATTGCAAAAATTGGTGGAAGAATCTGTGTCTTGTGTTTTAAATTTCACATTACTTTTAATTTCATGTCTCAGAGGGATCTCAGTAATTTATCTTAATAAATGTATAACTTGCTAGTGAGATTTCTTTTTTCTTTTTAGGTTATTCTACAACAACTTGAAAATTTAATTCGCTGAATCTAAATCTCAATGCTGAGCTGGATTTTTTGAATCGATAATCAGACAGTAGACGAATAATGAGGATAATGGATAATTAGAAAAAGCATATGGCTTCCTGCAGCTTCATTACTCATGCCAGAAAATCACTGGGTGAGCACTCCTAGTCCAATATATTCCCCAAATGCTGAGCAAGTGGAATACAGCTAAATCCTGTGCAGTGCTTGTGCTGAATAATTTGTGGGAGTGGTAAAGAAACCCACCCCTCACTTCCCTCCCCAAAAGGCATTAATTCCACTTCTTAGATAATAGCAGTGAACCTTTATTGTCTATTGCACCCACTCTCCAGAAAACCCAAGATCTGGTAAGCAATGCAAATCTCTACATCATGACATTAATTCCTTAGATCCTGAACATGTGTTGGATTTCTCTCAGTGGGTGAGGGCATCTCAGGTGGACAACTATGCACACAGTTGGTAACTTTTGAACTGTGAAGGACCAAGACTCGGTCTTAAAGCAATCAAAAGAGTAAGAACTAATGGAAGAACTAGCTGTTTCTCAGTAGGTATGAAATACTTATTGCTTCAACATATCAATGTGTCACAAGGTTTGGAAATGCAAATTCTGCTCTCCTATAAGGCAGCAGGACTAGCATCTCCAATCTTACCTTATTTATCCTATTTAAGTCTTTAGATGGCTTAAATGTGAAAGGAGTGCTAAAATCATGCTTAGGAATAAGATACAGAGCACTGGATTTGTCCTTAAGTGCTCTTGGACCTCTTAGCTCACCAGATGCTAATGTGCTTCACTGTTAAGCAGATGTATAACACGTCTTGCTAGAACAACCTGATTTTAGAAATGTTTATCAGCTGGGTCCTCCTTTCTCCCTTGTTATTTATCTGTGTACTCACCATTTTCTCTTAAGCATTAAGATCTCTTATTAACCATATCTGTTGGTCACTACGATAGTAATTGAGAAGGTTTTTGAGAACTTACTACCAACATTTGCTACTTTGTGATCCTCCTTTCTCTTTGTGATGTTTGGTGTCAGTCTCTGATCAGCTACAACAGGCAGCTGAATGCACTGGACTTTTCAGACACACGTTGATTACTGCAAATTTTGACCTCCAGGGTGTCTTCTGGGCAAGAGATTAAGAATTAACGTATCAGAGCCATTCCCATATTATTTCTGATGGGAGTCAGCTGCCTATTTTAATCAAGATGTACTGGGATACAGGTTACACTACGAATAATTTCAGTGTGAATAACTCTCCAAGCTGAATTAGCATTTCTCCCCTGACACTTGTTAGTGAAGTATTTTCCAAGACTGTTTCCCCGTCATGAGTTCTCCTCAACCTGTGCAAAAGGTTTGGCAATACTTAGTAGCTGTCTTTTATTGTCCATGAACATGGTAGTTTGTGATAGTTGTGGTCGAGATCTCTGCAAAGAAACACAGAGCTGACCAAAGTAGTGTATCAAAAATAAGGCTGAACAACATCTGCATTTTCCCCTTAATATTTTGAATAGGATGATCCAGTATGAAGGACACACAGCAGTTTTTCAGTCACACCAATTTACTTTAACAAAAACTTTCCTCTCTGATCAGACAAGGTTTGAAACAAAATAAACTTAAAACTGAGCAATTAATTTCTGTTTAGAATGAATGCTCAACTTCAGGTACCATAATAAAAAACCATTGTGGAGAGTAAATGGCAATAATTGAGATGTAAATACTAGTACATAGGTAGCATCCAACTCTATTTAATGGGTGCTGGAAAACAACTTCAAAAACCCAACACTTTTAGATGAGTGCAAATTTCTGTGGTGGGAAGGGCACAAGAAAAGTCTATCTTATCTGTGCACTGCATATCTATTTTGTCCAAACAAAGCAATAAATATATATATAGAAATGACAGAGTAAGGCCTCTCCAACTTCTTGAAAAAGCTAATTTTTTTTGCTATTTTTGCCATTTTTGTCTTCCTCTTTTATATATATATATAAAGAATCTGATGGTTTTCAAGAGCATCTGTTACATAAGAAAATAAATGAAAAATCGCAAGGAAATCACAAAAATCACATCTTAAGAAAGGGAAAGAAATTGCTTATGGATACATGAACTAAGTGTGTTAAATAGTACATGCTGGTAAGCAATTTGAAAAAAAAGCTAATCAACATCCTTTGAGCATAAGCTCAACAATTCACAGCCCACAGCTGTGACTCAGAAGGAAAGTTCACTATTAAAATGTCAACCTTGTCATTTACTCCTTTTGGCATTTACTTAATTCTTAGAGGAGAACTTTGTTCATTAATGCTGGGGTTTTTTTCTTGGTAGCTGTTGTGCTCCACTGAACACTTCTATTTGCATTCAGTCCTGAAATTTGGACTCTCTTATGGGAAGTTTACATGTTATCCTGTGCTGTGTTTAATATTTGACTCTCTGCAGCTTTGTGTGTGTACATAACCACAGCACTGCACAGCAAATGATTAAGTTAAAAACAAATACCCAGGAGAGTTTTTATGGCAATTAGAAAGAGGAAGAGAGCAGAAGGCAATAAAATGAGCTTGAAACTTAATTTGCTTCTAAGAGAGTCTTCAGGAACATATACATCTAAGAGTTGAACACTAAATATATGACAAGTCTGGAGAGGATCATATATTAAAGGCTGGAGTACACACTATTTTGCAGTTGACCAGGGAGCTGGCAATGGTGCAGGGTAAAGCCAGGAAGAGAAAGCTATCAAACATTGCCTTTTCCTCTTTCCAAAAGGAGCCTATGATTTCACTGAAAAGCTGTCCAGAGGCTATTGAATGCTCACTATGGATATTCACAGTGAAGGGGAGTCCCTTAAATCATTCTGTCATCTTCCCTGAGAGCCAGAGCAAAGGTTGGTGGTCCTGTGGTATGTACAGATCCCTCAAGATTCATGGAGACTAGGGTAGCTAATTTAAACTGTTCCCTAGCAAATTGCAGTAGAGAGATACAGGGATTCTCACAGTATTCTCAAACTTCCTTGCAAAGAAATTCCCATGGGCCTGGGTGGGATGAGTTACTTTCCTTGGACAGGTTTTGCTCCTAAAAAATGTCAGGAGTGTGCTTCTGGGGAAGAATGAACTCTGTGATTATGCTTCTGAATTGGACAAGAAATGTCATGCTCAAAGGAGCAGTGCATTTTTTCTATAAGCCTGATTGTGAGTGACACCAATTATTCACCTTTCAGATGAGCAGATAATTGGAAATGCGCTCTTCTATCATGTCTGACTGGGCCTCTGAGGACATCTCTATTATCTCTCTATTACGTCCTTTAGGGAGAATGGAGCTGCTTCTTTAATACTCCCTCTCCAGCTTTCAGTCACTGTGATGAGCTTCTGTCATGTTGCCCTGCTGTGTGGATGATCTGCTCTTCAGTGCTCAGTATGCCCTCACAGCTACCAGCAGAGCAAGGGGCTGCTCTGTGCAGGCAGTTTTTTCATAGTCCATCCCAAAACAGTTCCCTGGGACACACAACAGCTCATGAAAGTTAACATCACTCCACTGACTCAACTGTACAATGGACCTGCAGTGCTTGGCATCAGTCTGTCCTGCCCTTTGCTGGATTGCTCCACGGGCCTCTGTATCTCCTTTCATCCACAGCACATTCACTCCTCCTTTGCTATTATTTTCTTTCCCAGTGCTTGCCATCTTCTCTTCTCCATAGACTTCCATTCTGGACCGCTTCGTTTTTATCTGCACCCTGACCAGCTCTGAGCTCTGGTGGCACCTGTGGAAAGCCCTTAATAATTGTCACAGCCCAACCCAGCTGACTATGCTGAGACATTGCTGATTTTATTCACCTTGAGCCTCCCTTCTGGTCTCATCTGGACATGGAAAGGGTCAGGGAGCTGGGAGCTCATGGCTCCTGGTAAGTTGTTCAGAGCAAGCTTCTAGGAGGGCAGGCAAGAGAGCTCCCTGTTCCTGAGAGTTTTCCACCTCTGTGACCTGGGAGCTGGGCTTACTTCCTGCAGAGAGAACCACTCTTGGGAGACCTCACTTGCCCCTGCTCTAGTCCTGATTTACACCGAGTTCAAGGCACCAATCCTCTGCGTGTAAAAAAGAGACAGATGCTTTAAACTGAGGGCTGAACGTCTTACACAGAACAGAAGCAAAATTGAATTCATCTTGTTTCTTATGGCCACCCTGTGTGCTGAGCTGGGTACCTTTAATTTGTAATTAGAACTCACTGGTTTTGCAAGGTATGCATAAGATCTGCTGTGTCAGCACTTACTGGCAGCGTTACAAGGTTACCCTCAATATTGGAGAAACTCTGGGGAACCAATAGTACTTAAAGTGTTTGTAGGATTTCAGTAAATAGGACATTTAGGACATTACTTTACACCTCAGAAACTATTTATAATCTGAGGCAGGCACTCGCCTGCTTGTATGTGAAAAATAATCTCTCACTTTGACTTCAAGAAATATCCCTGTGCTAATACCTTTATAATGAATGTATCTTACTCAGTTTTGGTGTTGTGGGGGTTTTTTTAGCTTTTTTTTTTTTTTTTTTTTAAAAGGGCTGATGAGAAGAAACACGGACTTACTTTCATCAAATGGGCTTCCAAAAATCTACCCTCAGACTAATCTATATTTCATTAGATGAAGTACGTAAGAGGCTGTATCCCTTTTGATTTACGAGCAAAAGTTTTATGAAAAATACGAGCTGAATAATGTAGCTGATCCATCATTCAGAATAAGTATTATTAATCCTAGCCAAAATCAAAATTCTCCTGGGTTGCTATCCAGTGATACATGGGATAATTTTCCAGAGGTCCCAGAACACTACAACATGGCTAAACTGGCCTTCAGACGAAGTGCTATACTAGAATTTGTTATTCCTTGGGAAAGGATCATTAATATCAATTTTGACTTGAATTAATATACTCAAAGGGTGACAATACACTTTGGCTTGAGATTTGTGTACAGCAACAGAGAAGAAGAGAAGGACTTAAAAGGATCTGACTCAAGTTTTGTGTTCTTGCATGCAGTAATTAGGCTATTGGGTGGTGTCATTTCTTTCCAGCCCTTTCAGTTATTTAGAACACTATATTACAGCAATGCACTTGTTATTTTCAGAGCAATGTACAGCTTCTAAGGAAGTCACCCCACTTCAGAGAGCTGGCTTATGATCCTGTGTTCAGGCTCAGTGAGACTGCTTGTGCATCCCCTGTGTGCAGGAAACATTTCCATGGGGACTGTGTAGACAAGGCAATGCTATGATTCACCCCGGCAGCATTCCTGGTTTCAGTCTTTTTGTCTCACCCAATGTATAGTTTTGTTTAGGGATATATTAATACAGAGTACACAGCTGGAGCTGAAGCCCCAGATATCCCCTTTCCCCATGGACCCTGAAATTGCCTGGCCACAGAGTGAGACTTGGACACTCTCCACATTCCAACGCCAAAGATTTCATGTTTCTATAACACAGGCAAAATGAAGGATTCCATCTTCCTTTCCAGCTTACTTCCAGTCCCGTGCCTAAAACATTGTCTTGGAAAGAGAGAAATTCAGGAATCTGCACTGTTTTATGGTGGTACCATGACTCATTGCTTTCCACATGAGGGAGAATTTACTCCCATCTTTTACAAAAATGGCAAGGACTCTGCCCTCCAGCCTCTTCAAAAGGACTGAGGCAGTTGTCAGCCTCTGCCCTAAAGGGATGCCTCTGTGTGGGTGTCAGGTGGGGATACTGGCATCGTGTAGGTGCCTGGTCTGAAGGAGGACACTGTCTTCCCTTTGGGGTTCCTTCTAGGTGACTTTGTACCCTGCCCCAAAAGTTAATGTACTTACTACTGTGAATCCTGCTTTGAGGCACTGCATTTTAGCCCTCCTGGGCATGGTTTGTAGATGCCAAAATCCCTTCCATGCATTTGGCCCGAAGGTGACTGTCCATAGTCTCATATGATACAGACAAGGAGGAGATGCATTGGTCCCAACATGTGGCCACTGTTCCAATTTCTGGATTGTAGGCTTCATCTTTTCATCCACTGTGCCCTGTACTTGGCTTTGTCTGCTTCACCTTTTGCCTCCCTTCCTATCACCCTAAGGTCCTCCACATCCCCTGGAAAGCCTAGAGAACTACTGCTCCTCTTCAGTGGCTCCAGGTCTCAGTCAACAAGAAAACAGAGACTTCTTTCAGAGTCTGTTGGTGCTGTGCTGAAGCCAATGTTGCAGAGCAGGTCAGCCTTATACGGATATCTCAGAAATCCTAAAGGTATCCCAAATGGTGCTGGGCATCCCAAATGGTGCAAGGCACCTCTGTTTGTAGAGCTGCTTCCTCTGACTGGTGTCTACAACCTACTGCTGAATTTCAGCTCTGAAACTAGATGACATACATTTCACCCAGCCCAAGAGCCACACTGCAGCTCTTCCATTTTCTATGTGTAGCAACATCTTTCTCTCCTCATAACTTTACAGTTTTCATGTTATTAGTGATTTAATACTCAGTGCTGACCATAGCTTTAAATTACTTTCGTCATGGTTGATTTTCAATCAGGAAAAAGAAAACTGTGATCAAAATCCTGGAAGAGGAGTGAGAGATATTCCTGAAATTCAGCCCTACCTCCTATACTGGTTTCTTTTAGAAGAGAATTCTGGTAGCATTCAGCAGGTCACTTAATCTCTATATATGTCAGAGATTGGTAGGAACATTTGTAAAATGATTATAGCAATGGTCCCAAAGGGCTTTGACGTGAAAAAAAATGTTCTAAGAAAGCTTGTAAAAGCACTTAAAAATGTAAGCAAGATATGACCCGTAAATTGCTATTTAATGGTGATGCTCATTGCCCAGATCTTCGAGAGCAAGGAGAAAAGGCAGGATATGCACAGATATGATACACTGGCAAAATGAGGAAAAGGTGAACTTGTGAGTTTTACATGGGTTCATTGTAAAAACCAGGGACAATTGAGCTGTTTTGACTCATGAAGGATCTGTGAGGACTTGGATTTGCTCAGTTCAAAATCTCCCACCAAAGCCAGATGGCCCAAATCTAATGAAATGAAAATTCACCATTTTTCTAGCTTCTGATCTCTCTTGCACAGAGGATGTGGTCCTATCATACCATCTGTTCTGAATGCATTTTAAAAAATCCTTGGGATCTTCATGGCACTGCTTCTTGACAGACTTCCATGTTGCAATGTATCTGCTTCCTCATTGCATCCCACCTCACAGAACATGGTTCAGTTTTATCAGGTCTTTACCTGTAAGGAACTTCATCCATTTGCATCAAGACTCCTAGACAATTAATATAGCTATATATTTAGCAAAGAAATTGCCCATCCTATGAGAGCTTTTCTTGTAAATGTAAAGGAGTATGAATATTTAAATGTCATAGTTGTTGTTGAAACGAGTTTTCAGAAGATTCTTTCTGTAGTAGTTCTGGTTGCACCTTCAGAATCAGGTCCTTGGAGACAATAAGTGTTTTTGCCTCTTCTAAATGTTGAACATTATTTTTCACTTATGTTCGATTATAACCTTGTATTCTTGAAAAAGATAAAGCTCAGAGAAAATAGTAACTCTCTGAAATAGTAAAAACTTTAAGAAATGAGTAATTTTCCCATGTTGTCAAGAATCATGCCATTTGCTAAAGCCATTGTTTCTCATGCTCTCACTGGGGAGTTAGTATTGTAATTTTTAGTATTTGATCAGGTTAGTATAATCACAGAATATGTAGAAATATTGGTTTATATACATAAAACTTACTTTCTGGAAGAATAAGAGCAAAGGCATCAAAACAGAGCTTAGCTAGATGTTGCCTGCCCTACTCAGAAACGTGGTCTGATAAAATCACTGATGATTCCTGAAAGACCTTGAGGTCTGTTCTAAAAAGCTTACATTTTGCTGCAGTTATTTCTTCTTTCAGGAATGTTGCCTAGCAGATTTTTCCTTATTTCCCTGCACTTTCTCTTCAGATTATGATTTTGCAGACCTTGCTGGTGGCTATGCCCTCCAAGCAATTACTATCTCAATCTTAAACTCCAAATAAAGAAAAATAAAAAGAGATTGAAGGGGGGGGAGAAAAGGAGGTTATGGCCCCTATAGTGTTTCTCCAAGAATCCTGAACTCTTCCTTCTCCCATAAAATGGTGACTTGGCACTTACAGAGCTGCTCCCACCTTCAAAGCATGAACCTGTAGAGAAAATAGAAGATAGAATGTTGCAATGCAAGAAATACCAAGATGAAGAGTGCAGAAAGATAGGGTCATCACTGTGAGAGTGAATGGTGACCAGAAAAGCCTACACTTTGTTATTTTGCAGACAGCTTCATTTTGCTATGTTTTTCTTCTCTTTACTAAAATTAAATAAAAAGAAGAATCAACCCAGCAAAGCTGGGTGTCTTGCACACAGCATCTTGTGTCTATATATATCAGGTAGTCTTCATCTGACAGGAATAAAAAAAATTTACAATAAAGCTATTCAAATTTGAACTACGTGCCAGGACTCCCTTTATCAAGAATATGAATATAATTTTAGGATGTGATTAATCCCATTTTAAAAAGAATATCTGTTGTCGATCACATGAATTGTGTCCTAAAAGTACCTGTTGCCATTTGCTGTCTGTAAGAGGAGCTAGGGAGAATAGTTCAGGCACAGACATCCCTGTGTTGCTGACTTCAGAAAATCTGTTTCCTACCAGCATTTGAAGGGATAAAGTCAAACTGCCTTCCTGATCAAACTTGAAACCAGGCTGAATGATGTATGTACCAGATAATTTAGATAGTTTTGGTGTTATTTTATACTTCCAGAACCAAGTAATTTTGTTCTACTGCTGCTGTACTATTAATGATTGTTATCAACCAGGCACACAAGAGGCAGCTCCATTTCAATGCTGGGTAAAGTGACCTTTCTTAATTAGTTTCCTCATTACACTGCAATATCTTGTGGGTTCCTTTTGGTTAAGAGTCATTAGATACATACAAGCTATTATTGTTTTATTAAAATTTTCTCCCATAATTCTCAGTTCTTCCACAGGTTTCCTCATTTTAATATTTGTCATCGTCACTTCTGAGCAGCTGTTTTCAGTGCAGCTTCCAGCCTTGATTGTCCCAGCCTGTTACTATTCAGAACACGTTAATTAGTGATACAGAAAATGGTTAGGACAGGTATGTTCTCTCCCAGTGGAGTGCTAGATCTATTTCTCCACTTCTGCTTCTCATTAGCATAAGTGTTAAAAAAATATGTTGGGGTGACGTCTCCTTCCCTCCACTGAGGCAGCCTGTGCTGCCCACACTCCCACCACTGTTTGGTGCCTGTACTGGAGGTGGGGGTGAATTGGAACCTATGTCTCCAGGTAGAAAGTTTGAAGCCCCTTTGCCCACCTGGTGAAAGATCCAGTTGTACAATAGCCCTTATTACTTCTGTGCCTTGGCTGAATGGGTGCACCCCAGTTCATCCCAAGGGACCAATATCCCACCTAAAAGGCCAGGAATAGGTAATTTTTCACTGCCTTCTGCCCCCAGCCTCTGCTTCCTTTCTCCCTCTTCTGTGTTCCATTCATTTTCTGGGTATCTGGGTCTCCTTTTTGTTTGACTTTGCTATTACTGTTTTCTTTGTCATTTAGGTAGGACTGCTGATGGCCACAAAGATAGGTGGTAAATGGGGTGTGACAGGTAATAGCTGTGTACCCCAAGGGCCTTGAAGTGTAAAAGTATCCAAGCAAGCAAACAGAGGAAAAACCAACAAGATCAATCGCAGACTAGGGAGGAGTGCATTGCAGTCAACATGCTTTTTGGAATATGAGCATTTGAAAGCCTTTGCTGAGGCACTAAGAAACATGATGAACAACAAGGAAAGGGTCATTTCAGACTCTGGGAAAGTACTAAGTACAGTTTTCCTCCTTTTGTTTAGTCCCCCTTTCACAGCTGCACTAGCAGAAAGTAGGTAGTCAAGGATGGGGAGTTCAATGTTGGAGCAGGTGTGAACAGGTATTCCTTCTGGAGATGTCCACTCTGCAGAGCCAGGCTGGTCCAGGGACAGTCCAGTCTCCTGTGTGCAATAGTATTCCTCTGATACAATATGGATTCCAAGTCTGGGTGATGTTTAAGAATCCCAAGGCCTGGCCAGGTGTCACCGGTGGAAAAATACATCTGTTTGTTCACTGTTAACAGATCAGTTAATTTCTAATCATAATTTGTGTACAGTTGTAAAAGTAACAGCATTCTGTCAGCAAATGTTATTTGAAAGAAACTAAATTGAATCATGGCCATGGCTGTGTCAAAATAATGTGCAAAAAATTATCAAAATATTAGTTAGATAAAGGTTATAACATTTAAGTTTGACTTTATTACTGCTCTCATTTATTTCAGAGGCAGCTGAAACAAAATAAAACAAAATCTTTAAGAAGAGTCAAAGTGAAGGGCTGTTTTTTTTTTCATTTGTGATATAGAATGAAACTAAGTGCCAGTGCCTTGAACGTCCCCTCAGGATAAGAAATCTGAATTTCACCGGCTTGAATATAATACTAATATCCCTTCCTAATAAGGAAATAATAAGCTTGGCTTCCCCATCTATGTTGGAAAGCAAATGAGAGCCAGACTTCCTAGTAATGGATCTGCACACAGAGAAGGAAGAGGGCCATTTCTAATGAGGTGCCATATACTCTCTCTCCTGCTCTGTGTTACACTTTTTTAGCCCAATATTGTGATTAAAATCCATTTTGCCTGTACTTTTAAATACAGCTCCACTCTAGGAATAGCAGGAAGAAAACTGTATTTGTCTAGGACACGTTTTCCCCTGCCAAATATAAAAGCTATCAAAACAAAATGTAGCAATTTGTCTTTCATTTAATGATGAACGTTTTGCTCTGATATTTGTTCACTTTTCCGGAACTGTCTTAATTAAACTGCTGTAATCTATGTTTTCATACCAAACATGGTAATTTTGTTGTTCAAGAGACACAGAGCTGGAACATTATTATGCTTCTGAAGTGGGGGGGTATATGAAAATTATTTCATAATTTTTGGAGGCACATAAAAAGAAATAATTGTGTTTTATGCAGAATTAACTCCCTCGGAAAATGCTGCTGCGAAAAAAATCACAGTAGACTATAAATCCCAGTGACATTCTCCATTGTTTGACAGTTACTGGCTAGAAAACTCAAATCCAAATTGCAAAGTAAAGATGTAAACAAAGTCCATCTCAATGACAGGAAAATTTCCATTTCTTTTTTTAGTTTTATGAGGTTTGTCCAGATCAAACCTTACATATCAAGGTAGGAGTGATGGTAAAGATGCTCCTGGTTTTTTGCAATGTTCTTCAGTCTCAACTCCAGCATCTGGTTGTCATCTACCCTCTTTCAGCCATCTGAGTCACTCAGCTTTAATACTGACGTAGCTAATTAGTGAATCCTGCCTCACCCAAAGATAGTCGTGATGGATTTGTATGACTGAAATGTGCAATTATTGTGTGATCCTGTGTTGATATTGATGTATCTGCAAGAATTTTTCTTGTAAATGTACGCCCTTATCATCTTGGAAATACCATCCTCCACATTCCTGTCCTTAAGGTGAACAGGTGAACCTTTTTTTGACAGAAACTAAAATAGCCTCTCCATGTAAAAAACTCAAGCATTATTTATAATCACATATATTTACAAGAAAAGCTTTCATTATTTTTCCATTTTCTGTTGTCTAGATTTAATGACTGGTTTGATGATATAAGAACAGATAGCCATGTACCTACCCTGAGGAAAAACTAAGGAAGTTTGCAGGGACATACACTTCCCCTTGCAAGGCAGATGACATTTTCATTTTTAAAGTGTTTTTTGAGCATACAGTATTTCCCCAGAGGAACTGCAAAGGGGAGTGTGAAGAGTCTCTATTCATTCCCCATGGTCATAAACTAGGGTGCAGCTCCCTCCTGATGGTCTCTGGGAAGTGATGCTGTGCTCCCTTTACCCAAGGTCTGTCAAAACTGCAACATCTCACAAGAATGAGGGCTTGTGTCCGTATCTTCTGTCCTCTCTGCTTGGGCAACCTAACTTTTCTTAAGTGTTCTCAGCATCCTTTGCATGTCATTGCTTTGGGCTTCTTCCCTGCTTTCTTGGTAGATCCTTGAAGTGGTTGATTGCCCCTGAGGCCAGAGCAGAAACCAGCATGGTTGTGAAAAGTGCTGTACAGCCCCTCTCTGCTGAAGACCAGGCACACAAGCAGTCCATTTGTTTGAGGAGAGGCAAAATAACTCTTCCCTCTTCTCCTAAGGAAGTATGGGCTAAACTTTTCCCTAGTACAGTGAATCAGAGAGCCCTATAATGAATTGAGTTGCAAGGGATCAAAGACAGTTTTGCCTTCCTCATAATGGGCAAGGACACCTTCCACTAGACCAGGTTGCTCAAAGGCCCATCCAGCCTGGCCTTGAGCATTTGCAGGGTTGGGGAATCTACAGCTCCTTTGGACACCCTGTGCCAGTGTCTCACCACCCACAAAATAGAGCATTTTGTCCCGATATAAAATTTAAACCTACCCTGTTTCAGCTTAAGGTTTTGCCATAACCCACTTGTTCTGTTGGTGAAGCTGCCACAACCAAGCCCTTCAGTACTGCTGCAGCCTGGGAGGTCTAACCACCCTATTTCACCCATGTGTCAATACTGAAAGTAAAAGATTGGGTTGTAGTTGGAACCAGAGCAGGAAAACAGCTCTGTTGTACACATGGCACACACCAAAAAATTGTGAAGGTCTGCATACAACTACAGCACAGCGCAGTGCTGCTCCCACCCAAAAAATCAGATAACTGTTTTACTTCAGTGCTGCTCTATTAACCCGATCCCCGACCCACAGCAGAGCTAACCAGCTTGGATTTGTTGCCTTACACTGTCACAACGCCAGCTCTAGCTAGTGGCTCCTCCTCCTGCTTTCCCCTGTGCACTGCAGATACACTCCAGCAGTGGTTCCCACTTCCACCTCCTCTGCTTCCACGGTGACAATCCAGCCTCACCATCACCTGCATCCTGGCTAAGCAAGCTTGCACCAGTTTGCAGTCACAACTCAAAAGAGTGCATATGTGAGAAAATTGGCTTACCAGGGTTAAAGGGTCAGTGACTGTCCTTATTTACACACTCTCCATCTATCCATTATATTTCCTATTAGAGTGGCTGCTGAGACAAGCAGAGAAATATGAAGTCCCTTTAACCTCTTTAATCAAGTTCTGGTGCAGTATCAGTATGGTCCAGCAGATCTCTATGAAGCTTTTAATTTTCATGCTCTTTTCACCTGCTTTCTGGGTATGGGCTGAGAGAAGAATTTCTCATGTGTCCACAGAGGTAAGCTGGAATTAGACTGTCAATGATGGTCTTGCGTGTGCTCTGGCAATATAATTTAGGCAGTCATCAGTCTATAATGAAGTCTTAGGTCCCTTCTGGCATTTTCATTTGTGATGGCTGAGTGCTTTGCCTCCTTTTTTTGCTGCGTGATTTTCTGATAATTGTTCCAACTTACACATAATTAGATCTGCTATTTAAATGCCATATAGCGCTGGGAGGTTTTTTTTTTTAAAAAGCCTGCTGCTGTTATCAAACTTAAAAGAACATGGAAATGTGAGATTTTCACAGCAAAAATGGACTTCCAGTCTAAGTTGCCTTTTTATACTTTGTAACCCAAAGCACCAAGTGCACAATTATGTACCACTCACAGACCTGAAACACTCACAGACCACTCACAGATCCTGCTGCAGCCAGACAAAGTTTAGCGGGAGAGACTGAAGGAGGAGGGTAAATACTTGACCTCTCTTTTCTTAGCTCTTATTACTCATATTCAGGTAGCCACACTTCAAGCTGAAGAGATGAGTGTCAGTGTAGTAACTTTACTGGAAGTAACCTCTTTGGGGCTTGAAAGACGTTACATTCTCTTTTGAAAGCACTTCATCTCACAAATGGTTTTGGATTGTTCTCTGCTCGTGGATCTTTGTGGCACAAAGACAATGTGTTTAAGCCACTGGAACAATGCTTATCTTCTCTTGAACTTGCAGGTGCTTCTGACTTGTCTGGTGCTCAACACTTACTTCAAGCAATACACTATTAATTTGCAGAAACGGTTTTTCCCCTGAGAGGAGGTTGGTGCTTGTTTTTTGTTAATTATTTCTTGCTCTGTCAATTCCTATGTTTTAAAAAGATATTATGATTTATGTGCTTCTGAGTATATATAATTTCCTTAAACAGATAATATTCTCCAAGTGCAGTTTCAGTCTTTGGATTTCTTTGTGGGCCTTTCCATGAGCACCAAAACAAACCAGAAAGCCAACAATCCTAGTGAGAGTTTGTTTAGTTTTAACATACACACTATGAATTGCTTATCAAGGACTGAGGTTCCAGCCTATGCGGGATTAGGTAAATGCAATTAAAAAACATTCAGAATGAGCTATAGGTGAAATATATAAGTACTTTATAATTTATCTGTTGGAGGAAGCAGGATGAGAAGTGATGGTTGTTCCCTAGGTTTTGAATGATTGCTGTAAAACTGGGCATGCACTAAATGCATAATTTTAGATAGGGCTGATGAATGTGTTAATAAAAGTGTCTGATGTGTCTCTTGCTCAAACCCCATTTTCAGTTGTTTCTTTTGTTGCCAGAATTTCACCATCTGAAGTGAAGCTCTGCCTGTCATGTCTACTCAGGTGGAATTACAAAGAAGTTTTATTTCTCCTTTTGATTGGCATAAAATTTGTGTTGAGAATATGCCATTTATTCTTCTGGTAAAGTCTTCAAATCTTAGCACTTGCATCTTGTAGAAAAACAAGCTTGCATGTGCTCAAGAGGCACCTGCTACACTTTGATTTTCCCTTGCTGTTTTCAAGTGTAGATGCTTAGACTCTCTAAGGCAATCTCTGTGCCATCAGTACTTTTAAACGGACTATAAATATAACATAAAGTGATCAAGGACCTCTAGCACAGTGTAGATGGGAACAGAGCTTTGGTCTTGAATGCTTTTTCTGAACTGAGGAAATGCTGGCCGAATCTTTGTACCCTATTCCTCATGCAAAACTAAAGGATGGGGCAGCAATGTGGTCTTACTTCCAAGCCTTCAAAGAGCTCAGTTCCTACTGAAAATTATGAGCTGTTCTAATGAATATCCTTTGCAGTTTCTGTGATGTCTTTCGGATGATCAGAGTAGTAGGGTGTAAGAAACTGTAAGGCATATGGCCAATTTCCCTTTTTTCTATGTAAAAGTGGGAAAAGGATCTGTGGGAGGAGCTGTACTGCCAAAATTCTTCAAAAGTCAATGCAAGAGGCTTTAGGATTGCTCTTCCACCACAGCAGTGTTAAGCTATATGAATAACACTGTGAACTACCCTAATAAAAAGAAGAGAAACCCCAAAATATGTATAAATTTACCTTCAAATATTACAAAACTTAAATTGAATCCTCTACTTCACAAAACTAACAAAATTTGAATGTCTTATTTCCCCCCGTCCCCACCTATGTCTAACTGATACTCTCACTGAGACCATCACTACATTTTCCTCAGTAGAATAAATGACATTTTATGTGTTTGCAGCCAGATGAATCTTCATGGTACAAGGGAACAATTTGTTTCAAAATCTCATGAGAAGCATGTAACAGAAATTGTTCATGGAATGCAAGGAGATAGAGAAGGAAATCTTCAGTGTTCAAGGGCTTGGGGGATAATGCAGTCTCTCCAAATTAGACATTTTGTTTGATATTGAAATAGCTTTCATGTGTGACAGTAGAGAATTAGCCATCTCCCTTTAAAATAATTGATCACTGGCCACTTGCTGTTCCAGCTGTCACGAACTGTCCTCTGTTTTGGCTTAAAAACAAAACTTATCTGGTTTTGGACTGTTGGAGCTTAAAAAGTAATGATCCAGATGAATAACCTCTTGGTTTTTCACTGCCATGGAAGCAGCATTAGTCATTCACTGGTGCCAGATGTTATAGTTAGCCACATAATTTTGGCATGCTAGTCACTGAAGAGGACTTCAGGGCTCTTCTGTGGAGCATTAGGGCTGTAACACACGGTGACGATTCACCTAAAAAATTTATCTGCCATCCTTAGCTCATATTTGGGTAAAAATGGGGCTCAGAGAAATGTGAAGCAGGTAGAAGTTTCAGTGCCAGTATTACAGGACTGTCAGTGGAGCAGATGGGGACTCCCCCCTCATTGCAGACCTGATCTTGCTGTGACCAGCCTAAGGCATCCTTCTTATAGGTGCTGCTAATATTTTCCACTGTCTGGGTTTGTGTGCTGAGTCCATAAATATTCAAAGTGGCAACATAATGCTTGAATGCTAAATAGTCCTGTTTTAGTGAAACAAATCCAGCTATTTTCTATAGTGTTGTCAGAGAGTAGCAATGTATAAAGCAGGTGAAAATGAGACAGACTTAACAAGAGCATATAAGAATCAGCTGCTAGCTCAGGAAGCACACAGCAAGTATCCTTTGTTTCCCTTCCCCACAAATCACCCTGATAATCTAGTATTTAGACAAATGAGTTAATCTGATAACTAGAGAAGATTTAAATAATTAAATGTAGTTTGGAAGTAATAAAAAAATCACAGCTATGCTGTGGTCCAGACTTGGGGCTGTACATGCCACAACTTACAGGGAAGGGTAAGAAGTGAATGCACTCGTTATTTGCAGTTGGTCAGGCATAGCAAATGATCTTTCAATAACTCCAGGAGCTGGCAAGTTCCTTCAGCCATGGACTATTTATGGTGCTGCTGTGAGCATGTTCTGACACTCTCCTTGTTCTCTGACACAGATTATTTTTAAACAGATGGCAAGACAAAAAAGCAAACCAAAAGGATTCAGAAAGAAAATCACACACAGTGGAAAGAAGAAATAAAGTCCAGTTTCCAGGTGCTCTTCCATACGTAGCTGAAGCTGATGGCTGTGGATATATAGGAGATAGGCTCCAGGAAACTACAGTTTAGCAGCCCTCAGGATAGTATAAATCATTACTTCAGTTCCTCTACACTTTGTCTGGATTTTCCCTTGTTTGAGAGAAAACTATTTTTAAGGCTCTCAAAAGAGGAGTGAGATGACAATAGACTATTCCTTCACTTTTGCTCACTATCTAGTTCTAGTTTCTGCCACAGCTGTTTTTGTTCATGCTTTTTCAGATTACTTTTCTTGTTTACTAGATGTTATTTCAGCATGTTTCTTTGTTCTGTGTTTGGCACAATTTGTCTTAAACCTGAGCTTCCCTCATAACAGCGGGAGTAGCTGCGGCAGAGCTCAGCAGCAGCTGGCTGCTCGAATATTCACCCATCTTCCCAGCAAGATTTTGAAGGTACAGAGGTGTTGTTATCAGTATCCCACCTAGCAGACAAGAAAGCCAGTTGGGTTACATCTGCAGGGCCGTTGCTGGATACACTCTGAGGTTAAATTTCTCAAGCTACAGGGGTCCTTGCAGCCAAATTCTTTGATGCTAGTGACAGTCACTGACACTGTGGGCAGTAGTGCAGGATGCCTTCTGCAGGGCTGAACCCTTACTTCTTCATTATTGAAGACACTGCTAGCAGTGGGAAGGGATATTTTATCAAGTCCAAGCCCTTCCCCTTCAGCCCACGCACTTTGGCACTGTGCTTCAGCAAAGAGGGAAATCAACTCTGGTACTCAGAAAGAAGTTAAAATAAAAATCAACACCATGCAATTATTGGCAGCTCCAGCTCAATAGCCAGCATCCTGCACTGCATCAAAAGCAATATCATGGAGTCCAATACTGGAACATTAGTGCAAGCTGAATATTGCTCCTTTGAACTTAGGTTGTTTTCAGTTTGCTCTGTTATTATTTCCTGTATTGTTTGTTTTACTAAGGAGACAACAGGAAGATACACAGTTCGCCCTGTTTTTCATAAGTGGCAGAGCAGTTTTGACGGTGGTATTGCAGGCAGCAGGAAGATCCCTCCCCTCTTGCTGCAGCCACAATGTAACAACTGCTCTATCTCTGTCTTAGCTTTGATTAGGTTTTGTGCCCCTGCTTTGTTCTATAACTTCCTTTTCCAAAGGCAAGAGACCTTTCTATTTCCATATTAAATTATTAAATGTGTGCACATTCAGTTATTTGAATTTATTGTTTGACCTTCTTGAAATTTTATATATATAACCAATGCGCTTATACATACATACATACATACAGACATACATATATATATATA